>CM062804.1:105697431-106141179 GCA_031772625.1 Pinus tabuliformis
AAAGGGGCCTATGAGCTGGTAGATATTTGATGGGACTCTTTGGGTAAGCCCAGAAATGGACCTTTACCTTAAAGGTATTATGCTTAAATGGTGGGTATGGAGATTCAGTTAGGTTAGTTTTAATTTTTTCTTTCTAGCTGGTGTGTTTGTTAGTTTAGACAGTGTGCTTAGCTTAGAAAGTGTGTTTTCGTCGTTATTATGGCTTATCTTACTCTTGATATTGCAGATGTCGACGCCTCTCCAAACGTACATTGGATTTGCTGATGGTGCTTGTCGTAGTACATGGAATATCTCTTCCGCCGCAGCTTGGGTTATCTATTCGCCCTCTGACGAGTTAGTTTCTATGCATTCTATGCATGGGTGAGCCTCGGTCAAACAACAAACAACATTGCAGAATACAGTGCAGTGATTGAGTTATTATCTGAATCTATTTCATTCGGGATTCGGAGTTTGATAGTGAGGTTAGATTCTGAACTCATTGTATTACAGCTTAATAGACTATATGCCATTAGAAATCCAATGTTACTAAGGTTATTTTTGAGAGTGCGCCTCTTGGGACGTGAATTTGATTACATTGAATATCAGCATATTCCAAGGTCATTAAATACATTAGCAGATGCAATTTCTTCTCGAATGTTAGACAGACATTTGCGATAATCATAAATGTAAATTCAAAAACATTCATCATACATGTTTAACAAGATAATCCGGTAATAATGATATATATATATAGATAGGAGTGTGTCAAAAATATACATCGTCTTCGAACATAGGTTGAAAAACACCTTATGATCGGCAAAAATGATAAGTACAAAAAACCAAAAAATGTCACATGTGTCTACAAAAAGTGACTAGCCAATCACTGGTGGTGCTCTCTATACGAGACCACTGCCCGCACTACCCTACACAGGAACCTCCTGAAAGGTCCTGGGACTGCGACCACATAGCGCTGAAGTCGGATAGGAATATCGTCTATAGTCGTCTCTGGTATTTCCGCCGTGAGACGCTCTAGGTCCTGTTCCAGCTCGGCTAAGGTCTCTGCGGCCGCATCCTGTGGGGCCGGTGCTGGTGCAACTGGTACTCTTCTCTCGAATGGCCGTAGATTGGCCGGACGCTGTGGACCTACATCTGCATTTTGAAATTTGTCACTGTCAGTTTTGAGACGATATAAAAAACAAAAAAAAAGTAAATAATTAAAAAACTTGTGAAAAATGAAGTACCTCTGTCGTCCGATTGTTCTCCCTGTGGAAGAACCATGTCCGGATCACCGCGAAAATCTACTCCGGCATAAGGAAAGTCCTGAATCGCAAAGACCTGGTCCTCCAACCAGTGAAAGTAACCCGCAGGAAATCGAACAACTCCCGCTCCCTCATCAGGATGTCGGGCCATCACCGCAACCCATTGCATCAACTTTGGCTCCCGAGAAGGCCCAGCTGGAACAGTGAGATGCTATGGGATCAGCATCAGAACCCTCTCTAGGGCAAAGCTCACAACTAAAGGCCCATACCCAAAGGTCTTTAATTGTCCATTCTTTGCCCTAGTCAGTTGGCCCTTCATATTGGCCAACACAGCATCACACCAATTGAAAATGGCTCCTCGGTAGCAATCTATCGCCATCCGCATTTGGGACCCAGTGGCAATGTGCAAGGCGGCTGCGCCGCAGAGTCTGGTAACTATAAAGGCAATTACCATAAGTTTAGGCAGGGATATGTATTTGATTTCTATCCCTTTCTCCTGGTTCTGATTGTTGCACCACTCTAGCCGGAGGCTAGCAAGGGATTGGCCACCCGGCCTAGTCCCGGACAAAGTCAGTTGCTCACCCCTATTAGGCAAACCAGTGAGAAAATATATGTCAGAGGGCTCTATCTCGAGCTGGTGCCCTCCGATGTAGAAGCATTGATCCTGGACGTTCCACCTTTCAACCAGCCATTCTAAGAATCGCACCTGGGCCTTCATGCCAGGTATGGCCCAGTATTTGTAGAGACCGCATGCCTTCAAAGCATCAATGGAGGGTTGATGATCTATTGCGGCCAAATCGACATCTTCGTGTTCTCTTTCGCGGCAATCAAGCATGGTGGGCAATCTACACACCAGAAAACATTCATTAGAATTCATTAAATCAAAATTTGATGGTTTGGTTTTGAGTTTTAGGGTTTTGAAATTGCTTTGCGCGGAGTACGCACCCTGCGTTCAGAAACAGAGCGTATGGACGCAGCTGTTCTGAAGGTAGGCTGCGTACTCTAGCCATTTTCCCATTAACGAAAATGTCGGGGTACGCAGGTCGCCCGTTGGGCACCTGCGTACCCCGAAAGGCGGATCCTAAAACCCCAAAGCCCTCAAAAAATCAAACTAGGGCTTAAAATGAAATTCTAAACGGATGAAAACAAAGAGGAGGATGTTGTGAAATACCTGAAAGAGACGGCACTCGATTCCGACGGTCAGATTCTCCGCAAAGTCCAAGGGAAGTTTCTTGCCAAAAGCCCTTTTCTCTCCCTCAACAGTAAAATGGTAAAAATGACATGGTAAAAGGTCTTTTTATAGGTTTTTTGGATAAATGAATGCTAAATTTGTTTATTTTTCACCATGGAAGGATATTTCTCAATGCATTTTTGCTTATCTTAAACAGGTATGAGTAATGTGTCGTTTTTGTGCAGGACAATAGGACTTTCAAGGAAAAGTATCATTTTTCACGAACCAAAACATCAGAGTCATCTTTTAAGCCCTTTTCTGACTCCTAAAACATGAAAAGATTACCGAGCGTTTCTTTTACACTCGTTAAAACGGAATTAAAAGACGGTCCCCTTATAGCTCTTTTCTGACTGTAAAAACAGGAAAATATTGCCGGGTTTTTGTCGTTTCAAACTCGATACGGAAATAAAACGACGTGTCCTTGATCGCTTTTTACTTTTCAGGTCAGAAGCACTAATCATGAAAGTACTCCTTGGTCGCAAGACTAAGCGGTTCTCTCAAGTATTATTTTATACTTTTTCGGGCTTGGGAGACACAACTTTACGAAGAAGTTCAACCTGGAGTCTTCTTTAGTTTTTTCAGACTCTCTAAAAATGAAAAACGCCGAGTTTCTCCTATACTGGACTCGTTAAAATTTCACAGTAAAGGACCTGTTCGATTACAAACAGGAACGGACCACTCCTTCTTAGGGTTCGAATCAAAACTAAGTTGGACTCATCCGAAGGATGAGCTTATAATCAAGCATATGTTATCCTCCTCAAGCTTGTAAAAAATAAAGAGGTACTTGCCAAAATGGTGGGGGAAAAGAGAGAAAAATGAGCCCATTTGTTATCCTTTGTCTCAGAAGAAGCCTTATTACCACTCTTGAACACGACACTTTTCATTCACCTGGGTTGGGAAATCCTTTGCCTCACAGTTGATCAAACACATTGAAAGTCTTTAGCCGGGTATTAACTTTGGGTCAAATGTCACCAAGCCATCTGTCGTGTCGTTATGTGTTCAAGAGGTCTCTGTAATAAACATTCATCTGCAAAATACTCGTCATCCATTTTGACCATCCCTGAGTCAATCCTTACAGCTACATTTCTTCAACTTGATCTATGATTTCGTGTTGTGGGCTTGCCTGCAACGGGTCGCTTTCTATCGACATCAGCACATTATCTAGAAAGATGACCTAGGAATCGTCAGTACCTTGAAGTCTGCATGCATCAATGGCAGGTTTCTTGCCTTTGACGACAGTTTACATCATTGAATTTCGATCGAAGGATTCCGTGAAATGTTCGACTTCAACTCATTCATTCACATCTCATGGATTGTACTGGGTACTTTGAGAACCATTGACATCACCGGTGGTCTCTCTCACGCTTGTTAACAGTTTACATCATTGACTGGTAATCAAGTGGTTTCTACCATGTTCGACATCAACTCATTTATTCGCATGGATAGAATCGTACCTGTTCGGGAAGTAGAAATGAAGACCCTGGATCTAGTTTCCACCATCCAGGCTGCGAGAAGTTTTGTATTCATTATACAGTAGACTAATCATAAATAGATGGCTGCGTCCATACTGTGTCTACAAAAGTCTATGATTATGATGTACTGCAGAATCATTCCTGTATCAGAGCAATAGATAGTCGATTAGTTAAAGTTTTCAATCTGAGTATGGGAATGCCTACCTCAGCGATGATATGATCATATATATGTATTTTGTGTTGAATACTTGCAGGTTCCGACTGGGCTCTCCACAAGATAATCCTTGAAATGATAAAGTACTTCACCCTTCTTAGAAAATATGAAACCCTAATCTACTACAGGCTTTGCACTTTAGGGGGCAATCTGTTACACTAAAATTTGTCACCATGACTACTTACAATTAGTATGGCTCCATCAACTGTCATACTATCCTCCTTGGAAAGCCTCATACCTCTGCTCTCCATGTCAAACTTCAAGAAAGAGAGAAAGTCATTAAAAATCTATATATCTATGGGTACGCAGTTTCTCTTAGCCTTACCTGCGTGTACGCACTCCAAGTTCACAATACCTGCGTACTTGTATGCTCTGTATGTAAATAAATGGGTGCGTACTCCTGTAAAGGTCAAAAGGCACAAGTTTCACTCCAAAAAAGTTACTTGTGGTCATTTCTAGAGCCTTCTAGAAGCTTGTTTGACGTGTATGAAGCGCCTCTAGATGGTTCATGTATCCCTACCAAAGAGGAACTTATCCCATCAAGAGGGGAGCTATCCCATCCAAAGAGGGGCTTATCCCATTGATGGTGGGCCTGAATAACTTCCTCTAGAGCATTATAAATACAGGCATTGGGCCAGAGGGAGGGGAGGTTGAAAGCTGAACATTCCTAAGGGTAGATGCTGCTGGAATTAGGACTCCCTTGTAAAGCTTGAGAGGAGAGATTTCCATCCTTTCCTAGCCTTATTTGAGAGTGGGTGAGCTGATCAAAGTAAAGGAAAACTCTTGCTGGACCCTAGGAGGGACTTGCACAACACCAAGGCTCAGGTTGTAATGGTTCCTTTTGTTACCTTTTAATGCAAATGAACTTATTTTTCTCAACAGATTGTTATTCATGGTTTGTTTCATATACTCCTTGGTATATATGATAGATATGTATTGTTTTATGAGTTTATCAGGTGCTATTTAATCTTTTGGCTTGTTAATGAATGCAGGTTTCGAAGAGAAGGAGGAGCTCATCCGGATCGCGAGGCTGGACTACTACAAAGCGTTGGACTAAAGGTATGTTAAAGATCCCCTGATTACTTGTATTTGCAATGCATGTTTAGAGAAAGGTAGCTTTATTTGTCTTGTTTGTCACTAGAAAGCTTTTGCTTCTAGGGAGGTCGGTTGTGTCCGCACTAACGACTCTTTCCGCATGACAACTATGTTTTTCTCTAATCTTCTCCACTGAGCATTTTGTTTTCTATCTTAATACTATGTCAAGATTTTCCCCTTTGATCCTGTTACCTAGATTCCTCTATTTTCTTCTACTCCCTAGTCCTCTAATGTTCCAGGTTGTGATATTAATTGAGGTGGGGTTTTAAAGGAGTAACTGGATAGGTCTTTCATCCTTCCTGAGTCAATCATGAGTTTTCCACACTCCAGCAGTAGTTATTTTTGTCTTTTTCTTCCCATTCTCTTGCTTTGGTTTTTTTTATCAATTTTCCTGTTATTAATCCTATTGAGGAAGTCCCTTTAGTATCCTGGTTATCATGTCCTCTTTTGAATCTTGCAGCTGTTTGATGTGACTTGTTAAGGAATATCTATTGTACCTTGTCAACATCCTCCTGAGGGATGGAGTTTATTCCTAAGTTTCCTCCTCATTCTAGAAACTTTTCCAGCTCTAGGTTCTCCCTTTCCAGGATCTCCTGTAAGTCTTGGTCCTCTGTGCCACTTTAACTTTGAGTCATTTCATGGTATTTTTATATTTCCATGTTACTCAATAGGTCCATCGTGTGATCATTCTGTTCCTGTGTGAACTCCATGCTGGTCTCTTTTCATTTCCCCCTTGTTGTCTGATTCTCTATTCTCTTTTGATCACCTCCATCGACATCTTCTTCTCCTAAGATCTGAAAACTGTTGTGACTTCTTGATTTGTTATCCTTCTCAGTAGGGTTCTTTTGTGTATTCCTTACCCCTCCTTTTCCTTTTCCTCCTACTTTGGTGAATCATGTTTAATCTTTCCCTTTGCTGGTGTTTATGTATTCCTCCCTTCTATTAAGAGGACAATCTCTAGATAGGTGCCCATGCTCATGACATTTGTGACATCTGAACGGGATATGTTCATAGTCAACTGTTTGAACCCATTCCTCATCATATACTTCTAGAATGACCTCATCTGGAAGGGCTCCTAATAGGTCCATCTCCACACATATACGAGCATAGGAGGTATATTTTCCTCGTAGAGTTGCCTCTGAAATCTTTAAGAAATGAACTAATTTATTTCCTATAACTTTTAAAGACTCTGGCATCTAGTAATATAAAGGTAACGAGTAGAGTCTAATCCATACTGGTACCGAAGTGAAGGTTTCTCGTTCTGGCACAAAGTTCATCGTCCATGGTCGCATATAGAGACCAGCAGCTGCAAAGATGTATGGTCCTCCTTCAAAAATCCTATCTCTGTCCTCCATGTTCGTGAATACCATTGTAAAAAAACCTTTGGATCCAAGATGTATATTTAACTCCCCCTTTCGTTTCCAGTTGTATTTTATCCAAGTGTACAACACTTTCTCTGATGGCTAGATTCCCATAAATTTACATATAATGGCGTAGTTTGCCATGTGATCCCTGTGCTTTTGCAGAGCTGGATCATTCAAAATAACTCGCGGTTTAGTTATGGTCTTGGGTTTATAGGGCCCCATCTTGGTTCTGTTCTCTGTTTCCTAACCTCTATCTTCCGCTTTCTCCTCCTATCGATCTTCTTCGTGGGTCCCTTGTTCTGCATGGGTTTTGCTGCCTTCTGCCTTCTGAGTTTCAATGTTTTTTGTCTCGACCTCCAAGGGTTGTGGAGGCTTGTTTTTATTCCCTGCTCTTCCTCTGTTTGAAGCCACATTACTATAGGAGGGAGTGGAGCTCCCTCCTCCCTGTGCCTCCATGGGTACCTGTTACCCTCTGTCACTCTCTTTGTTGAACCCTAAAACCTTGATCGCCAGTCCGCTTCCTTCGATCTTCATGTACCAATCGAAAAACCATTTGATGTATCATAAACTAGCCTAGATTCATGTTAGTTTGACTTTATATTTAGATACATAATTAGTTGTATAAAATGCATTAAATCCATGTAGTCTATAAAGGTAAAAAAATTATGTAAAGGTAAAACTTTTTTATGGATATGTTAGCATTGGGCATTTGTCCAGAGAGGTGGGAAAATATTAGGAAAAATGTAATTATTACATTTTATCAAATATTTTTTCCTACCTCCGTCCACTTTTTACTAAGTTATATTGGATAAAATATAATACTATAATATTACGTTTTGCCCAATATTTCCGTCCACTTCTTATTTTAATTTTAATTTATATTTGTAATTTAAGAGTAAATAAAATCAACTATAATATTAGTAGGAGTGAGGGGAAATATTGAGTAGAATGTAATATTTCGGATGGGGTGTGACGTGAAATATTAGGTAAAATTTAATAATATTACATTTTAATTAGTATTCCCCCCACCCTTGGCCATTATTTATTAGGAGGGGGTGGTTATAAATATTGGGTAACATATAATATTGTAATATTATATTTTATGTAATATTTCCCCTGCCCGATTCACTTTCTGCACTGAGAGTTGCTCTATAGCCCTGTATAGGGCACATGTGTATATGTAATGTGAGTAAAAATTTGTAATGTTGGCTCAATTGTAATCAATATATTTGTAATAATTAATATAAATGTGTTTCATCTATAAATTTAATTAATAAGAGGATAAAATCTTAATATTTACAATATGGCAAGATTTTTAATAATGAATATTTAAAATGGATATTATTAACTTCTATATATGTTTTTTTACAATACCATGGGCCAATACCCACAAGAGAAAGATAGAGAGGAAGAGGAGGGAATAAAATTATAATACCATGGGCTACTACTTATCAATACATTGGGCCATCTAGACTTTTAATTATTCTGTTACAATACCATGGCTTATCAATACCACATGTCCAAAAAACATAACTTATTTCAAAATCAAAATATTTTACAAATACTTTATTTTAATTTAATTTTATAACATTTTTTAATTAAATCTAAGAGCAAAAAGGTTATAATTACTTTTGAGGTATATCTAAACCCCATCCTCACAACTACTAACAATATTCCATAGAGAATAAATCGAGGTTTTAATCAATTAAAAAATGAGAATACTTATATATCTATATATCTATATGTGTGTGTGTGTGTGTTGTGTGTGTGTGTGCGCGCGCGCGCCTGTGTGTGTGTGTGTGTGTGCGAAATTTATATAATATAAATAATATTATAAAGAACCATGATAGATGCATCTTAACCAAGGATCCAAGCGAGGTGAGAAAGAAAAGTGATAAAAAATGGTAGAAGGATAATGCATTATTCTTTTAAGTTTATTATTATTGTATTTTCTTTAACATGATTCATTAAAAATATAGGTTTAATATTTTACAACCAATTATGTTTTTATATATATATATATATATACATTTTAAATACAATACAATTGGATCATATTTAAGAAAGAGAGTGAGATGGAAGGGGAATAGAGTGGGGGAGAGAGACATAGAGGTGTGAGAGATGGTGAGAGAGAGAAAGGAAGAGAGAGAGGAAAGGGAGAGGGGGAGGGAGAGATATGGATTTGGATGGGGAAAGAGAGGGAGTGAAGAAAAAAGACATTAAGAGAGAGAGAGAGAGAGAGAGAGAGAGAGATAGTGACAGAGTTTGAGGGTGGAGAGAGAGAAGGAGAGAGGGAAAGAGATAGTGACAAAGTTGAGGGTGGAGAGAGAGAGTGTGTATGATAGAGGGAGAGGTGGAGGGAGGTGGGAGAGAAGGGGAGAGAGAGGAAGGAAAAAGAGAGAGGACTTGAGGGAGAGGAGAGAGAGACGGGGAGAGACAGATGGAGTTGGAAGGGGAAGAAAGACATAGAGAGAGAAATTTGGAGAGGGAGTAGCAAGGGAGAGATGGAGAGTTAGTGAGGGAGAGAGAGAGAGAGAGAGAGAGAGAGAGAGAGAGGGAGAGGGAGAGGAAGAGGGAGGGAGAGAGATATAGATAGATATGGAGAGAGTGTGTGTATGTTTTTGGGATGAGAAGGAGAGACAAGGGGAGATACAAATATAGATGGAGAGAGAGAGGGGGGGAGGAAGAGGTAGAGATATATAGATAGATAGATAGATAGATAGACAGATAGATAGATATGGGGGAGAGAGAGAGAGGGAATGACATGTGTTTAGGGGGCTGAGATAGAAAGACAAATAAGGAGAGACGGAGGGAGGTATAGATATAAATGGTAGGGGAGAGAGGGAAGAAGAGAAAAAATAGAAAAAGGGAGGGAGGGGCAGATAGAGAGAGACAAGGGAGAGAGGGAGGGGAAGAGAGAGAAGGAGAGGGAGATGGAGATAGACACATAATGGAAGGTGGAGAGAGGAGTGAAGAAGAGAAAAAATAGAGAAAGGGAGGGAGAGGCAGATAGAGAGAGACAAGGGAGAGAGGGAGGGGAAGAGAGAGAAGGAGAGGGAGAGGGAGATAGACATAGAATGAAAGGTGGAGAGAGAGGGAAGAAGAAAGAGACACACAGAGACAAATATAGACATAGAAGTTAGATCTATAAAGTCATGAATATTTTGGATTTTCACTAAAGTAAATGTATTGATTTCAATGTAGTTGGTGATTTCTAATCCTATTTGATCACATGCACTATATGTACTGATTTCATTGTAGATATCGATTTATAATCCTATTTAATACCTTACACTAGATGCATTTATTTCAATGTCGATATTGATTTCTACTCCTATTTGATTGCTTGCATAGGATGCATTGGTTTCATTGTAGATATTGATTTCTAATCATATTTGATCACTTGCACTAGATGCATTGATTTCAATGTATATGTCGATTTCTAATCCTATTTAATACCTTACACTAGTTGCATTGATTTCAACGTAGATGTTGATTTCTACTGATATTTGATTGCTTGCATTAGATGCATTGGTTCCAGTGTAGATATTGATTTCTAATCTTATTTGATTGCTTGCACTAGATTCGTTGATTTCAATATAGATGTTTATTTCTAATCCTATTTGATTGTTTGCACTAGATGCATTGATTTTGGTGTAGATGTTGATTTCTGATTTGATGCAGATATATGTATCATGTACGTTAATTTCAAAGTAATTAGATTAATAGTGTGCATTTATTTAAGTGTAAGCACATCTCTGCCTCCTCATCGATATCTCTATCTCCCATTGTCTCTCCTTCTTTATCTCTCTATCTACCCCCTAAACATACACACTCTCTCTCCATATCTATTTATCTCTCTCTACCTGCCTCGCTTTCCCTTCCCTCTCTCTCTCTCTAAAATTTCTCTCTCCATATCTATTTCTCCTCCTCCCTTCATGTCTTTGCCTCACTTTTCTTCCCTCTATCCCCCCATCTATATCTCTATCTCCCTTTATCTCTCCTTCTCACCCCTAAAACATACACACTCTCTCTGTGTAAGAACATAAAAATTATTCATGACATGCATTGATTTACGTGTTACAGTAATTCAACCATAAATACAATACCTGAATTTTCATCCTAAATAAAATGTTTGCTTACCCGAAATGTTTGCTTCTTGAAGCTATACACTATTTATAATTGCCTATGTTCTTATTATTCCCATTTTCCATCATTAACATTGTTAATTACTTTGCATTCAAACACGGTAATAGAAAATAACTACCATTGAAAATTATTTGGGGTTTAACACTTTATAAGTCACAATGATTTACTTTGGAGAAAACTATTATTAATATTGGAGAGCGACAAAGGTAATGTATGTTGTTTACTACAAGAGCTCGAGTTAAATATTTGAATGGTCTGTGATTTCAACTGCCCTTTCATATGATCGATATGAGAAAATGGAAAAACTAATAGGTGTGACAATAGGAAGAGTAGAAGAAAATAGTTTTAGATTGATTGCAATGAAAATTGTTTGTAATTGACTATATTCTTATTATTCACAATTTCTATCAATCAAAATTGTTACATTGACACTTTGCACTCAAAAGTTTTATTTCGACATTTTTCATCATTCAAGTTACTAACAGTCAAATTTTAAATTAAATTGATCAAATTAATATTAGACATATTTAGCATATTTAAAATGGTCAAAATAATTAGATGTTCTGCAAATTTTGTAGTCTCTCTCATCTCAATAAACTGAGGTAACTTAGAAAATTTTAAATTAAATTGACCAAATTAATCTTAGACATATTTGGCATATTTAAAATGATCAAAATAATTATATGTTCAACAAATTTTGTATGACCTCACACAATTGAAACCAACCTAGATCCATATTAACACTGGATCTATGAGATCAAATCTCTCAAGGTGCAAACCTTTCCTCAAGTTTTATAGTCAAAATAAGTGTGCACCTTGAGAGATTTGCTTCCCTCTCGACACTTAATAAATTCGGTGTTAAAATCGATCTAGGCTGGTATAAAATATTATTAGTTAATCAGTTAATATAAAATAATAAATAATAATTAATTAAGTATGGGGTTTACGCATGCATTATATTAGATATCATTTTGGGATTCAACTGCTTAAAGTCATTCACTTGACCAGAGGAGTTCTGGGATGGGTGACCTCCTGGAAGTCCTGGTACCGGGTGCAAGCCCCGAAGTGATGATTGATGCTATGTGATTCATTTCACTATTTTCAATCCCACTTCTTCACCCCTGTGAGCATCACCCGATGCAATGATGCTAAGTGAAACTATTCAAAAATCATGAGAAATTAGTCATTACGACTACCTCTCATGGAAATGATCATACGTAATGACTTACTTAACGCAGTTGAATCCCAAAATGATATCTAATAATTAATTAATTATATTTATATTTATATTATATTAAATATTGTTTAATAAATCTAATAAAATAATATTATAATTAATAATAATATTAGTAATATTAATATTAATTTATACGTTTTTGACTATATCAACCATATTTACTATTTAGTAATATAAATGTACGTGTGCTAATCATATGACTGATATTATATTAAATTATACTTCATAAATTGTAAAAAATCATTGTAAATATCTCTTCCGAAATAAGTTAAAAGACATAGATTAAAGTAACTCAAGAAAAATCATTTAACAACATTTTCTTCCTAGAAAAATACACATCATTGCACCAAAGACACATAAGTAAAATTTATTACTCCAAAATAATTCAATTAAGCATGGGCAGTGTTTCGTTTATCGACTTAGAGCATAGTGTTTCCTCCCTCAGCATAATTCAATTAATTTTAGCATTTCGCTTAACGTTTCTTTTCAAGTTGTTTGAAGTTTAGTAACCTGAAACATAAGAATGGCTTTCAGGGAAACAATTTATCTATTATTCTATTTTTTTTAGAGGAATTTATCTATTATTCTATATCTTCTCTAAGCTACCTTCGGCCTGGACCATTTTTAATAAATAAAAAAACATTATTTATAAAATTCAATATCGACTAAAAATTATTTTCGATCAAATTTATCTTTGAGATAATATTTTTTTTAATTTATTTCATAAAATTCATTAAATATTAAATATTGTTTTAGATGAAAACTAGAATGTCATTATTTAATGAAGAATCCTAAGTTTATAATGGGATGGTGATGTGTTTTTGTTTTATTTCACATATTTTTTCATAGCATCAATACAATACCAAAGTCACTTTGAGATTGACATATTAAGAGGTTTTATTAATTGAATGGGTAATATTTATTTTTTGCATTGCTATCATAAATGTATTATATGAGGTTTTAGGTTCAAGTTGAAAATTAATGCTTAACACTATAATTAATAATTTCAAAATTGACTATAATAATAAGTTTTAGAAATTGCAAATCTTATTTGTATTAAGAATCAATTTCTTTACTTATTGACTCATCAAAAAGAATAAAAAACAAAATATAGTGATGATTAATTAATAAAAAAGGGGATTTGGAGTTACCAAAAAGCATATTATAGCAATACATGTTTTTTACATTTTTAGTTATAATCCAATTGTTGGTGGTCAAATTTATCATAACACTTAGTTTATAAGTTGTGGAAGTCATTGTTTTCAACATTTTATCTAAATCTCTTTTATTTGGGTTAGATCATTATTTAATTTTCTAAAATTTATCATTTTTTAAAATTGTTTGTAGTTGTTTTACTTCTCCTTTTTTAAAAGGAACATTAGATATTGATGAATTTGAAGTTTATACACATGATAAAGAAGTGGTTTATCCATGGTAATTTGATCATGTCAAAGAAAATTTATAAAAAATTATGGAAATTAATGGTTAGGATTCACATTCTTTGTTTTATTAAAAAATAGTGAGCAATAAATGATGATCATATGGTCATCTTATTGAGAATATAGTAGCTAGTTCTAGATGTAATACCTTGTTTGATAATATGTTGATGATGTTGGGGTTCTCTTTTCTTTCATGTTGAGATGATTTAACAATTTAGCTTGTGGCTTATAAGTTAGTAATAAAGTATGTATCCCACCAATATTGAACCTTTTTTACGCAATTTAGAATTTATCCCAAAAAAATGTTCTTTGATAAATTGTTTGTGAATTTTGTGACAAATCAAATGATTGTTATTTGGTTCAATTTTACTTATATGAATTAAATGACTTTTGGTACCATGAAATCAAAATAATTCTTGTATAAGAACTAGTTTTCTTAACAAATTGTTTCATTTACTTATATCCTTTTTTATTATGTTTGTGATGATCACAAAATTGAAGTATTCATATTGATTTTATTTTTAATATACATTATTTGTTGATATCATTCTTATTAAGGTAACAAAGAATTCATCAGTTTGTATATTTTAACGTGATTTTTTAAGTTTTTTTTAAATATATATTTTAGTTAAATAATATAAATTAATGTATTTTAAATCATAAGAAATAATATATTTATTTTGCAAATAATACTAAATAATATTTCTCAGGACCAAACACTAAATAAAAGAATTTTCCAATTAAATGTTGAATATTTATATCACAAACTATGACCCATACTTAATACTTGATAAAATGTAAAAAATTATTGTGAGTATTTATTTCCCAAATAATCTAAAATGGATTAAAAGGTAGAGATCAAAAGAGTTCATTAAAAATTCAATTGAAGAATAAAACTATGATTTTCTCAATATGCATCATCCCACTAAATAATAAAGAAATAAAATTTAGTAGTTAGAATAGTTCACATAATAGTGGGATTGGAAAGTTGTCGCATATTTCCTCTCTCATCTACCGTTCATCTCTGAATCAATTTTAGCCTTTGAGTTAAGCCTTCCTTCAAAATTGTTTGAATTTTATTAACATGAGAAACAATGATCCCTTTTCTAAAATCTTTATTTGTTTAAGTAAAGGCTTATTATTCTATTGGGAAATGTTAGTTAGAAATTCTTATTTGAGTTTTTTTTTCCTTTCCTCTAGAGTATTATAAAATATTTTTATAACTAGCAATTACATTATATGTTGCAAACAAATGTTGGTTATAGCATATGGAATAATAACATAAATGAAAAAAGATATGATATGTTATGTGACCTTTTATTTGCAAAATAAATTATTGGCTAAAAATAGGTAATAAATAAAATCTATACAAATATGAAATTTACAACAAATTGTCTATTTGACATTGTAATTGTCGTTCAATTATTATGTCATAGCCATCTAATCTCACAACTCTCTTAAACATCTTCAAAATTTGCATGACCAGATGTACCCTTGGATCTAGCATAATCCTTCGTACACAAGAATCCATCCATAGTCTTACTATAGTAGTCAAAGTTACCAAAGTAAAACAATGTATGGTTGAGAATGGCCCCTCTTGCATGAAGTGGGCGATGGAGTATATTATTCACTACAGTTGTAAAAATTACCAAAGTAAAACAATGTATGGTTGAGAATGGACCCTCTTGTATGAAGTGGGTGATAAAAAATATTGTACCCTTGGATCTGACATGATCCTTGAGACACAAGTAAAGAATCCAACCATAGTCTTACTATAGTAGTCAAAGTTACTAGACTAAAACAATGTATGGTTGAGAATGGCCCCTCTTGCATGAAGTGGGTGAGGGAGCATATTGTTCACTCTGGTAGTAAAAGTTACTAGGGTTAAAAAATGTATGGTTGAGAATGACCCCTCTTGTATGAAGTGGGCGATGGAGCATATTGTTCCATATATCATCGATAAAATCCCATGATGTATATGAGATTTCCCTCCTTACCTAGTCTGGACAAATGTTGGGCTAGATTCATTGTGACCCTATTCATGGCCTCATACAGGTAGTAGGATATGATGGGCTTGTCACTATTAACCATGAAATCTTTATTAAATGTTCACTAAGAGAAAAAAACTCCCTTCCTAAAATCCATAAGGATTCTCTAGAAACAAGTGAAGGTACAAGTTGTCCCCCAAGTTTTTTTGTCAATTGATGTTCTATGCTTACTTATGTTGCAGTGATTAACCTAAATTTTGATATGGGAGCTCAATCGACTGTCATGGGGAGAGGGACAAGAAATTATTATATAAGATGTGATTAGGTTGGGGATTCTTTATTTAAGTTAACAAACTAGTGCATAAGGATGAGAGGGAGGGTTTGGTGAGTTGTCCCACTCTATCCAAAGTATTAATCCATTTTTCCTCCTAAGCTCAAGTTTCAATAGAGTGTTGGGAAAGACTTCATTATGCAAACTTAATATGATGCACTTATGCAAGCCTAGCCTGTGCTCTGAATTATGCTACTCAATCGGGTGGCCATGCTTATTTGATGTTTTGGAACTAATAGATAATTTATTCTTTGTTTCTAGGAGAGAGACCCTTGACTATTTACTTTCTAAAGCCCACCTTGTTTTTGAACCTATGTCGGCCATAACTTTATTATTTGGGAAAAAAAAGAAACCCGAAAAAGGGATTTTCATGGCTTTAGAGGTCTAATGCGCCCAACAATTTTTAGTTGCATGGAGTTCATACATAGAGTTTTTCACCTATATTATTGGACTAGGGTGTATTATATTTCAACATTACCCTCCAATACATGCTAGGTTAGTGTAATGTGTTGCACTCCCCTTAGCTATTGGGCTGCTTTTTTTCATTATCCATGTTTCTTGTGATAGATGGCATTGACTTTTTTGACAACAACATACAACCCCTACGACATCTCGCTTAGACTACAAAACCACTCTTCCATCCAAGGAAATTCAATAGGGATATAAAAATATCATCGACGAAATAAAGGGTAGGCCACATCAATTGTCATTGGAATTATATAATCTAATTCTTGGTAGTCACGTATCAGTCTCAGCCCTTTGGGTTTACCTATGTTTTATTTCATGAATGGGAGCTATTTTAGGGAATGTAGTTGGGGAAGGAATTATTAAACCATGGATATGAAATATTGTTTGTAGCATTTGTGGAGATGTGTTGTACATAAAGAACTTTTTGCGTGTATGGATATTGGCTAAAGGGGAAGGATATGTGTTGTAAACAATGTGTTTGATCGATGTGGATGAAAAACACTTACCATTCTTTCCTTCGTGTTAATATTATTAATAAAAAAACAAGTACTTATTGTTTAGAATATTGTTAAATATTTATTAAAAATTAAAATGATATAATTGTTATAAAATTTAAAATTGATGTGTGTGTGTGTGTGTCTGTTTAAAGGACAAGTCTAACTAATGAATAAAATGATTTTTTTCTTATTTTTGAGAAAAAAATATGATTTCTTCTTATTTAAAATGTACTTTTGAATGGATAAATAGATTCAACAATGTGAAAACCCAAAATAGACACTCAAACTTTTCCCATTAAACAACTTAATGTATAATTCTTAAAAATATCTCCCAAATTATGAGCAAATTTAATCTATTATAGATGCATTTTGCATTATGCCACAAGATTTGCTTCATGATTGCTGACAACTCCAGTTTCAATGGGGGATAATGATGTTGGTAGATTGAATCCTCTGAGAAAAGTACCTTTGGATATGGACATGAGTTGGGAGGTGTTGGATTCTCGTAGTATATGTAGAACATGCTAAAAAACAAGTACCTGACTTCCATGAAGAGAATATGGATTCCTAATATGCATGAACCGTGATTTTGCCTAGTGTGGAGTAAGCCCAATGCTTATATTCATTAATAATAATAAAAATTAGCAACAATAGGTACCTAGTGTTGTAGGGTCTTTATTCATTTTGGTAAAATAATGGGAGATACAAATATTGTTATACATATTCATCTCATATAAATGTTGTTATGATATATATATTACCCTTATCCCTTGTTGATACATTGATCATATTCTCAAAATACTGAGATATACGTATAGCCAGAAGAATATAGATTAATGCAAATATCTAATTCTCATTAGTAAAAATGTTTGCCTATTTTTCTCAAGATTATGAACCTTATTGTCCAACTAATTGAACAAATCAAGTTGATGAAACTAACTACACATGATACAGTTTTGAGGCTTAAAATCCTCCCTCGGAATGACAATTCAAGCATCTGAGAAGCATGGGGTTAGGTTTGAACCTTGGACTTTAGCTCCCCCAAATCAGGACTTCTTTCACCACGTAAAGGCTTACTGCATGTAATAGTATAATTTATGGTATATCAGGAGTGCATTATAATTTATTAGCACATATGTGTTTATATGGTTGGGACCATGGAGAAAATAAATCTAAAATCCGAATATTCCAGAAGGAGGCTTACGAGTGAGAAAGTCATGGGATCATTTTGATGAACTTCATGAGAAAATTTACACTTTGGTAAAAAAAAGAACAAAATCCTTGTCACCAAAAAAAATCAAAAGACAGGATACACACGCAAGAAAAATGTGTAAAAAAAGGTTTGGAACTTTTCATTGACACTTGAAACCAAAATAGGCCAATCACAAAAAGAGTCCAATTGTATAAGAAAGACAATGCTCATAAAGCTCTTTAAATAAAGAATAAGCTAGAGTAGAAATTAAAGATTGAAATTGTAAGTTTGAATCACGAGCTATGTGGCTAATATATTTGAATTATTTTCATTTTATTGATTTCAAAAAATAGGGGAGGTGAGTAAGGGTATTAGAGGAATAAGTAGTTGCACCTTCAAAAACAAAAAACAAAATTAAGATAAATCCTCTTAAAAAATCAGTCTTCAACGAATAGTCTCTGCAACTTGTAATGAGGATCTAAAAAATGAATAGCCACCATGGTTCTTCGAGCTCAAATATGATTAGGTGGATCTTGAGAAGAAATGTTGTTTTCACCATTTTACAGCCAACTGTTAAGACAATTTCTAAAAGATGCCAATGATTTCCAAACTCGTGAGCCCAAATTCACCCTTCTAACCAGATGCAGCACCAAAATGGTCACCATTTTTGGTCCTCCATTGGTGGAGTGAATTCTCTGAGAAAAATACCTTTGGATATGGATATGATTTGGTATGTGATGGATTCTAAACAAGTGCTCGACTTCCATGAAGAGAATATGGATTCCTAAGAGGCATGAAACCTAATTTTGGATAATGTGGAAGTTAAGGTCTCATATTTATTAAGAATAGAAAATTAGCTACAATAGACACCTGGGTTGTTACTATAACAAAATTCTAGCTCAATGTTTACTGTAACCAACTTCCAATGCACTTCCATCTCAGTGTTGACTGTAACCAACTTCCAACGCATTGTTCTCCATGGCCTATAATGATCCAAGACATAATTTTTTTGAATTGTCTAATACATCGGATAATGGTGCAAGACAGGACATGGTGGCACATAGGGGAGTATGCTATGTCTGGTAGATTTTATAATATCATACATAAATTGAATTAATATCTCTAGTCATATGATATTCTGAAAGTGCGGGTGCACATAAGAAATGTAACTTCTTTTCTACTTGTAATGAATTCATAATTTTTTTCTTGGAAAAAAAACTATACTCATATGACGTACAGATACCCATGTAGTTTATTCTTACAATATCAAATAGTGCTAAGGAGCTAAAATATGCTCACTTGCTAAAGAAGTACTTTTCTAGCATGCATGATTCTGTTAAATAAGTGTTTTTCTAACATACATGATTCCAAAATTATTACCTTTATTTTTGGTGTTGGGGGCTGCGTCTCCATAAGAGTTGTACGAATTAGTGAGGCCTGTTTCTCAGCTCCAGTCTTTCCTTTTGGGACTGGAGGCAAAGAATGTAGGTTCTTTTCTTTCAAATGCAACTGGTTCTCTTTCTCATGGCTGTTGGGTGTAGGAATTGCACTTAAGCAAACTCCTCAACACTTAATTATCAACCTTGGGGATTCATAAACTTAGAGACAAAGCACAGGCAATGCCAGAGATGGTATGAATATTTCTAATTTTAATCCCTACTTTCTTTAAAGGAAAGATTGCAGAATCAAACTAAAGAGAAAAAGACAACTTGAGCCATCAAAATAATCTAAGACTAGATCAGGGAAAAATGCATTTGCAAAAGAGATTTAGAAATAAAGAAGCAATCACTCTAGATAACTATTGATTAAATACTGAGTGTGTGTTTTTCTTTAGCATAAACACTTTAGCAGTCTCAATAGATGGACCCTTCAAACCTGCTTATGTAGAGATTTCCTTCTTGCACTAGTGCAGTCTGCTTGCACTAGTGTAGGAACAAAGATTTATGTAGAGGGTATAAATGGTGTCTGTACTAAAAGTGTTTTCCTTCGTGCAAGGGCTTGAAATTTCTCAAGTTCAGAGCACTCAGATCCCATGATAAGAAACTAGCCCTTGCACCAGATTAGATCTTCTTACACTTAGTATTTAATTCTTGAAATAAGAGCTTAACTGCTGCAAGTGTTGTGAAATCAAATTGCACACATAAAAATGAATGTTTCTGATTTTAACAGAGTGAAAAAATAAAGAAACAATCCTTATAATTTATCCTATGATGGAGCATTAATGAAAGCAAGAAAACTGCTGGAAGTAAACTAAAAAGGCTTGCTTCATCACACCAATGTGAACTGGTGCACGTTCATGTCTCCTACTTGGACCAGGCGGGAAAACCAAATCAAACAGAACTGCAGAAAATGAATAGCACACCAATGTGCACTGGTGCAGGTTTATTTCTCCTACTTGGACCAGGCGGGGAAAACCAAATCAAACAAAACTGTAGAAAATGAATAGCACACCAACGTACACTGGTGCCGGGTTATTTCTCCTCCTTGGACTAGGTGGGGAAACCAATCCAAAATCAGATGCAGGAAAATGAATTCTAACTAGTTCACATTGAGGTTCCACTTTCACTCAAACAGGAATGCATGTGTTGTACATTAAATCACACTTGACAGTATAAACATAAATTACAAGAACCAAAAATAGGGTAAACATGCTGGGTTGGCTGGGCCCTAGCCAACCAACGCATTTCCCTTTCAAATAGAAATGTTGCTCAACAATTTATCAATTCATCAACTTTCAAACAAAAATACGATTCATGAAGCATAAGGCGGAGCTCCCTTTCTTATTAATTAATAGAGGCAAATACATACATGATTACATAGTCTAGCCCAGATTTGGGCGATAATAAAAATACAAGCCTATTACCACCTCCCTGGTTATATCTCTGTTCTATACAAACTTATAAAAAACTATCTTGTCCTATTTACATTCCTCATTATATAGATCCTTGGCCGAAGGCCAAAAGGATCGTTTAATCGATTACATAACTGATATGTAGAATTTAGCTTTTGGCCTTCAAAATTAGGCAATTTAGCAAAACTGGCCATAGCCAAGCTCCACCTGTTCATTCTTCATAAATCCAATCGCAGCTACCTTTGGATTGCATTGCTGTCATCGCTGGAGCTCCACTGCCTTCAGATCTAACCTGTTGTCGTGGCCAAAGTGGTGCAAAATAAGGCTAAGATCAAGGAGGTTTGGATCTGCTACAAATATTCATTGTGCTGGCACCGATGCGAGATCCGATCCTGCACTAGGATCAGCGGTCACAGTAAGCACTTGGCTATCAAACAACATTGGAGATATCAATAAGTTACAAGAGTGATTATAATTTAGAAATCATGTAATAAATAATTAATTAATGCTAAGTTAAGTTAAAAATATAAAGTTCATGCGAAATATGTCATTGTTCTTGGACTAGTTCAAGATGAGGGTGTATAAGAGAGGTAAGAAAATAGTAAATGGTCATGATTTAGGAAGGGAAAAATGGTCAAAAGGGAGAAAATTAGGGGGCTAACATCCTCCCATCCCTAAAATGTTGTGTGTCCTCACACAACTCTTTACCTCTGCAAAAAACTTCAAAACTTTAAGCACTCCAGCTCAATCCTTCTCTGGCATACTGTCATCACCCTGTATTGTTTCATACTTCTTCTTTCTGGTGTTCTTTAACTTCTTGGTCACCTTTTTAATTCGCCTGAAACATTGTGCATCTCAATACTTCCAGAATTTAACATCCCTTTTCTTCTTCTGGATTTCTGCCATCAATTCTCCTCTACTCTGTTCTTTTTCCTCCTATGCTTTGGCTACAAGCTGCTCTAAATTCTATACTTGAAGCTCTAACTCAACTACTCGAGCAGTAGTAGTTACCAATTTCTTCTCTTTTTCTGTTTCGATAGGAGCTATGTCTTTCTCAGGGACCTCCATATCCACCATGGTTACATCAGGAAACTCTTCTCCCTCTGGTCCAGTTCTTACTCCTCTACTTCTTCTTCTTCGAGTTCTTCCTCCTCTGGTTCTTCTTCTCCCGCCTCTCCTTGTCCTGCTTCTTCTTCAGATTCCGCGACTTCTTCTTCTTCTTCTTCTTCTTCTTCTTCTGCTTCATCTTTTGTAGGCTCTTCCTCTTCCTTTTCGGATTATGCCTTTTCTTCTTCTTTTGTTTCTTCTTTTTCTTCTTCTTTCTCCAGTTCTTCTTCTCGCACTGGTGATTCCTCTTATACTAGTGCAAGAGGGGATTCCATGCTTTGTGGGGACTGTGGTTCTTTTCCTTCATCGGATACTTTACTCTTTTTCCGGGACTTCTTGAGAAAATCGGCCAACAGAGCATCGTCCTTGACCTTTGCAAACTTTGTTGCGTCTACAAGGACTGACAGGTTGTCATTTTCAGGGTTTGAAGGGGTCTCTTCAGTTGGTGTGCTAGCCATCCTCTCATTTGAAGACGAGGCCTTCTCTGCTTGTTCAGATCGCTTCCTTTTTGCACTGGTGCAAGAAGGACTTCCCTTTTCATTTTTTCTCAGGCCCTTGCTTGTGCTGGCGGGGTCCTCTATCCCCTTTCTAGCGACTGTCCCTTTGTGCAGTTGTTTTAACAACGCTTCCCATGTCATACCTTTCACTTCTAGATGTTTCAAGACCAAAATTTTTATCAGGTTGTGATGATATAACCTTATGTCGACCTGGTTTGCCCTACTTTCCTGTACGCTTTTAGCCATTTTCTCCAAGCTTTTGAGCAGAAAATAGGGGAAATTCATCCTCCACCGAATGTGCCGGCATGCTTCAAAATGTTGCAGCATTCTAAAATGATATACCAAGGTGTGGGTGTATCTTCCTTCGAAGGTCACAAACTTCTGTAAAATAAAATGGAGGTCATTCCACTGCCCCTGCAGGGCGTTACGTGGAACTCCTACTTTCCAGTCTACCTCTATCTTTTTATCAACAACAAAATGCTTCTAGTGTTTCATTTCTAGCTTCTGATTCTTAAATCATCGTTCTCCAGTGTTCTCTAAGCCCATCACTACTGCTATGAATTCCTCTGTGACTTTGAATTTGAGAGGCCCAATTTTCACTCAGCCGTTTCTAAAAATCCTTGTGAATTGTAAAGTTACTTCTTTATCATACCCGTCAAACTTCTGCATAAATGGAAGAAAACTTGAGTCTCGCAATAGTGCAAGACTATTGCGATACTCGGTGGTCTACTCTATTTTTCTAAGAGACAGGGGTTCATTCCGAATAGGCGGCATTGCTTCTTAACGGCTATGAATAGTCGAGTTCTGAAATTTTACATACAATATCGGGGAAATCGGTCCTTATAAATAGAAATCTAACTGTCCACCGGGTAAAAGCATGCTAATGTGGCTCATTATATGGCAAAAGCACAAAAGTACTCAAATGAAAAAAGATATATATATATATATATATATATATATATATATATATATATATATATATATATATCAATTAAATGAGTTGAGTTTCATATTTGTTAATTATAAAAAATAAATGCTAAATTTGTAACAAAGCTAACTCACAATAAATTTTGGTAAAAGCTATAGTGAACCTATTTAATGGGTTAGAAAATATAAATAATGTTATAAAAAGTAAATAATAAATTTGCAAATAAGTCAACTGATAGTAAATATTGGTAAAAACTATGGTTAATCACTCACAAAATATAAATAACTTTATGTAAAGTTAAATGAAATGCTAAAACTCTTTAAAAATATATATAAAAAAAGAATTTGAATTTCTAAACAAATAATCGTATATATTATATTTTGAATAATATAAAATATGTTATTATAATCATAATTAAAAATTTTATTATAAAAAATTTAAAATATATTTTAAAAATTTTCAAAAAATAATTTTAACATTTTGTTATATGTTATTTTCAAATTTCTATTAAAAAAAATTGATTTTATAAACTTGAAAGGGTAGTTTCTTGGGTTGCGGTTTTATATATACGAAAAGATGATCATTTTTACTAGTATTTTAATAAAAATTAAAAAATATGCTTACTTTTTATTTTTAAATTTGTTTAGCAATCTTTAGAATGTTTACAACACATCTCTTAAAGAAATTGGAATTGAAAAACATAAATCAATAGAGAAATGGGGGGTTGCAGTTTTGTCACTACTCAAAAATTTATGTAAAATATTAATGATATCTTTTAAAGAAAATGAATAAATTAGATAAAAAATATATATTAAATTTTAGAAAAAATATGACATGAAATTGAATTTAAATTGACATGTTTTGTCTTCTTTTACCACCACCTAATTTTTGATGCTTTTGTAAATTAAAGAGTAAACTTTCCAACTCCATTTTTTTTTATAAAACTTCTTTGCCACAAAAAAGGAAAAAGTGATACACATTAACATGTTTTTACCCCACCATCCTTTCCATCATATCACCAGTTCATTCGCCGTAGATGCACGTCATCTTTGAGGTCAGGCCGGATTGGTACTTGTGGCAGCGGTTTAAAGGCTAGGTGAGGTAATAATTATGAGAGAAGGACGTTTAGGATTATGATGGAGAGGGGTAATCATGTCCAAGCAACGGTTAAAACATTTCTGCATTCCCTCATAATTCAAGAAAAGAACTTAGCATTTATTAAAAAAGATCATGATTTCTAACTTAAAAACACCTTGTACTTTAAATATTTTTCTCCTAGTTAGTATAATAGCATAAGTACTTCATCGATTAAGTGAAAGGAATTCATATAAATTTCATGATGACCACTTTCCTATGTTGTATGCTATAAAAATAACTTGTACTATGTTGTTGACGAGGTGCATGCTTGCACTGATCTTCTTGCACCGCTTAAATCATACTATTCTGCTGGTACCTTTCTGCTTATTTTATCATATAGGACAACATGCTTGCACTAGTGCAAGCATAATATCTAAAATAGAGAATTTGAATAAAATATAGGCTGGATTTTCACATGACTTCCTCAACTTATACCGAAAATTTGCTTCGCCCTTTCTTGATGCTTCAAAGCATATCCTTTTGCTCTTTGTGTGCGAGATCCTGCAATAAATTCATGAGGGAATAAAGAAGTGGGAAAGGGGAATTTTCAGAATGGGAAGGAATTCTGTTATAGGGATTCCAGGAATAGTACCAAAGAGGGAATAAATAGAAGTGGGATAGGGAAAAAAATTCAAGGGTAAAGTGGGATTTCTTCAAAGCAGGCAAGGTAAATTAGAAGAATGTGGGAAGGTTAATCATTCTGGGATTAATGAAGAAAACTGAGGGAATATTACGAAAGTGGGATATGAAGAAAGGAAGAAATTTTTTTGGAAGGACTGCCTACACTGGTGCAAGAAAAAAAAACTTCAGTGAAAATTAAGCGTTACTTGAGTAAAAATATCCATGCTAATTACCCCAACTATATAAAGGATGGTTCTGCTGAACCTGCTTTTACTTGGTGGTAGCTAGCATATCTAAAGATCAAGCAACATTTTCTTTTTATTAGAGATTTTTTATCTTCCTGCCAGCAATTACTAGTTTTCAGATTGATCCTTCTGCAATCATGTCAGCAAACTGATTTTCATAATTATAGGAAAATATTTTTCTTTACTTTTTTTTTTTTTTTTTTTTTTTTTTTTTTAAGAAGAAAGAGAATTCATGTTTTCAAAAGGTTGGTATTACCATTCACCACTACTATCCCAAATTGTTGTTGGACTTGTTGTGAAAAATCTTTCTTGGTAGGTGGTTGAAAATACTTCTTTAACATGTGCCCATTTACCAAGAATACTGAATTTTGTCCATCAATAGTTTTAACTTCTACTGCTTCGTTCTCAAATACTTGGATCACTTCATAAAGTCCCATCCAACATGTATGGAATCACCCTTTAAAGATTTTAAATCTAGAATCATAAAGGAGCACCCAATCACCTGGTTGGAATTGCTTTTTCTGAATAGACTTGTCACACCACCTTTTACGTTGCTGCTGAATTAGTATGTTTTGTTGAATAGCATCCATACAAAATTCATCTAACTCATTTAATTGGAGAAGACGCTGATGTTGTGCCTCAAAGAGATATATTCCTAATTGAACTGAAGTTTTGAAAGTTTTGATCTGGAATTCAATTGGTAACAGAACCTGTTTTCCATATACCAGCTCATATGGTGTATGTCCCATGCTATTTCTCCAAGTGGTTCTGTATGCCCACAAAGCCTTTGGTAATCGTTCAGCTTAGTCCTTCCTATGCATATTGACTGTCCTTGTCAGAATGGACTCATTCACTTTGTTCGTGGATTCCACCTGGCCATTTGCTTGTGGGTGATACAACGTGGATTTCCTATGCTGAATCTTATATTGCACCATCACACCCTGTACCAGATTAGAAATAAACTGTGGACCATTGTCAGAAATAATTTCTCTAGCCATACCAAATCTATAAGGGTTTCAGTAAAAATAAAATCAACAACAACTTTCTCTGTAGCAAAAGAAACAACTTTAGCTTCTACCCATTTTGTAACAAAATCTATACAAACCAAGATATGCTTTTTACTTAATGATGTTGGATTTATTGGTCCTATAGAATCAATAGCCCATTTTTCAAATGGCTCAATCATAACTTGAGGGCATAAAGGAATTTCATTGGTTTGATTAGGCTGGCCCATTCACTGACAGCTATCACAATGCTTGACATACTGTTTGGCATCCTTAAACAAGAAGGACAAAAAGTAACCAGCACACAATACTTTATATGTAGTCCACTTATCAATGAAGTGGCCTCCACAAGGTTCATCATGAACAGATTTCAATATTTCAAACACTTCCTCCTCTCTTACACACCTACGGATAATCAGATCTGGACCAGTGTAAAAGAGATCTCCTTGAATCTAGGAATATGCAGCACTTTTCTGAACAACATTCTGCTTTTCATGAGAGGACAAGTGCGATAGTGTTTTCACGGTGACCAAGTAATTAGAAAGTCAGTGAACCATGGGGAATCTATTGACATAGCAAAAAGATGTTCATCTGAAAAATCATCAATAACAGGAGTTGCTTCACCAGGATTATCTAATCTAGAAAGAAAATCTACCACAACATTAGATTTTCCTAGCCTATCAACAATAGTAATATTAAATTCCTGCAACAATAGTAACCACCTAGTCACTCTACTGCTAGTTAATGGTTAATTCATCAAATATTTAATCACGAAATGATCAGTGTGTACAAATACTTCATATCCTGTAATATAGTGCCTGAACTTATTAATTGCAAAAATTACAACTAAAAACTCTTTCTTTTTAACCGTATAATTTAATTCAGCGGAAGACAAATTATTACTAGTATAATAAATAACATAGGATTGTTTATTTTCCTCTTGTCCTAAAGCTGCGCCAATAGCTAAATCTGAAGCATCAGAGGAAATATGAAAATGCAGAGACCAGTTAGGACCTCTTAAAACAAGTGCCTGCACTAACTTTTCCTTCAATGTTTCAAAAAACTGTTGGCAAGATGTGGTCCAAGAAAATTCACTATCCTAAGCTAGAAGTCGAAAAAGAGGAGCAACTATCTTAGAAAATTTTTCAATGAATCTCCTATAATAACCAACATGTACTAAAAGACCTCTTACTTCCCTTTGAGTTTTGGGTGCAGGAAGATGCAAAATGATTTCGATCTTTGCTGGATCAACCTAGATACCTTTACTAGAAATCAAATGGCCAAGTAGTATTCCCGCTTTGCACATTAATCTACATTTCTTGTCACTCAAGGCGAGATGGGATTCCTGACAACGAAGAGTACTTTTTCCATATTTCTGAGAGCTTCCTGAAAAGAATCAACAAACACAGGAAAGTCATCCATATAAATTTCTACAAATTCTAGATCAACAAAAAGGGCTAGGACTTCCCTTTGAAAGGTAACCGGGGCATTACATAAACCAAAGGGAAGCACTGCATAAGAAAATGTAGCCCATGGACATGTAAAAGTAGTCTTATCCTGATCGTCACGTGCAATCTTTATCTAGTTATAACCACTGAAGCCATCCAAAAAGGAAAAATATTTCTTTCTTGCAAGGGTATCAAGCACCTAGTCAATTAAGGGGAGAGGGAATTAATCTTTGAGAGTGGTTTTGTTTAATTCTAAATAATCAATACAAATACGCCATATTCCATATTTCCTAGGTACTAGCACTAACAGAGAGACCCACCGACTGTTGGAAATAGGATAGATAAAACCAGCATCTAAGAGTTTCTGCACTTATTCCTTCACAATATCTCTTAGAGCTGGATTCATTCGCCTTTGGGGTTGTCGGATAGGTCGGGCTCCTTCCTGAATATAGATATGATGTGTAAAAGTTTCAGGGGGGATGCCCTTCATATCTTTATAGCCCCATGCAAAGGCACTAAGATGGTTTTGCAACAAATTTACAAACCGCTCTCGCTGAGATGAGTCCAAATCTGAACTACTATACAAGGATTTTCTAGGGCTAATCTCAACAAGAGTAGTATTAGGCTCAGGATTACTCAAAGGGGTGGCTGAATGAAGTGGTACAGAAGAATGAGAATCATGGTTTTCTTGAAAATCTAAGCTGAAGATCTGGCTCAATGGCTCAAAATTAGGCATAGTGTCTATATTATTCATCTTGAATCTCATCTTCTTGTGAAGACCTAGTATGCTGATGGATAATGGAAATGGGTTGAGTCTCCTAATCATTGCTCTGATCCAACCATAAAGTATCTCGAAGGTCTTGAATGGATCTGGCAGGGGGTATAAGGTAACTTTCTTCCTAGCTTCCCCATGTGAAATATACATATCACCGGAGTGACATCTAATATATGCATCGACTGTAGCAAGCCATGGTCGACCCAAGATCAAGGGATGTCCTCCTATTGGGTTCTTTAGATGAAGCAGAATGAAATCAGCAGGATATTCCCAAGAATCTAATGAGATGACCACATCGTCCAATGCTCCTTCTGGCTTAATTTTAGATCTATCTGCTAATTCAAGCACAGTGGGAGTAGGTCGAAGATGAGATAATCGAAGTTGATCCATGGTGTGCTTAGTCATGACATTAATGGCTGCCCCCGGGTCTATAAGAACATTAGAGACAAGGACATTACCAATCTGAACTGAGACAACAGGGTTTCTGGGATCAACATATTTTTCCATAGACACACATCACGTCATAAACTCTGCTGCCCTACCAAAAAATTGAATGGTTTAGGGTTCCAATCTCTTCCTCCTGGGTTTCTTGAGACGGAGTTCCTTAATAATATTAGTGCAAATATGGATCTCTTTGATCGCTTGGAGCATAGGTATCTTAATGAAAATATTATGAAGCTCTGATGCCAAGATAGTCTCAGAAACAGGCTCACTTCTTTCCATTACTAGCCTCTTTGGGAAGGGAGGCTGTTTGGAAGAAGGTGGCAAGGATTCAAAGGGTAATGGCTGCTTAGTGACGACTTTCGGAGAATGATTAAGAGTTTCCTCTTCTTCTTTCTCTTTAACAATCACTCTAGGTTGCTTCTGATTTTTTGATGTTACAATTCTTCCCAATCTTAATTGAATATCATGAACCCCAATTGGAATAGATTGGTACTCGAGTAAAGGTGGGTTTGTTACATAGATCATTTGCACTGCATTATTATTGTTAGGATTGGGCATAGGCTGAGCAGGCAACTGAGGAGGTCAAAAAGGTGGAGGTAAAGGTAATGGTGGAGTAGATTGACTCGAAGGTTGAGGCATTGGATAGGTGCATGTGTAGATGTATATGACTGCACGGGTGGCTAGTAAGAATATGGAGAATGAGTTGGCCCTCTCCAACCTTGTTGCCATGGTTGAGAAGGTTGCCCATGCTGATATTGGTTTCCATACTGCCATTGATGATTAGTGTTAGGATAAGAATATGCATGTGAATTATAACCAAAATAGTGTGGAGAAAATTCAGGAGCCATACCTATACCTACCTGAGGCCAATTTCTTTTTGCTCCCAAAGCATACAAGTATTCAGCTTCACGCTGTCACCCTGTAAATACAGCTTTAAGTCCCGGTATAGAGGGACATCTTTCTGTGATATGGTCTACTGCACAAATAACACACTTATTAGTTTCTTTCAAATTAAGAGGACATTCTTTAGGAGGATTCTTGTCTCTACATTTAGGACAGAAAATACTTAATGACTCTTGTTCCTTCATGAGTTTTTGTTGAAATTTTAAAGAGTCCAATTGTTTGGTAACAATATTCATTATATCAATTTTCATGTTTTCCATTTTATTTTCTAGTCCAATAATCATCGCATCAGTAGATTCAGTTTTTCTATTTCTATTTCGAATTCCTCTATTGGATCTATATTGATTTATTGAAAATTTCCTGCATAACTCACAAATTTGTTCAAAAGTTTGTTGAGAAATATCACCTTCTCCTAACAGATTTAAATTATTTCTAGCATTATCAGTAAGTCCTCTTAATAACAAGGTTCTAATAGTACTCAATCAAGCTTAAGTTTCGACCTTTGTAAAATATACATAAATCTTTCTAGATAGTCTTCAAGAGTTTAATCATCATCCTTTATGATTGTAAAAATCTTATCTTGCATGTCCCGAGCTTTGCAATATTCTTGATATTTATATAAAAACACTCTCTTCATCTAATCTCAAGAGGCTATAGTGTTTCCTCCTAACCCCATAAACCAGCACAAAGCTGAGTCCTTGAGAGTAACAGGAAATAATCTTAGCTTCTGAGCATCAGTTGAATAATCATAACTTCTACACAAAATATCAAACTCGAATAGAAAAGAGTCAGGATCTTCATGAACTTTACCATGGAAATGAGGGAGAGCTGATGGTGGAATGTTCTTCATTTGTGCCACAGTATCAGGGTCGAAAATTGGAAACAAAAAAGTGGATTGTTCCCCACTTACCTAGTTTTCATCAGTCCTTTCCCCATGATCTTCACGATCTGCCATTGTTTCCCTTTTGCTCCCAATAGACTGAACCACACCTGAGCTGTTGTCACCAGAATATAGGTGGATTGTTCCTGTGTGATGTGTTTGAATTGGATTGGGCTTCCTGCCCAAAGAAGGAGACCCAATATGAGAATGGTTTTTAGAATTATTTCATCCCTTAGTGGGCTTTGAATCCCTACCTTTTCTAGGCATTCATTTCAAAAAGGAAAGAAAAATAAGCAAAACAATTTCTAAAAAATGCTGTCAAAAATCAATCAACACCAGTAAAATTCATTCAAAGAAGATTTCCAAAAAATACTGCAAAAATGAAGGAAAAATTACCTCTATAGTATAATCAGAAAATTCTTACCACATCAAATCGCCTCCCCGGCAACAACGCCAAAATGTTAGGTGCAGGAATTGCACTTAAGCAAACACCTCAACATTTAATTGTCAACCCGGGGGATTCGTAAAATTATAGATGAAGCACAGGAAATTCTAGAGATGGTATGAATATTTCTAATATCAATCCCTACTTTCTTTAAAGGAAAGATTGCAAAATCAAACTAAAGAGAAAAAGACAACTTGAGCCATCAAAATAATCTAAGACTAGATCAAGGAAAAATGCATTTGCAAAAGAGATTTAGAAGTAAAGGAGAAATCACTCTAGCTAAGTAATGATTAACTACTAAGTGTGGTTTTTCTTTAGCATAGACACTTTAGCAGTCTCAATAGATAGGCCCTTCAAACCTACTTACATAGATATTTCCTTCCCATACTAATCTATCTTGCACTAGTGCAGTCTGCTTGCACTTGTGCAGGAACAAAGATTTATGCAAAGGGTATAAATGGTGTATGTACTAAAAGTGTTTTCCTTCGTGCAAGCGCTTGAACTTTCTCAAGTTAAGAGCACTCAGATCCCGTGACAAGAAAATAGTTCTTGCACCAGATCAGAGCTTCTTACACTTAGTATTTAATTCTTGAAATAAGAGCTTAACTACTGCAAGTGTTGTGAAATCAAATTGCACACATAAAAATGAATGTTTTTTATTTTAACTAAGTGTAGAAATAAAGAAACAATCCTTATAATTTATCCTGTCATGAAGCATTAATGAAAGCAAGAAAACTGCTGGAAGTAAACTAAAAAGGCTTACTGCATCACACCAACGTGCACTAGTGCAGGTTCATTTCTCTTACTTGGACCAGGTGGAAAATCCAAATCAAAAAGAAATGCAAAAAATGAATAGCACAACAATGTGCACTGGTGCAGGTTTATTTCTCCTACTTGGACTAGGTGGGGAAAACCAAATCAAACAAAACTGTAGAAAATGAATAGCACACCAACGTGCACTGGTGCAGGGTTATTTCTCTTGCTTGGACTAGGTGGGGAAACCAATCCAAAATCAGATGCAGGAAAATGAATTCTAACTACTTCACACTGCGGATCCGCTTTCACTCAAACAGGAATTCATGTGATGTACATTAAATCACACTTGACAGTATAAACATAAATTATAAGAAAAAAAAATATGGTGAACATGCCGGGTTGGTTGGGCCCTAGCCAACCAACGCGTTTCCCTTTCAAATAGAAATGTTTCTCAACACTTTATCAATTCATCAAATTTCAAACAAAAACATGATTCATGAAACATAAGGCGGAGCTCCCTTTCTTATTAGTTCATAGAGGCAAATACATGCATGATTACATAGTCCAGCCCAGATTTGGGCGATAAAAAAAAATGCAAGCCTGTTACCGCCTCCCTGGTTATATATTTGTTTTATACAAACTTATCAAAAACTATCTCATCCTATTTACATTCCTCGTTATATAGATCCTTGGCCGAAGGCCAAAAGGATCGTTTAACCAATTACATAAATGATATGCAAAATTTAGCTTTCAGACTTCAAAATTAGGCAGTTTAACAAAACTAGCCGTAACTAATCTCCAGCTATTGGTTCTTCATAAATCCAATCTCAGTTACCTTTGGATTTCCTTGCTGTCGTAGCTGGAGCTCGGCTACCTTCAGATCTAAACTGCTGTTGTGGCTGAAGCAGCGCAAAACAAGGCGATGATTAAGGAGGTCTAGATCTGCTGCAAACATTCATTGTGCTGGCACTGGTGTGAAATCTGATCCTGCACTAAGATCAGCAGTCACAGTAAGCACTTGACTATCAAACAACATTGGAGATATCGATAAGTTACAAGAGTGATTATAAGCAAGAAATTATGTAATAAATAATTAATTAATGCTAAGTTAAGTTAAAAATACGAAATATAAAGTTCATGCAAAATATGTCATCGTTCTTGGACTAGTGCAAGATGAGGGTGTATAAGAGAGGTAAAACAACGGTAAATGGCCATGATTTAGGAAGGGAAAAATGGTCAAAAGGGAGAAAATTAGGGGGCTAACAATGGCTAATTAATGGTATCCTTGATTTCCTAGTCTTTGTTGATATCTCTAATGCCTTTGTTTTTTCAAGCCCCATGTAAATAGAAAGGATTCCATTCATAGCCTGCGATAGAAAGAAGAGGCCACGGGAGTCTGGTATAGCCCATAGATAGTTGCCTTCTATGTAAACCTCTAGTTTCTAAGGCCCTATTATGTGTTTTTGGGACTCTATTCGCTGTTCTCATATTCGTATTTGGTGAACTCCTTTTCGTGGAATGAAGCAAGCTTCCTACAAAATAATCTTGTTTTCATTTTTTCCTAACATAATGAGATAAATCTCTTGATGAAGGAGACCTACACATTATTCTCTTTGCCTTCAATTGTTCAATATTTCCAAGTGGTTCCTTCTGCTTTGTAGATGATGGGGCACGCTCTTCATTTTGATACATATATTGTCTCAAGCGTACAATTTGTTCCTCTAGGAAAACAACTTCTTCCTCAAGCACTATTACTTTGGAAAGAAGTTGCTTTGTCTAACAAATCCACAAAGATAGAATATCTATCAAATACTATAATAGACTCTAGACACCTCCACAAGGACAAAACTATTTTGAGAAATTAAATAACTGGAACATTATCTTTGTGAAGACCTCCAATTAGAACAGAAATCCATCCCTTACAAAATAGTTCTGACTATCAATCCATTATAGGTTCCTCTATAAAACTGGTTTTACCGGTGCTTCCCTTACAATAGGGAAGGCAATCCATCATTTGAAGACAATAATATGATATGATTTGGGAATTCTGAATAGGAATTATAAAACTCTCTTACATGAATAAGTGAAGTGAAAGATATGCCCATGTCATTTCATCTACAATTCTAAATGCTAACTTTTCACTCAAACAATATGCTTGTGAACTAGATCTTGAAGGCATTCAGTCAACCATTTTGATCACCTGCTAAAGCTTGCTCTGTATATCAGGTTTTAGTATACATTTTGGCGAAGAAATGATGGAAGATGACAGGGAACACCTAGAGGTCTTGTGAAGGCTATTTTCGATGCAGGCTATTTTCGATGCTTTGTGCACGTCCTTCACGTGCCTAAGTGTTTTACGTAGCCTATCAATCTGCAATTTAATGAGAACACAAAGTCGATCAGATAGATATAGCGAAAAGATATTAGACTTTCGCTATAGATAAATTATTCCATTCAGATGTATACGAGGAGAATTCAAATCACATTGCATAGACTATGAAAACCTGAGATCTGGACCATTTGAGAAACAACACTGAATCAGTCGATGATGAACATTTAACAATTAGCTCACACACAGGTGAATTATTAAGCTTTTACTGTTCACCAACCACTGGAGGGAGATGAATTGGATAGTACCTCAACCCAAACCACTAAGAGAAAAAATTTCAACACCTGAACCACAGTGATTACATCCCAAACCATTACTCCAATGGAGCATCATAGGGCAATACATCCCTAGGAGGAAAATGTGGTATCATATTCATTACTTGTTTACATTTAATTAGTTTCAAGGCAGGAATAGGCTACAGATCCAATAATGTGGTTGAGTTGTGGGCCTTGAAATTAACCCTTACCACAACATCTAAATATAGCTTGAACAGTTTACAAATATTTAGAGACTCAAGGCTAGTAATAAACTGGTTTAACAATCTTTCTAATCCGAGGAATTTCACCCTACAACCTCACTTTGAGGAAACTTGGAGAGTTCTGGAGGGTTTCACACAGGTTACTTTCTCCCACATATTCCGAGAAAGGAATCAAAAGGTTGATACTTCATCAAAAGAAGGCATTCTCCTGGTTCCTGGGATGTGGTTGGTGCATGAAGACAAAGGTTGACAATTTTCAGACTATTCTCATAACACTTTTCTTTGATATTTATGTTGTTGTGTATGGTTTCCAGATTTTACTGGAAATTATTTATTCTACTTATTTTTTTTTTATAAAACACATATGGAAGATTGTACAAAGGGACTGTTATTAGGTCAAGGTCACATGTTATCATGATGGAAATAGTCTTCTAAATATTTTGATCTTGAATCTATGGACCTTATGTCTTTTTATTGGACTTGTGAAAGGATGTAGCCTTTAAAAATGTTGGAAAAGCATCTGCTCAATGTGATTTTTCTCTGTTACAAATAAAGTATAATTTTTCTGGGCATAAAAAAAGACCTCATAAGTTTATAGATTTCAAAAAATAAAGAATAATTTTTCTGGGCATAAAAAAAGACCTCATAAGTTTATAGATTTCAAAAAATAAGGTAAGTGAGTAACGATATTAGAGGAATAAGTAGTTGCACCTTCAAAAAGAAAAAATAGAACCCATGAATTGTTTGAGCATGGTGAACTCTACAGAGAAAAGAACTCATCAATATAGTCCATGAATTTGTATGCTAGATGGTGGTGTCTAGAAAGAGTGAGCTCACTAAGAGTATTGCATAGAAAGAGTGAGCTCACTAAGAGTATTGCAAAGAACGAAGTGGGTACTGATATTCTCTACAATTGTTTTCCAAGCTCCAGGTAGAGAAACAACGTTCTTCTTTTGAAAGATAGTAACAAGAAATTAAAAAGTCTTCATATACACAATTTTGAAGGTGATACAATTTCAGTGATTATGGCAAGGAATTATAATTCTGCACCGCCTGGTTAATCTGTGATAGATGCATTTTGCATTATACCACAATCTTTGCTTCATGATTCATGTCATCTCAAGTTTCAATGGGGGCTGATGACTGAACCAAATACCTTTGGATAGGGATATGAGTTGGGACGTGCTGGATTCTCGTCGTATATATATAATATTTAAAAAAAATATTGTCTGGCTTCCATGAAGCGAATATAGATTCTTAAGAGGAATGAACCCTCATTTTGGCTAGTATGGAGTAAGCTTAGGTCTCATATTCATTAAGAATAGAAAAGTAGCTACAATAAGCACCTGGTCTTGTAGGGTCTTTATTCATTTTAGTAAACGAATGGGAGATACAAATATTGTTATACAAATTTATCTCATATAGATGTTTTTATGATATTCTTTACAAACAAAAATTCTAACAAATTGTAACAAGAAATCAAAAAGTCCTGATATATACAATTGTGAAGGTGATAAAATTTAAAATTTCAGTGATTATGGCAAGGAATACTAATTCTACATCGCCTGGTTAATCTGTGATAGATGAATTTTTCATTATGCTGCAATCTCTACTTCAGGATTTTTGTTAGCTTCAGTTCGAATTTTTCATTATGCTGCAATCTCTACTTCAGGATTTTTGTTAGCTTCAGTTCCAATGGGGGCTGATGATGTTGGTGAAGTGAATTATATACCTTTGGATATGGATATGATTTTGGACGTACTGGATTCTCGTAGTATATGTATAACATGTTAAAAAACAAGCGCCTGGCTTCCATGAAGAGAATATGGCTTCCACTTAAAGTATTGATACAAACATGTGACAACACCGATCTCTTGTCCCAATTTCCATCTCTGGTCTTTATATTGGCATGAAGGAAATTTTGACATGTTCTCGGGTCTTTTAATTTAGGTTTACCCCATCTCACGACATTTACCATTTTTGTTTTATACAAATTGTTTCAGCATCTTAGTATTCATTAATTTAGTTGATTTTTAGTCCCTAGGGTTCTTCCTATCCTAGCTCATCTAGACCCAATATAACAAAGCTCTCAAACTAAGAATCGAAATCTGAAAGCCGAAGATTCAGGAACGAGGCTTACCAGTGAGCAGGTCCTGGCATCATTACTTGGTGAAAAAATTTACACTTTGCCCAAAAATAGAACAAAATCCTTGTCACGAAATTTTTTTAAAGATAAGATACACACGAGAAGAGAATGGTGTAAAACCATAAGTCTCCCACTTTCACTACATATGATGGGATGGTTTACCCCTTTCTTGTTACAGGCCACTACAGGCACAACCACTGCATATTATTTGAGACGGTAAGAAACAAACAAATCAGAGCTAGAAGACTTGGTAACTTCATAATCAATACCAAGCCCTTCTCCAATGTCAACGATATTAATAGTTGTGCGTAACTTAACCAACTCACAGTATATATACAGCAGTTGGCTCACACCATATTTAAGAACTTCAATGCATGGGATCTGAGAACCATTATGGAAATCAAAAAGCTGGAGACAATCCAAATTCCCCATTTCTGCAATTTCCGAACGATGCCGACGATATCCAAACTCGTGAGTCCAAAATTTGCCCTTCTCACGAGATCTGGCACCGAAATGGCTGCCATGTTTGGTCCTCATTTGGTGGAGTGAATTCTCTGAGTAGAATACCTTTGGATATGGATATGAGTTGGGACGTGTTGGATTCTAAGCAAGTTCCTAACTTCGATGAAGAGAATATGGATTTCTAAGAGGCATGCACCCTGATTTTGGCTAATGTGGAACCTGAGGTCTCAAATTTATTAAGAATGGAAGATTGGCTACAATAAGCATTTGGATCGTTACTGTAATGAATTTCCACCTTAGTAACAAAATTCTAACGCACTTCCAGCTTAGTGTTCCTGTAACCAACTTCCAATGCAGTGTCTATAATGATCCAACGAAAGAATTTTTTTTAGTCGTCTAACACATCAGGTCAATGATAAAAAACAAGACACAAAAGGCATCCAGGAATGTTCTTCCCAGAGGGAACTCTTTACGGTGTAATTATTTCATACAATTTATTATTTATTAAATGCTCTTTAGATCAAAATTGGAATTTTATTATCTAATCCGTGCAGTTTTAGATTGCAATCCTAAGTTTCTAATTGGGATTGGGTGGAGATTAAGTGTTTATTTTTTGCCAAATGTTTTTCAAAAGCACTTGGGATCCTAAGTTTGTAATTAAGTGCTTATATATTACCATGGTTATTTTGGGATTAACATGATTAAGAAGTTTATTAATAAGAAAAAATGATATGTATTTTTTATATTGCTATTATAAATTAACTTTATCAAGTTCTAAATTTTCTGGGTTGTAAGTTGGAAATTTTGTATTTAACAGGATAATTAACCATTCCAAAAATAAATAAATATCAAAATTATCATAATAATGTGAGAAAGTGAAATTTTTTTTCTCACTAATTAATTCTAAAATGCAAAGAAGTCAACAACTTGTTAAATAAATTTCAATTTCCTTACTTATTGGCTAAAAAATTTAGACAACAAAACAAAATATAGTAATCATCAATTAATACAAAAGTGAGATTTTTGGTTATTAGTAAGCTAGGATGAAAAATGATACTATAGGGATATATGTTTTCTATATTTTCAATCATAGCTTATGTTTTCTATATTTTCAATCATAGCTTAATTGTTGTTGGTCAAATTTATCATGGTATCTTGTTTATAACCTCTGAATACCATTTTTTCCCATTTTTTTTTATTTACCTAATAGATTTTTGTTTAATTTTCTAAAATTTAGCTAAGTTTAATTTTTTAAAATTTATTGCACTCTAAAATTTAGTTGTTTCCATTCAATCTTTTAAGAGAATCCATTAAATATTGATAAATGTGAAGGTTTTCAATATATAGAGAATCCATTAAATATTGATAAATGCGAAGGTTTTCAATATATGTTGAGAATGCATTAAATATTGATAAATGTGAAGGTTTTCTATATATAGATTTTGAGCATTCAAAGTTTCGACCTTTTGTAAAGAAATGGTTTGTGCATTATAATTTGTTCAGGTTTAACAAAAATTTATAAAAAATTAAAGGAAACTAATGGTTAAGGTTATATTGGTTATTTTTAGAAAATAGTGAACAATAAATGAATGATGAGTATTTGGTTGTTTTATTGAGAAACTAGTAGCTAATTTAGATATGATGCTCACTTTGGCTGTAGGTTGATTATATTGAGGTTTTTTTTTTCAGATTGAGATCATTTAACAATTTGGATTGTAACTTTTAAGTTAATTATAGATTTTCCTTTCCATTAACATCAATTTCAAGTTTATCCAAAAACAAATGTATTTTGATGAGTTGTTTGTGAATTTCCTGTCAATTAAAATGATTGTGAATTTTGTGGTTTCCACATATGAAGAAGTGTGATAGTAAGCATTTGTATTTTGGCACCATAATATCAAAATAGTTATTCCACCAAGGTTGCTTTTTCAACAATTTTTTTATTTATTTATGTCATTTTGTCATTAATTGATTTTAATTTTTATAGACAATATTATTGGTATCATTCCCATTCCAGGCACAAGATCCCTTATTTTGTAGTATTTGGATGTGATTCTTTAGGTATTTATTTAGGAAAAGATGGGGTATTTTCATTAAGTAATAGACTTTTTTTCCTCATAAAAGCTATTATAACTTAATTGTTAAGGTGGAATAATCTATTATAATTTGGTTATTAATAAAGCATGAAGATTTTTATTTATTAACTTATTTCCTTATTATTTAAGAAGAATAATTATGAGTTAGTTAGAAATAGTTTTATCTTACTCCCAGAAAAAAAGATAGAGATATATAATTTTGGAACATCTAGTTTTAATCTTACAAGTGAAGCTAGATGCTACTTAGTTCTATACATGAAATCAGATTCTACCGTGCTTATAACTTAACTTCTTATCGTAAAAAAAAAAATAATAAACTTATTATATGATGCAGGAGCATCTAGCTGAAGGGGATCATCATGATAGAGGGTCATTTGGTCTCTGAGAGGACTGAGGAGAAAATTTCAAGTGAACATTTTAATTTCATTTTTTATTTTAATTTCTTAGTGAAGTAGCATTTAGGAAGGTAAAGGTTGAGTTAAACGAACTGTTGTAGTTAACTGTTTTTCATTTATTATGTTATCTTTTACAAATCACAGCGTAGGAAAAATAAACAGTTTTAGAAACTAGAAAAACCATCAAATGTAACTAACAACAGTTAAGGAAAAATTGTTTTCCAAAATCATTCAAAAGACAACAGAATGTATTGTAACAGGTTTGATTTTTGGAAAAGGAAAATAATAGAAATCTCTGAGCACACAGAAGTTTACATTTGACATCCCATAGCAGTCCATTTACAGTCTTTCATTTTGAGTTGCCTAACACAGTGAAAGAAAGTCCTTTTATTTTTATTCTACAGAGCATACATATTTTTCTATTTGTATAAACTTAACAGTTTGACAAACAACAAGACTTCGTAAGTGTCAAAATTGGAGAACCTACAGAAACCTGGACGGATAGTCCCAGACAAATTAAAGCAAATGAGCGAAAGGAAGTTTTGATAACGCACAAGTTCCAGACAATAAGGATAGAGCGAATCAACACAGGTACTTCCTGAGTAACGAAACCTTTTTCATTTATTCATAAAAAGAAATAATACAATCTCTATCAAATATAAGTTACAGTCCATACGGAATTTAACGTTGTCCAAGTTCAACAAGTTCACAGTAGGAAATGGGTTGAAAAACCCTAACATGTAAACCCTACAGTCACAACCAAAAACTGTGACAACACAAGCCTGAGGCCTACTGTTATCACTCAGGTTGTCCTTAAGCTCTGGAAAAGGATACGGCCGAGGTAACCACAGACCAATTTTGGACTGCATGTTCTAGCCAACCTGCAATCAGAGAGGGCTCTCTCTTTATGATTTAGCTTTGTTGAAAAGGATTTTAGGCTAGGTCTCGAGTTCAGAGGGTTTTGTTTTGTTTTCGGTGGGAAAATTGATGTTTTCAGACAGAGAGGCAAGGCATAGTCTGGAAATTTCAAACCATTGGGCATGGAGTCGAGGAGGAGAACTGCTGGTGCGTTTCTTTGGTCACAAGAGAGGGAAAATAGAGCAAGATAGTTGAGCATGAAACAATGTTCCAGGTTTAAATGATGGAATGAATGCTAAGTAATGACAGGCAATTAAGAATATCTCAATCAGCTTAACAGAGGAGGTAACAGAGCGCTACCTAGGGGCAGTAAAGAATCCCTAGATAATTGGCAAACACAGGTGAATTGGGGTAAACATGAGCCAGGAGGAATTCATATTCATAACCAATTCAATCAGAGGAAATCATAAAGAAATAGCAGAAATTGAGCATAGAGAGTATTTAAACTAATTCTAGGCTATTCATTCTTTCTGCTGTTTAGATAGTGAAACAGTAAAACAGAGGTAAGATGCACTTATTGCTTCAGGCTGCAGCACAAGAATTCCATCTTCATATCTCCAAAAACATTCATTTACAACAAACAGTTTTCTCTCCAAGCTTTCAACAATCTTTGATTATAGAAAAACTCAGGTATACAATGCGAGTCTCTGGTGAAAATTCTCAATCAACCAACCCTTGAAACAATGTAGAGGGCGGTATATATATAGGGCAAAACTATCTACAGAGTTTCTTTATTACATCTTGACCTAATCAGGTCTGAAAAAAAGATGATTACCTAACCTAATCCTATCCAGAAATAAATGCAAAAAATATCTCGGGCTGCGCTCAGGGCCGCCGTATCAAACTGAGTAAATGATGTTGTCCTTGGTGGCTTGCTGCAGTGTTTTATGAAATAAATGTGTATGGGTTTCTGCCTTTTTGCTGTCTGTCTGCATTTAAAGCTTTAACTATGATTTGAGGGCAAGGATGGGCTTACGCCTCTTAATTTGACTTTCTGGGGGGGGGCTCATCAATGTTCAGGTGCTTCGAACCTGTTGTGGTCACCAACAACCCCCCTCTTCATTTGATATTAGTAATAACATCAAGCAAAGGGGGACCCTTAGCCAAAAATCCAAAAAATATTTTTGTTTGAAAATTCTTTTGTATCAGCTCCCTAAAAGCTATATCACGTCGCAACGGAAAAAGGAGCGCTTGCCCAAAGCGCATAAATACACTAAAAAGGAGCGACGCGAGAACCCATCGCATCGCACGCATTAAGAGCGTTTGAAAAAGGAGAACCTAAAGAAACGCCGACGGCCGATATGCGACGTCGCATGTCGCAATGCCACACGAGCAGCACAAAATGACAAAGTGAAAACCTTGCGATGTTGCGATCTGCGATCTGTGACCATGCAAAGCTGCGATCTGCGATATTAGCGATATGCGATCTGCGATATCAGCGATCTGCGATATCAGCGATCTGCGATATTTGAGATCTACGATAACACTTAATAACGTCGCAGCCATTGATACTGTGATACCAATCGCAGAAAAAACTCATCGCAAGAATTCTCCGACATACACGGTAGATCCAAAAATGAAAGCGCGCCTTAAGTGAAATTAATGACCGCATGCTCGAATATCCAGAACTGATTGCATCGCATTTATCGAAGAGTCAATTTATGATGAATGTCATTAATTTTGCATTCATTAGAATTTAATGCTTTCATGTCAATCTTTTCGTCATTTCTCTTCTTCTTTGCGTAAACTGCAAGACATGCAACTTATATAAATCTATATGCAGGAAACATCTAAGGAGAAGGGAAGAGCACCAATAAGACAACAGAGAGAAGATGCCTCCGCAATTGGATGCCGCATGCAGCAGAACCGCAGATTCCAGAGTATCGCCCAACAGGCACTGATGAAAATAGACTATCCAAGACTCAGAGTCAAAGGCGCACAAAAGCAGCGTGTTTACAAAAGATCCTGAAGCTCAGACTTGGTAAAGCAGAGAAAGAAGCGCAAGAGAAGAAAGACGCTCCAGAAAATCCTGGAACAAAGAACGGAAACAGTTCTCGAAACAGGGGATTGTCCATATAGCGCAGCTTCTAACTCACTGAGTCATTCGCACGACCGGAAACCGAAATAGCAATAGCAAAATCAGTTCGAAAAGAAACTGGGTTGTACTAAGTGTGCGCACAGCGAATACACCCAGCTAGAGAAAGGTTTTCGAAAATATCTTCTAATCTAACAGAAAGAGGTGCTAGCGCTTGTTGTTTCTAATTTTCAAGCTCGAACAAAAGGAAAGGACAACCAGCCGACTCTTTCAGGGCGAACAACGCATTGCTTACATGATCCGGATTTTAAACAGGAACGCAATAGATTACAGAGATAACCATAAATACAGAGATGCGATAACCATAAAAACAGAGATGCAGCGGAAATAATACTTCATTTCATTACTGTAAAATACTGAAATATGCTTACAACCAGAAATGGAAATAAACCAGCTAGGGCGATGGTAGCTATCTCTGAGAAGAGATGTGCGGCTACATGCCTCTGAACTGTTCCGAACTGTGTTACAATGAGGCTCGAAGGCCTATTTATTGTTGAGAAACAATGGACAACCCTTAACATTCCAAAACCTAACCCTAGGAGATGAAACGCCAAACTGTGGGCCCCGTTTGGGTAAATTGGTACATCAACTTCCCGGGGTCGTAACTTTGGCATACGATCTCCGTTTGACGTGTACGATAGCTCGTTAGAAAGATCTATCCGAGCACTACCACTTTGGGAAGGGCAACATCGGTCCATGGACCCATGTTGCCCCCAGATTTCCCAAAAAACGTCGTTTAGGGCATCAAAACGGCTCCGGAAGTTCAGGACCCGAAAAAACTGCTAAAAATAGTAAGTTGTGCTACAATTAAGGAAACTGAAAATGCTGAGAGAGACAGTTGTGGGGGTCCAAATGGGTTAGTGGGTGGCCACCAACATCCACCTGGATCATTCCTCCCCCCTTAGGAAGCAATGGTCCCCATTGCGTTGAGTTCCTCCATCTGCCGAACTTGTCCTGCAATCTCTGATGTGTCCAGTGATGGTGGGAAGCATGGTCGACGATGGTCCACATTGAACATTTGGTGCAGGCGAAGGAATGGAGGAATGATGTGCTCCAAAGCATTGTTCCCCATAGCCTTGGTACTGCTGTAAGGACCATGTCGGCGTGGTCTGAGCTTCTGTTGGGTTCTGGTAAGGCGTTCTTTCTGTCGATGCAACCAGACTTTGTTGCTCACCTGAAACTTGTGTGGTACCCATGTGGGTGAGGAGAAGTTGTTCCTGTGTTTTGTCATGACCGTATCCCTTTGCTGCTGCTGTTGCATGGAGGAACCCTTTGCAGGGGTCATGGATGTAGCAACGATCTTCCCCTTATTTTGGGAGTGAACCAGACAAATGAATTTCCTGGTCTGTGATATGAGCTTGCTGCCTTTCTTGGTAGTGATCAAAGATGTGGCGGTAGGTGGGGCTACCTCCGATATCCTGTATAATGAATCACCCAAAGAAATAATGACAGCACGAGGCCTTGACTCATACACAGCATGTCGCCTCCACAAGTATGGCTGGCCTAATAATACATCACAAACATCCAGAGGTGTAACATCACACAATACCTCGTCTGTGAAGGGCTTGATGCTGTAGGGAAGGCGGCACTGCTGGCGAACTTTCAGATCTCGTCCTTCGTGAAGCCACCCGATACTGTACGGCTGCGGATGTGGTGTAGTCGGTAGGCCCAACCGCTTCACGACCTCTGCTGAAACAAGGTTCTTTTGGCTGCCACTGTCGACAATGAATTGTAGCGGCGAACCCTTCACCCACATCTGTGAGTGGAAAAGACGCTCCCCTTCCTCTGGATTTTCGGGCTCATCTTTCTGGATCTTGGCGGTGGCAACAGTGGCGCTGGGATCCGCATCAATGATCTGCTTCCCTTTGCCATTCCCCTTGTCGAGTTCTGGCTCAGGATCGGAACATGCATCTGATTCGGAAGCCTTCAACTCGGCCACTAGCGACTGCTTGGTCCGACACTCACTTGTGTTATGAGTGGGACTCTTGTGGAACTCACACCACTTTCCTGTGTCCTTCTTCGGCTTCGTGGTGTTGTTCTTTTCTTGTGGCTTCGACGGGTTGTCTTGGGTCACCCCGCCTTGGCTTTGTCCTTTGGGCTTTGGATTTGCAGATCCAAAGTCTCGCTTCTTCTGTTTGAACTTTTGCTCGATTTTGACAGCGTATCGGTATGCTGTGCCGAGTGAGGAGATGTTCAAGAACACCATCTCTTCCTGGATGTATCTGTGTAGGCAACCACGGTATTTGAGTACCAGATGCAGCTCAGAATCTTTGATACCCAACTGTGTGCGAAGGGTATGAAAAATGTTTGTGAACTCCGGCACATCTTGGTCTCGTCCCTGCCGCAGTGTGGTCCATTTGATGTATTTGTCCTCATAGCTTCCGACAGGGTAATACTGCTCCTTGATGGCATCCCGGAAGTCATTCCAAGTGGGTGCGGCCGAAAATAGTGAGCCTATACTTTCATCCTTCTGCTTGCAGTAGGTTTCCCACCAGTCCTTGACGTGGGGGGCTGCTTTGAGAAGAGCGAAAACAATCTTTTCCCGACTTGAAAATTCATGAACAGAAAAATACCCATCTAGCAGATTTAACCATTTATCTATGGCATCTGCGTCTATTTGACCCTCGAATATGGGGATTTCAAAATTAACTTGTACCTTGAAGGGTGTGGCATTTCCAGAGTCGCTGTTGGAAGCCGATGCGTCGCCTCTGGGTAGCCGTTGAAGGATCTACGCAAAGCTATTCGTCATCGCGTTCCTTTGCCGCTCGAGCGCTTCTTCGAGCAAGATTTTGATAGGATCTCCTGCCCCCTCGTCTTTCTTCTCATCCGCCATGGGAGGCCGTCGGGATTTTCGAGGCTGGTCTTGCAAAGGTTCGACCAGTTCAAGCCCTAACTCCTTATATCCCGACCTCGTTGGGGACATGCAAAGAAAAACAGAGAAAAAGCAGACCGCTCTGATACCACTGATCCGGATTTTAAACAGGAACGCAATAGATTACAGAGATAACCATAAATATAGAGATGCGATAACCATAAAAACAGAGATGCAGCGGAAATAATACTTCATTTCATTACTGTAAAATACTGAAATATGCTTACAACCAGAAATGGAAATAAACCAGCTAGGGCGATGGTAGCTATCTCTGAGAAGAGATGTGCGGCTACATGCCTCTGAACTGTTCCGAACTGTGTTACAATGAGGCTCGAAGGCCTATTTATTGTTGAGAAACAATGGACAACCCTTAACATTCCAAAACCTAACCCTAGGAGATGAAACGCCAAACTGTGGGCCCCGTTTGGGTAAATTGGTACATCAACTTCCCGGGGTCGTAACTTTGGCATACGATCTCCGTTTGACGCGTACGATAGCTCGTTAGAAAGATCTATCCGAGCACTACCACTTTGGGAAGGGCAACATCGGTCCATGGACCCATGTTGCCCCCAGATTTCCCAAAAAACGTCGTTTAGGGCCTCAAAACGGCTCCGGAAGTTCAGGACCCGAAAAAACTGCTAAAAATAGTAAGTTGTGCTACAATTAAGGAAACTGAAAATGCTGAGAGAGACAGTTGTGGGGGTCCAAATGGGGTAGTGGGTGGCCACCAACATCCACCTGGATCATTACAACACTAAGGAGAAGATACAGAAACGGGTAGAAATTAGATTCAGTTTTTAGAAATAAATTTGTTTTTAGTAAAAGGGCGGTCATTTGAAGCCGTTCCCTGAATTTGTGTAAAGTAAAATTAATCGGTTACTAGTATTTAACCCTTCTCGTTGCATTGGAGAAGGGTCCGAAATTTTGTCAAAAAACTAGTCCTCAGAACATGCACTTTTGCACCCTCGGAGGGGGTTTTTGATGAATGGACGGATCAAGATTTATTTATGTTTGCATTTTAATACCTGCTACTGATGTTGCACTTCTGTACTCTTAGTAGGCATTAGAAGCAAGTAGAAATAGATCATTATTGCTTAAGGTCTGTAAGTATAAAATCAGTCATAAATGGTACTTTTATCTCTTGACTAGTTTCTGCTTGCATTCTTAGAGTAATATACAGCTGATGTTATTTATATGTTAACGTATGAATGAGTGGACTACCATTTGGCACTTTTGTACGGTGGAGTCATTGATTTCTGCTTAATACATGAATAGCTGATTATGAAATATGTTGTTCACAACCGTTTTGCTTAACTTCTTACGCAAGATGGTTCATATTAATTGATTTATATTCTCATAATAGCTGAATAATCTTCATTACCAGTTATTCTGTGAAATCTTTCTAGATTGCATAATGGAAAAATTCTATCCCGGGTTAGTGTAGATTAGATGTATTGTTTTTGTTAGATTAAAGTAGTATAAAGTCATTTCAGAATTTAGAATTAGATTAGTTAAGGAATAATTACTTATTTTCTACTATCATTTCCTACACACACACACATCACCATTTTCTACACATACACACACCCCTAGAACGGGAAGCTAGTCCCGTCATCCCCAGTCGGACCCGCTACACCAAACGGGCACGGAGCCACCAACCAGGTTCCCGACCGGGTGGGTATCCCCCTTGTTGTTGACCCGATTTCGGGGCCCTCAACATATTTGGCGCTAGAAGGAGGGCACGAACTATGAATGGCACCTAAAGCAATATCCAAATACCATTCTGAGAGTAATACACCCTCATCAACTCCCTCGACTTCTCCAACATGGTTAAACCCGGCATTTGAAGTCGCTCGAGTATCCACCACTGCTACATATTCGAATATATCAGGCCCATCTATTATTGAACCCCCTGAAATTCAAACTTTGATTCGTAAACTCCAGGGATTCTCCATTTTTAACCAGAAGTCTGATAAATCTAAAAGCAGCGTGACTTCGCAGTACAACCCTGCTCATCCCCCTACCAGATTAAAGAGTGAAAAATTTGGCATACAACCAAGTGAACTCCCTCTTCCTACCAGAAAAAGAGCAAGGAAAACACCTCAAGAGTCTGACGGAGAGACTCTCTCATCCACTTCGTCCCTATCAACTCCCTCACCGCGAAGTCAACCACCCACTTTTCCATTCCAACTCACTCACCCGTCTTCCACAAACCTTCCTCTTCGAACATCAAAGATCCTGATTTCTTCACCTTCTCAGCATCAAGAGTCAGTTTCTGCACTTCCATTAGCTAGCAGCTCCACGATGGCCCAGTCTCCATGGAACAATCCTGGGGCAGTTTTAATGCCTCCACCCCTGAGCCCTATACCGGCCCATCCAGAGAAGTGGCTACCTAAATTCAACCTAGAAGGAGGTATGCTAGCCGAAGAACATATCAATAATTTCATGCTTTCTGTTAATCTCAACAGAGTTACTAACGAAGACGCTGTTGTCCGGCTCTTCCCTTATACAATGCAAGGAACGGCCGGGTCATGGTACTTTTCATTACCTTCTGGATCCATCACAAGCTGGGACATTTTTCAAAGTCAGTTCCTCACTAAGTTTGGTGATGAACGATCTACGGCGACATTGATTAATGACCTATCTAATCTTAAGGCTGAGGCTAGAGAACCCATTAAAGACTTTAACTTACGGTTCAATAAGATCCTCAACAAAATCCCCGCTGCTTCACAACCCAGCGAGGAAGTAAGATGTGAATGGTACATCACGGCTTTACCTCCAAACTTGGCTATATTCGTAGATAGGGCAAACAAGACCACATTAGTTGACAACTTGACAGAAGCGTTAGCAGTGGAAAGACGCGTGGTAGCCCTAGAAAAGAGATCTGCTATAGAAGAACGCAAATCAAAGAAGATTTCTTTCAAAGAAGACACCAAGAAGAAGCAAAAGATAGATTCTTTCGATTTGGAAGGGTTACAAAAAGTGTTGAAAGCCATGTCCAATGAGATGGTCGATATCAAGAAACAAGTAGCAGAGACTTCTTCGAAAAAGCCCTTTAGGAATTTTAAAAGAAATCCTCCCATGGACATAAAACCACCCAGTGTTGTCTCAAACGTTGAGTCTGAAGAAGACGAAGAAGAAGAGAATACCACTGAAGGGCAGACCGACGAGGAAGAAGTTGTAGAACTTCAAGGAATGTGGGATTTCATCCTCCCACAGGAAGAAGATCAAGAAGCATTTCCTGTTAGCACGAGAAGTAAAAATCAGCTTGATCCTCCCCAAACTACCCCAAAACAAAAGGGCGCAAGTCTTGCAACAAAAGAAAGGGTTGTAACCAAAAAGACAACTGCTAAAGCGACCCAGTTTAGCCCAGTCCAATCTGAACAAGCACCTCCATCAAGAACACTAATAGTGTCGGATGAAATGGATTATAACATCATTGACGACATGAAGAAGACTAGGGCTAATATCACTCTGTACGAATTGAGTAAACTGAAACACCAGCAGAAAATCATGATGAAAGAATTACATGCTGTGCCTACTACATCTTTACCTACAGTTGTGGCTTCCCACAATCTGGGAAGACCTCCAACCAATGCGATAAATAAAATTGATCCAAATGACATCGCCTTGATTGGAGGAAGATCAAGGTCTCATACTCCTCCTTTTCTGCTCACATATGAAATCTTCAACAAAAACGTGCACAATTGCTTGGTCGATTCTGGTGCTTCAACGAATATTTTACCCAGGTCAATATGTGCCAAATTGAATGTGCAACCTCAAAAATTTGCAGTACGTATAGTTCAACTTGATCGATCCCAGGTCGAAGTGATTGGTGAACTTAATCAGGTGACCATAAGATTGTCGACTAACCCGAAAGTGTGTCAGGTAATCGACATCCTGGTAGCCGATATCCCTGTGTTTTATGGCTTGATTCTTAGCAGGGATTGGTCAGAGAAACTCCACGGATATTTCTCAACCGACTGGTTGCACATGTGGTTACCATACAATGGTAAACCAAATCAGATAAAGGTTGAACGAGAGTTGCACCAAAAATACATAGTGACAGAGCTAGAAGGAGAAAATGAAGCCATCACATACAATAGCCGCATTGTAGGCAATTACGCAATAGATTCTTTCCTAGGCAATTTCAGTGCTCATATTTCACCATACTTAGAGAATTCAGTTTTATCCCAAGTTGAAAATTTCTCCCAAACTGATGACTCAAAATGTTTTAGTTTTTTAGATAATTCTGTAAATACTTCTTTATTTTGGAAATTATATTTTGACAGATCTAAATCCAACGAAGGGGCAGGAGCAGGATGCGTTCTGATCAACCCAGACGGGAACAAGATTATGCTCACATGCAGACTTGAGTTCGATTGCACGAACAACACAGCGGAGTACGAAGCCTTGGTTCAAGGCCTATACAAAGCAATCGGATTGAATGTTAAGTATCTTCAAGTCTTTGGAGATTCTGAGATCGTCGTAAAACAGGTACGTAACACCATACATTGCCTGTCTAGTCATTTAAAGCATTATCAATCGTTAGTGCAAGATCTCACTGCACATTTCATAGCATTTAACATCTCGTCAATTCCAAGAATTCAAAACGCAAGCGCAGACCTGTTAGCTAACGTAGCCTCTCGACTTATCCCTTCCGAAGATTTTAGTCCTGATAGGTTTTCAATAGAATTAATTTTTAAACCTTCCATTCCTGACAATATCACCAACTGGAGAGTGTTCAACGACGACCCAGACATCGTAAGTTTCCTCACCTCTGAAGGATCTTACACAAACCAGATAATTGACGAAGACTGTCATGATCACCAGATACAACAAAGTAGCACTGATAATGCTATACCCAAATCGGTGGTCAAATTAGAAGACTTATATGACTTGAAAAGTCGGTTCAAAAGGTCGGCTAATGCCAAGCTTTATAGTTCAACTCTGAACTACGAATCAGTCAACCTAGGAACCGACGAAAAGCCGCAAAACGTTAATCTAGGCCAGGGCTTAGCCCCTGAAGAAAAATCAGCATATATCCGCCTTCTAAGACAGTACAAAATCGTTTTTGCCTGGAACTACGATGAGCTGAAGACTTACAACACTTCCATCATTCAGCATGTTATCCGTATGACTGACAACGAGAAACCTGTCCAGCAGAAGCTCAGGAAAATACACCCTAACCTATAAAACCAGATAAAAACTGAGCTTAATAAGTTGTTGAGAGCCAGAATAATCTTCCCCATTAGGCATTCCAAATGGGTATCCAATATGGTGCCCGTTAGGAAGAAAAACGGAGACATTAGAATCTGTATCGACTTCCGAAATCTCAACAAAGCCTGCCAGAAAGATAACTTTCCCCTCCCAGCTATGGAGCAAATTCTACAGGCAGTAGTAGGCTCAGAATTAATGTCATTCCTGGATGGATTTTCAGGATATAATCAAGTACTGGTGCATCCCGATGATCAGTTAAAACTACGTTCCGAACCAAGTGGGGCACTTATGCATATCGGAAGATGCCATTTGGTCTGATCAACGTCGGAGCTACCTTTCAGAGAGCCATGGACATCGCGTTTAAAGGATTGGTCAATAAATCAGTAGTGATTTATCTGGATGATATAACAGTGTACTCCAGAAAATGAAACAACCATCTCCAAGATTTGAAGCAAATCTTTCAAAGATGCTTGAGGTATGAGATTTCGCTCAATCCAAAGAAATATTTCTTTGCATTAAGTGAAGGGAAATTGCTCGGATTCATAGTATCTAAATATGGTATTCACATAGAACCCGACAGAATCAAGGAAATTTCCGAAATATCCATACCTCATAACAAGAAAGCCATGCAATCCTTCCTTGGACAGATCAATTTTGTCAAAAGATTTGTCCCGGATTTTTCACGTATTATTTCACCCTTACAAAATATGATAAAAAAGAATTCAAATTTCAAATGGGGTCTAGACGAGCACGAAGCATTCAACTTAATCAAACAAGCCATCATCAACGCTCCATCTTTGGCTACCCCAAATTTTTCAGAACCTTTCATCTTATACACGTTTGCCTCAGAAAGATCTTATGCTGCGATTTTAACTCAAGCAAATCACGAAAAGGTAGAAGCCCCAATCACATTCTTTAACTCGAACTTACAAGGTGATGAACTCAATTATTCAGATGTCGAGAAACGGGCATATGTCGTTTTCAAAGCAATCAAATATTTCAGACCTTTCTTGCTAAAAGCCTATACCAAAGTCATAGTACCGTTTCCAGCGGTAAGAAACCTCCTGATACAGAAGGATGTGGGCGAGAAGAGAGCGAATTGGATCACCGCCTTACAAGAATACGACCTTGAGATCAAACCGGCACACATTGTAAGAGGCCAAGGCTTCTGCAAGATGTTAGTTGGAGCATCGCAAATCCCTGAGAACTCGTCTGAAGAGGTACACACGTATGAGGTAAGCCTAAACGACACAGAATCATTATATGTTGACACCATTTATTTTCTTAAGAACGGGTATGCCCCATCACGTCTGGATCATACTAAGAAAAGAGCTTTGAGATTAAAAGCTAAGCAATACCAGCTCATAAATGATGTCCTGTTTAAAAGGAATTATGATTCTGTACTTCTTAGGTGTCTTGAGAAAACTGAAGCCGAAAAGGTTTTGCAGGAACTCCATGATGGACCAGCAGGTGGACACTATGCCGGAGATGCGACTGCACACAAAATCTTGCGTGCAAGATATTATTGGCCCACGCTGTTCAAAGACTCATACAATCACGTAAGGAAATGCCAAGTCTGCCAGACTGCTGTAGGAAAACAAAGGAAAGCGTCCATGCCGCTACAACCGGTCAACATCGACCAACCATTTAGTCAATGGGGATTGGACATAATAGGTCAGATCGTTCCTCACTCTTCTAAGCAGCATAAGTATATCCTTATGGCAACTGATTATTTTACCAAATGGGTAGAAGCAGTTCCTCTCAAGACAGTTCATTCTGAAAACATTATTGAATTCATAGACCAATTTATCATAACTAGGTTTGGATTGCCAACGGCCTTAATGTTTGATAACGCTTCATATTTTTCTAGAAATGCTATGACTGAGTTTGCGCTCAAAAGAGGGTTCAAACTGAAATATTCTGCCAACTACTATCCGCAAGGTAATGGATTGGCTGAATCAACAAACAAGAACCTAATCAGAATTATCAAAAGAACAGTCGACCAAAACCAAAAGAATTGGCACAAAGCGCTGGTAAATGCTTTATGGGCTGATAGAATCACAAAGAAAGCTTCGATCAGCACTTCTCCCTTTAATTTAGTTTATGGGCGGGAAGTGGTTCTTCCGATTCACTTAGTCATTCCCTCTTTGTCTTTAGTACAGTACATCGATGAAGTACCTACTTCCTCATTACAATTAAGACAAATGGAAATAATCAAACTAGAAGAACAAAGAGAACAAGCTAGGAAAACCCATGCACATCACCAAGCGCTAATAAAATATTCTTTTGACTCAATAAGGCACATGAAGAAAAGGGAAAACATACGAAATTCCAGAAGCTGTGGCTTGGCCCTTTTCAGATTGTAGAAGTCGTAGGCCCATCCACATTCGTGTTGCAGGATCTGGCAGGTAGGAGAGATTCTTTACCTGTCAATGGATTGATTCTTAAGTTATATTTTCCATAGAAGAGAAATTCTTCTAATTTTTGTAGGATAGATTTAGTTTTTATATTTCAGTTTGTTTTGTTTTTCTCTTTTTATGAATAAAACCCTTTGTAGATGATCATGTGAAAAGGATTCATGAAAAGAGCACGTCAATTCTCTATCAGATTTTGATTTCGCTTGTACAAATAGCAAAATTTTTGGAAAATCTGAATTTTATTATTAACAAATAGAGTTAACTTCACCTTGATTACGATATTAGTTTCAACCTCAAAGAACTTTGACGAAAGCAACCTTTGGTGAAAAAATTGTTTTGTATCAGCACCATGAAAGGTATCATCAATAATAAAATAAGTACTCTCTACAAAACTGTTGTTTTCAAAAACTCTATTATTGTCGTCCAGAGCTTTCTTAAGGAAAAACAATGACTTCCTCCCTGCTAAAAGGGAATTGCAGCATTCAGAGAAATAATCCAAGCAAAACACTATATCTCAAAGAATAAGAGGTCTCGTCACGAGCCGGCTTATCATGATCACAGATATTATAACTTGCTGACTTTGCCAATACTGTCTATCAAAATAGGGCAACGACTTAAGATTATTGCAATCAAAAGACAAGAGGTCTCATCACGAGCCGACTTGTTCAGCAAAAGTGTAAATCAAGTGAATGACTGTGTCATAATTTGGCTACCAAACCAAGACATTGTTCTTTAGAGAATTAAAAAAGAAAAGTGTGTCAAAAAGGATTTTTCTCTGGAATGTTGCGAGTAACCTCAAGCAGGAAAAAGGATCATTGCTGGATAACATGGTAACCCTGTCGAGGCTATGGACGCTTGCAGGCAGCAGAGGCTCTACCTATGACAAATGAGTATACTTTTAAGCCAGTACGCAGAGAAGACCTTATTTTATCTTTAATCAAGACCAAGTTATGTCTGGTGCGAATGTAAGAAAAAGCTTGAGGAAGCAAGCAATTGAGATTAAAAAGGTTGAGACAAAGTATCGTTGACAAGGTGAGGGGGTCTACTCTATCTGTTCATAACAAAATTTATACATATAAGAATTTTGTTGTTTCGGAAGTGAACAGTCAATAGAAATGCAGAGATAACTGGTTCTTCACAGTGAATCGCCATTGTTGTGGTCACCAACAACCCCCCTCTTCGTTTGATATTAGTAATAACATCAAGCAAAGGGGGACCCTTAGCCAAAAATCCAAAAAATATTTTTGTTTGAAAATTCTTTTGTATCAGCTCCCTAAAAGCTATATCACGTCGCAACGGAAAAAGGAGCGCTTGCCCAAAGCGCATAAATACACTAAAAAGGAGCGACGCGAGAACCCATCGCATCGCGCGCATAAAGAGCGTTTGAAAAAGGAGAACCTAAAGAAACGCTGACGGCCGATATGCGACGTCGCACGTCGCAATGCCACACGAGCAGCACAAAATGACAAAGTGAAAACCTTGTGATGTTGCGATCTGCGACCATGCAAAGCTGCGATCTGCGATATCAGCGATCTGCAATCTGCAATCTGCAATATCTACGATCTACGATAACACTTAATAACGTCGTAGCCATCGATACTGTGATACCAATCGTAGAAAAAACTCATCGCAAGAATTCTCCGACATACACAGTAGATCCAAAAATGAAAGCGCGCCTTAAGTGAAATTAATGACCGCGTGCTCGAATATCCAGAACTGATTGCATCGCATTTATCGAAGAGTCAATTTATGATGAATGTCATTAATTTTGCATTCATTAGAATTTAATGCTTTCATGTCAATCTTTTCGTCATTTCCCTTCTTCTTTGCATAAACTGCAAGACATGCAACTTATATAAATCTATATGCAGGAAACATCTAAGGAGAAGGGAAGAGCGCCAATAAGACAATAGAGAGAAGATGCCTCCGCAATTGGATGCCGCATGCAGCAGAACCGCGGATTCCAGAGTATCGCCCAACAGGCACTTATGAAAATAGACTGTCCAAGGCTCAGAGTCAAAGGCACACAAAAGCAGCGTGTTTACAAAAGATCCTGAAGCTCAGACTTGGTAAAGCAGAGAAAGAAGCGCAAGAGAAGAAAGACGCTCCAGAAAAGCCTGGAACAAAGAACGGAAACAGTTCTCGAAACAGGGGATTGTCCATACAGCGCAGCTTCTAACTCACTGAGTCATTCACACGACCGGAAACCGAAATAGCAACAGCAAAATCAGTTCGAAACGAAACTGGGTTGTACTAAGTGTGCGCACAGCGAATACACCCAGCTAGAGAAAGGTTTTTGAAAATATCTTCTAATCTAACAGAAAGAGGTGCCGGCGCTTGTTGTTTCTAATTTTCAAGCTCGAACAAAAGGAAAGGACAACCAGCCGACTCTTTCAGGGCGAACAGCGCATTGCTTACAACACTAAGGAGCAGATACAGAAACGGGTAGAAATTAGATTCAGTTTTTAGAAATAATTTTTTTTTTAGTAAAAGGGCGGTCATTTGAAGCCGTTCCCTGAATTTGTGTAAAGTAAAATTAGTCGGTTACTAGTATTTAACCCTTCTCGTTGCATCGGAGAAGGGTCCATAATTTTGTCAAAAAACTTGTCCTCACAACATGCACTTTTGCACCCTCGGAGGGGTTTTTTGATGAATGGACGGATCAAGATTTATTTATGTTTGCATTTTAATACTTGCTACTGATGTTGCACTTCTGTACTCTTAGTAGGCATTAGAAGCAAGTAGAAATAGATCATTATTGCTTAAGGTCTGTAAGTATAAAATCAGTCATAAATGGTACTTTTATCTCTTGACTAGTTTCTGCTTGCATTCTTAGAGTAATATACAGCTGATGTTATTTATATGTTAACGTATGAATGAGTGGACTACCATTTGGCACTTTTGTACGGTGGAGTCATTGATTTCTGCTTAATACATGAATAGCTGATTATGCAATATGTTGTTCACAACCGTTTTGCTTAACTTCTTACGCAAGATGGTTCATCTTAATTGATTTATATTCTCATAATAGCTGAATAATCTTCATTACTAGTTATTCTGTGAAATCTTTCTAGATTGCATAATGGAAAAATTCTGTCCCGGGTTAGTGTAGATTAGATGTATTGTTTTTGTTAGATTAAAGTAGTATAAAGTCATTTCAGAATTTAGAATTAGATTAGTTAAGGAATAATTACTTATTTTCTACTATCATTTCCTACACACAGACACATCACCATTTTCTACACATACACACACCCCTAGAACGGGAAGCTGGTCCCGTCATCCCCAGTCGGACCCGCTACACCAAACGGGCACGGAGCCGCCAACCAGGTTCCCAACCGGGTGGGTATCCCCCTTGTTGTTGACCCGATTTCGGGGCCCTCAACAGAACCCCTAAAAAATATTCGGCTGTTACTCTTTGGCTTTTCTTATTCCTCTGATACTCTTTGGTAATAAACCGATTTTGTTCTGACGTGTTGTGTGTTAAATTGTCATTTAATGGCCACTACTCGGTCTCTGTTTTCTTCAAAACTGTTCTCTGCTCCTCTCGGCAAGCTTCGCGAAGAAAAATGGTTCATTCGGCGACTTTCGGGCTTCCTGGGGGCTGCAAAATGAAAATATTCCCTGAAGATTCCCCATTCAGGCCCAAAAAATCTAGCGAATCATCAAAAACTGCCTCAGAAACTGATTTTGGGGCTCCGAAGTGCGATTTTTGCTCCTTCGCGCCAAAGTGCTCATGATGTCGGCATGACGTCAGCAGATGTGACTTCGTATGGCGGGTGACGTCAGCGATGACGTCAGCATGATGATGTGGCAGGATGACGTCAGCATGATGACATCATCATGTACGGATGGTGACGTGGCATGTACAGTGGCAGGGTACGGTGGCAGGAGGCCACGTGGCAGGTGACTCGGCAGGGGGCCACGTAGGCGGACGATGTGTCGCGGTGACTGGGCAAAGGGGGTGACGCAGGCGGGTGACGTCACAAGGGAAATGGCAGTAAGCGGTATTGGGTGCACTGCCTTAGCCTGGGCAGTTTTGGGGGGAGGGGCTCCGCCACACCCCAGAACCTGACGCGTGGCGGGAGTACGGTGGGTAATACCGCCCATCTCCCGGACGCTAAAGCTCGAGCAGTTGGCGTGCGAAAATGCCCGCCCACCGTAGATCTGAGACGGGCCAGATCTAACAGCTAGCGGGGCGGACAAAGAAACACCGGGTTACGGCGGGGGAATATACAGGGAATATCCCACTTTTAATAATGCGCGCGGGGGTTTAGACTTAGGGAAATGGGTTTTATGGGTTTAAAATGAGCGCGGGTTTAGCAATTTATGCCAGAAACTTGGGATAAGGGGGCAAAAAAGTGGGTTTTTAAGGGTTTTAGGGCTAGGGAAGAGGTTATTAATCTGGTTAGGTGTCAGATTAATCCCTGCTTGGACACGGATGGGCTAAAAGCAGCCCCAGATGAACTGTTTTTTCCCGGACTTACAAAAATATGGCTATATTGCCAGGGAGAGGATATTTACATAGGGGAATTTTATATACAAAGTTTTAATAGGGGAATGGGGAAAACTGATAGGGAGTTTATATAATACTATTAGTAGTTAATATGAAGGTGATCAGCAAGCGCTAAGGTCAGGGACCTCAGGCTAATTTTGGGGAAAAGACTTTGAAAAGAAATAGAATCCTTGAGTGAAGCAGATCTTCACCAAGGCAACTGCTATGGATGATGATGAAACTGAGAGGAATCAAGTAGATCTTGCCCTCTTTGGGAAGTTAGTAAGTGACTTGGGGAATTAGAAGGGGGGGAGTTAGTTATGTCCACCTTTGAGATCATTTGCATGAACACTGCCTGCACTGTGATCTGTAAAGATAAAGCAATTTGTAACACAAAATTGATCATAAATTATCATTCTACAACCACACAGCTACCTACCCAGCCTACTCTCCTAACATTTTTTCTTCTTTTGAATTGGGTGCACTTAGACTTGCAAACCCAGATTTACAATTTTTCTTTTGAATTCTTCCTATCTTAATCTACACTCATTTCTGCCAGGGCCCAGATTAAACAATTAGGTCCCTTTGATTCTCTACCTATCTACAAATCTGCCAAGATTAAACTGTTTGGACAGATATCATTCTCTATATTCTAAAACAGGAAATTGAAACCTAGGGAGACCAAGATTAAACTATTTGGACCTCCCTTAAATGAAAACTCTTCAAAACTGGAATAGCTTATCAAAAATTGGAATCAGCAGTGGCATTGGACTAGCACACTTCATGGCTTTCTTCTTTGGTCTCTTCTGGAAATATGGAACACTGCAACTTGCGAACAGGAGGCTAACAGTGGCTCCACTTGGGGATGGCCTTCCCTTGTGGAAGGCCAAAAACAGCAGGTCAGATTGCCTTGATCTTCTATGGTTGTTGTAGACTGGAAACATTTGTTATGGCTGCTAGAAATATAAACTTGGAACTATAAACAACCTCCTCCTCAACTGAATTACTGTGAACTGTACAACATCGCATGCTTTCTTCTGCGTGCTTGCTAATTATGTACAACATTGTTTGAGCATTATGCCTATGAAAATCATGGGCCAAAACTAATGTGTCTTCTCTGACTCTGGTCCTGAACAATTACTGACCAATTTCTTCTTCCTTGTCAACATTCTTTTGGCTGAAGATTACAATCTGCAACATCTTGCCTTTTCCATGATATATTGGGATGCGTCTGTGCTATTCTTCTCTGTTGTGCTGAAATTAGTGTAGAGACAGGGCCTTTAAAGCTGGAATACTTGCATCGGCTGGATCTTCACAGATTTACTGTTGCTTCTTAAATAATCGGCTTGCTTAAAAAAATGAAAACAAAGTGCTGATATATACAAATAAGACTATACAAAGATATATACAAAGCTGCATTATGTCCCTTTAAAAGGGGTCATGGTAATGCTTCAGCATACGGCCATTGACAGGGCCTTCTTCAGCAGAACAATCCTCTACAGATCTGAGAAAATAAGTGTTATTTCCCTGAACAGCAGAAATAACCAATGGACCTCTCCATAGAAAATCAAACTTGGCATGTTTGCCCTTGTCTTCCCTTCTTGAGTTCCATCTTAGGACTTTGTCACCAACATTGAAATCCTCAGCCTTAGCTCTTTTATCAAACATGTTTTTGAGCTTTTCTTGCACAATCTGAGCTCTGTCATAAACTTGTTCTTTGGTTTGTTGCAGATGGATGGTCTGATTGATTCTTCTTTGAATGTCAATCGGTTCAGCCTGAATCTCTTGTAACAGCTTGATAGTAGGAATGCCCAGGGATGAAGGAAATCTGGCCTCCATGCCATATACTAGCTCATAAGGGCTCATCCCAATTGATCTTTTTCTTGACAGTCTGTCTGCCCATAGGGAATTTACCAGCTTTTTGTGCCAGTTCTTCTTGTTTTCTTCCAGCACTTTCTTTATGATGTTGATGAGGCTTTTGTTAGATGATTCGGCCAAGCCATTGCCTTGAGGGTAATAGGATGTGGAGTGGCCCAAGGTAATATGAAATCTGTGGCAAAAATTGATCATCTTTTTGGACTTAAAGGCAGCGGCATTGTTAGTGATGATTTTCTCAGGGCAGCCAAATCTAGAAAGGATATTGCACTCAAGGAATTGGATAATGATGGTATCATTGGCTTGTCTACAGGGAATGGCTTCAACCCACTTAGTGAAATGGTCGGTGGCTATTAGGATCCATTTGTGCTGGCCTGAGGAAGAGGGATGGATTTCTCCAATGAAGTCAAGACCCCATTGTTGAAAAGGTTTTTCTGTGGAGATGGGTTTGAGGGGCAGGGGCAATAATTTTCTCTTGCCCTCAAAAATTTGGCATTTGTGACATGACATGGCGAACTTCTTTACATCTGCAAAAAGAGAGGGCCAATAAAAACCAGCCCTTAGAATTTTATCATCAGTGGACTTCCAATATAGATGTCCTCCACAGTCACCTGCACGGAATTATTTCATGACATTGTTAGTTTCATTCATGGTTAAACAATTAAGCAATATACCTTCATGATTTCTCCAAAATAATACACCATCTATAACACAAAACTTTAAAGCCTTCATTTTCAAAAATATTTTCTTGGTTCTGGACAATCTTGGGGGAGCACACAAGTTTAACAATACAAAGCATATATCAGCGTACCATGGGGATTGTAAAAAGATTTCACTGATCTGTGGAGTCGCCAGCTTCGGTTCATTGTCCAGCTGGTTAATCTCTAAGGCTTGAAAATTTGTTTCGGACATCAGTTTAGCTAAACCTTGTCTCTTTATCAGCTTGGTTGATTTTATTTATATGTCATATTCAAGGATGTTTGCAATCCACTTGCTTCTTTTGCCTTCTAATCCTTCTTGAGTCAATATTTCTTTTACAGCAACATGTGGGACATAGGCAATCACGTGTGAATATAGTATGTACACTCTGAAATCCTTGATGGCCTTAACCAGTGCGTAGGCCTGCTTTTCCATTATTGGGTACTTCAAAGGGGCGTCTCTTAAGGCTCGGCTGAAAAAAGTGATTTGTTTTTCAGCTCCCTGTTCATATTTTTGCAAAAGGACAGTAGCTATAGTGTGATCAGATGCAAATGAAAATATGATAAAATCTTTATCAAACTGTGGGCTAGTTAGGACAGGCGTTTGTGTTAAGGCTGATTTGATACTCTCAAATGCTTGCTTGGTTTCAAGAGACCATTTTACCTTGGCATCCTTCTTTAACATGTTGCTTAACAATCTTATCAGCTCAGCTAGATTTGGAATAAATCTTCTCAAGAAGTTGATTTTCCCAAGGAATGCTTGTAGCTCTTTAATGTTTCTTGGAAATGGGATTTGGAGGATGGCTTGTATTCTTTCAGGATCAATTCTGATCCCATCCTTTGATATGATGTGGCCAAGTAATTTTCCTTCTTCAAGGCCAAACAGAGACTTCTTGGGGTTCAAGGAAATGCCATATTTCCTACATGTCATGAAAATTCGCCTAAGATGCTTGAGGTGTTCTTCATCAGATTTGGAAAATGGGGTTAAGTCATCAAGGTAGACAACTAGAAAGTCATGTATTTCTTTGGCGAAAGCAATATCCATTGCTCGTTGAAAGGTAGCATCAACATTTTTAAGACCAAATGGCATCTTTACATACTTGAATGTTCCCCAGGGTGTAGTAAAAGCAGTTTTGTCTTGGTCGTCTGGGTGAACAAGTATTTGGTTGAAACCTGAAAAACCATCTAGCAAAGAGATTCTAGATGATCCCACTACTCTCTGCAAGATGTGGTCCATTTTTGGCAAAGGGTAATGGTCTTTTAGGGATACTTGGTTTAAATTTCTGAGATCTACACAAAGTCTGATTTCAGCTGTCTTTTTCCTCATAGGAACAAGATTGGACACCCATTCGTAAAATCTGATGGGTGCTATGATGCCTGCTTCAAACATCCTCTTTACTTCCTTCTCAATCGGGGGAAGAAGCATGGGGTTAATTCTTCTAAGTTTCTTCTTGAAGGGTTTTTGGTTTGGTTTTAAAGGAATGGTGTGTTGGATCACCGAGGTGTCGTAGGATTTCAGATCCTCATAGCTCCAAGAAAATACATCTTGGAACTCTTTGAATAAGTCAATATACTTGGGCTTTTGATCGGGTGGTAAGTTTTTGGACAGTTTGATCATTTTTGGCTTTTCTACCATCCCAATGTTATGTTCCTCTATCTCAGTGTTTATGGGCTGCAATTTTGGCTTTCTGGGCACGTCATTAGCATCAAACATGTCTTCTAATGGGGTTAGGCCAACAGGCAGAAAGTTATCCTTTAAGTCAATGATGTCTGCCTCTGTTTTGGCTATATCTTCCAAGTGTATTTGCTTCAGCTGTTTTATGTTTTCTTTGCCAAAAATAGTTGGTTTCAGGGTTTGCCTGACTGTTGCAGCCGTTACATCTTGTTGATTTTCATTTGTTTGGTGTTCTGGATCTGTCATAGCATCCATGTCAATGTTAATGTTCGAAAACTCATGCTCAAGGGTGAGGAAATTGTTAATCTGGGCATCATTTTCGAATACTTGCCAAGTACATAATGTGAATGTGAAACCACATAATGAGTATCATGCAGAGCAATGTCTAGCCCAGGATTTGCCAGGACTATTCCAGTGAGTCCTCCTATGGTGGACGGAAAGATGGACCCTGCAGCAAGTAACATGGGTGTTTTGTATCGTATCGAACCTCCCCACATGGTAGCGATCCGACTAAAGATTTTGATTCCAGTGGGGACAACTATGATCATGGTAGCTGCGGTAGAGTGAGCACGCGTATCAACGTCTGAGCCCACAGTAAACATATGATGAGCCCGAACAGGAAATCCAGGAACACCAATACTGATCATGGCATAAACCATGCCTGGATACCCGAATACCGGTTTTCCCGAAAAAGTCGATACGATATGACTAATGATACCGAATCCGGGCAGAATGGGAATATACACCTCTGGATGACCGGAGAACCGAAAGAGATGCTGGTATAATATCGGGTCTCCCCCTCCAGCAGGATCGAAAAAGGTTGTATTAAAGCTTCGATCAGTTGATAACATGGTAATTGCCCCTGCCGGTACCGGAAGTGATGATAAGAGTAGGAATGTTGTCACTGGAACGGACCGCACAAATAGGGGTGATCTATGCATAGTCATTCCAGGCCCGCGCATGTTGGGGATAGTAGTTATGAGATTGATAGAACCTGAAATGGATGAAACACCTGATAGATGAGGACTAGAAATCGCTGGATCAGCAGCTCCTCCGGAATGACTGGTAATACCACTTAGGGGCGGATAGACCGTCCACCCAGTGCCGCTACCCACTTCTACCGAGGCTGGGCTTAATGGGAGCAACAGCGAAGGTGGCAACAACCGGGATGGAATATTATTCAATCGTGGAAATTCCATGTTAGGTGCACCTATAGGAATCAGAGCAGACCAATTACCAGATCCACCTATCACCGCCGGCATAACCATAAAAGGGATCATTGGAGAAGCGTGAGCCGTTATTAACACATTATGAGGTTGATGATTCCCACCAAGAATTTGATCGCCGGGTTGTGCTAATTCCATACGAATTGGTACTGAGAAGCATGTGCCCATTACTCCAGCAATGGCACCGAAGATTGAATGTGGAGTCCCTATATCCTTGTGGTTAGTGGGGAACGGCCATCGAACCAAATTTGTCGTAGAATTCTTATTATTTCGTTTCATTCCTTATCAGAGAGGGGCCGGCCCCGAGGAGCGGGGCGGCGGCTTATTGGGCCCCCCCACCAGTCAGTGTCTCTTTCTCTTAAGCGGGTGAGGGTGGTTCTTAGAGGGGGAGAGAAACTCCGGAAATAATCACCCCCACCCGGGCTAACAGCCAGCATTTGACCAGATCCTTCAATCCAACCAACCAATCTGGGCGGGTAAGGTCCTCTATTTTTCCCCTCAAAGCCTGAGCTCCTTGAGGGGAAGAAAGAAAAGTACCCTTACCTTATAAAGAAGGGTTTACCAGGATGCGGAAGCAGGCTCGACCATAAGGTCCGTCAGGGGCTCGACTATTAAGGATGCGTAAGCAGGCTCGAATGTTAAGGATGCGTAAGCAGGCTCGACTGTTCCAGTCATTATATACGTAATTACACAATCTAATTTGAGGAACTTTAGTTGCTCGACTCTTTTTTTTACTTATTTTCCCCCCCAAATAAGTAAAAAAAAATAAGTAAATTGAAGCGAAAGCGCTCACTCGACCTAAGAAGGGTGAGGTAATATCTCATTAGTCGAATGAGGACTGGCAGGGTGCGTAAGCACACTTGACTGCCCTTAGTTACTTATTTGAGGGGGACCACCATCAGCTCGACTGATAAGGAGAGGTCCGGCAGGGTGAGGTAACGAATGCTCGACTAAAAGGCCGCCATCGTTGTTTGGTTACTTATTTGAGAGGGGCCACCCAATAAGTAAATTGAAACTTTAGTTGCTCGACTGATAAGGCCACCATCACCGGCAGGGTGAGCCTGTCAAACTCTCGACTAAAAGGCCGCCATCGGCTTGCCCCCCTCTTAAATAAGTAACTAAGGCCCGAAATCTTCATTCAATCTATCAGGAATGACGTATATGAGAAAGCATCATTCAATATCTCACATCGAATCTGGTATGACACATATCGATGCATTCATTCGTTATATACGTAATTACGCTTTAGCAGATAATGCATATATGGGCATATTTCATTATGCATGAATGACTCGATATATGTCATTTCGCAAGCAATTAGATCGATCTCGCGAACCTCTGCGCGAAACGATGGGGGCCTTCCAATCATGACTCGATAGCAGTCATTACACCAGAAAATGCATATATGGGCATATGTCATTACGCTTTCTTATCAATGCATATATTATATATGTCATTATGGTCATTCTGGTATTTTGATAGCTCGATCTACCTTGTGGCTATTATATATGTCATTACGCTTTAAGGCTCAACCATCCGTACGGGGAGAAGAAAGACTAGTTCGTGTCTCCTTGCACTAGGAAGCGCAAGCCCCTCCGGGACCTTGGTTCATTTCGACCAGTGATTCCAGTCATTCATTATATACGTAATTACGTCATTATGGTCGAGCCTGCTTGCGCATCCTTATGGTCGAGCGGCCTTACGGCTCCTTGTTATGGTGGTAGTTATATATGAGCATGTGGTAGATTAGGTTCAGTCAGTTCCTTGCACTTGGAAGCGCAAGACCCTCCTAACGCCCCCCCACCTAAGGTTCGAAAGTATATTGAAATGGGGATATTTTCATGCTTACGCGCCGACCCATTTCATGTAGGTTTAAGCGCAGCTTCCTATAAGGTTTGCTTCTAATCCAAAGCATAATAAGTAAAGTCAAGGTTCGTAAGAATAAGGCAAAGGGTTTAGCATAAGAGGCTTAGGCGGTACATAGAGCTACTTGGGAGTGACGCAGGGAACTAAGAGGCTCTTAGGCGGCGGGTGAGGAGCTTCAGCTATTCTAAATCCATTAGGCGAACAGCTCGGTTGGGTCTTTTGTAGTGGTTCCGATTGATCTCCAACCAAAAAGCTTCGCAAAATGCATATTTGATAAAGGCACGGAGTTGTTTTGACAGGGTCGAAGGCATATGATTCTTCTATCTGGGTCCCGAACTCAATTTTGGCTATAGTGCTCACGTTTCCTTGCCTTATGAAGGTAAAGACCTATCAGACCTATCCAGATGGTAAATTTGGAAGTGAAACAGTGGCATCTCGGGACCTTCCCCTACCCAAAATAGAGGTGGCCCTATGTTTTGTAAATGAATTTGCATGAATCAGGCATTGTAGCTGGTTCATTCCCCCATTACGAATGTGGCCTTGAACTGGTCAATTTGAAAGTTCAAAAGTGAGTAGTCTATGAAGGGCAAGACCTCTATAAGACCTTACGCGGTCCTCAGGCCAGCCGGGTCTGTGCAGTGTTGGTTCTTCGGTTCACGGTTTGGTTCTAAGGGTGGTTCTCAGGGTGTCAAAGGTCGGCCGATGGGTGGTTCGATCGGCGGGTCGTCTTATTCGAGCGAAGCAGTAAAGTTCTCAGTCGGAAGGTGAAACGAAGTAGGACTCAAATGCTGGGCACGACCCAGCAGGGATCTATCTCTCCGTGAACACTTGCTAAAGCATTCATCTCATATTTCCAGTTACCTTTCCGATATGACACTGGTACAGAGCTATTGACCACATTCCGTAAGTCCTCCACCACTCACCTTTCTAACCATGTTCAAGAGTGGTATAGAAGGAGGAGCATATGTCATGCCCTGCCTTTCGAAGACCGTGTCTATCTATATTTATTTCTTAGAAGCCTTCTAGCACCCATTGGAAAAGATGTCACATCCTATTTTCCTCATACTGAGGAAGAAGCTCTCCAAACCGCTCTAAGATATGATCTGATTTATGCACAATCCGATTATGTCTATACCATCATTCCAGACCTCCCTCGTCTTGGAAGTTACAATGCACCGAGGACATATCACACCACTGATGGTATAATTGGAACCCTTTCACACCCTTGTCTATATACTAAGCAAAGTTATGGTTATCCGTAGGGGGGCACCAGTTACTCTAACAATTATGCCCCTCCTACTAGCAACATGTTTTCAAGACCCCAACATGTCTACCAAACTGTTGCTCCTCCTTATACACAACCTAATGCTCCAACCCCTCAATAATTAGTGCGACAACCTCCCATGCATCCTCAGTCCCCATAGCCACTGCCTCCTTAGGGTCAGGTTTTGTCACAAGAATGCAACCAATCCCCAAAATTCGAAGAAAAAGAACAAGGCGAAGGGTAACAAGGGTAACCAAGGTAATCAAGGTAATCAACCTAGTGAACCCCAAGGGAACCAACCTAACACAAACAACTAGCAACAGGGTAGCCAGCCAAGCAAAACAAGGCTATTCGTACAAACAAACCTTGTGCATGTTGTGGTGTACGTGGCTATCATACACATGAGTTTCTTCTCTTACCCCAGATGCACCAAATGTGAGAAGCTCAAGCAGCTTCTAGAGGTCAAAAATTGCCTCAGAATCCTATGCCAACTCAACTGGTAGTGCTCACAAATCCTTTCCCTCAGAAAGGATTTGTTGCTGCTCAAACTCAACGAGGTCACATAGCCCATCTCCCCCAACCTTCTAGTACTGGTGACTACCAGATCCTTATGATGAACTCTAATGAGTTTAACCCCTCCAATATCAACCTACAAACTCGGTCACGTCAAGCATATGTTGGGCCTCTTATGCCACCAAATGGTCTGTTGCAAATCCCTCAACCTAAAGTTGAGGCCATTCCCAAGATCTTGAAGGGACCATTATGTGATAATGTAGCTTCTAACTGAGCTGCCCATACATACAGTATAGTAGACGACTTGGTGCAAGCACCTGATGCCATGTCAATGCTGGAAGTCCTCTAGTTATGTCCATATCAAAAGAAATCCATGATAATTGCCTTGGGTGCAGTATATCCTTCTAATGATCCTTTGATTGTATTCCAGGTTGATTCATCAGAACATCCCCCATTGCCCTCATCTGTTGCTTTCCAGATAATAGTTAGAGTTTGTAATGCTATCATCTCGCAATGCATTATTGACGAAGGTGCATCCACTTGTGTGGTGTTTGCTACTATTTCGAAACAACTTAAGTCACTTGACTTGTCCCCCTCCACCATCACTTTTTGTGCTTGGGATGGACACTCTTCCCAGCCCCTTGGCATGTACTGCAATTGTCTAGTGACTCTTGTAGGCAAGACTATCCATGTCAAATTTGAAGTCATTATTTCCCCTTTGGATTAAAAGATTCTCTTAGGTCGTAGTTACAAATATGCCATGTCAGCCGTCACATCTGCAGTGTTCTACAAGATGTGCTTCCCCCATTAAGGGAAGATTGTCACCATCGATCAATTGACTTACTACGAGTCAGCATCCATGACCTCCCTTGAGTCCATTTTCTCATCAATGCCTGAAAAACAATCTTCAGCTCCTCCCACCAGTGTTTCACCTAGAGTCTATAAATATTCCTCATTGTTGGGTGCTTTCCTTGGTCCTCCCCCTCCCATCTCAAAGACTAACTCTATGAGTGTTTACATGTTCGAAGTGTCACGGGCTGCCCTTAAGCAGTATGGTACACCTGATCAATAACCATATTTTCAGCACCTCGATATTTCCCTTCCAGTTGAGCCCTCTAGATCCACCCCCTAGGACCTCCATTTGTGGGTGCCTCTCCTATGTTTCCATCAGGAACTGTTCCTCCATGTCTCAACCATCCAGGAGCTATTCCACTGGAACATTACCATGCAGGCCAAATACATTTCTTATTTCCCCCTCTAGGAGTATTTTCTGTCCCTGGCATGGCTTCGTTGGCCTTCCTAACATGACTCTGGGGATCCCAGTATGGTACAAAGATCCCCCTACAAGCATTCCGCCTGGTCAGGTAATACCTTATCATGCTTTGACCCTATTTCAAACGGTCCCTACGGCCCTAGCCGTTGCTTAAGTTCCATCACAACCTCAATAGGAACCCACTCCTATTGTGAAAGCATTCATACAGGGGGCAAAGCTAAGTGGAAAGAACCTAAGGACAAGCCTCCCCAAGCTCCTCTAGCCCCTAAGGCCCCAAAGATGACACCCCTATGCGGTTTTTGTAAATTTGTTGGGCACGGCACCAATAATTGTCCCAAACTTCCTCAACTCAAACCTTTGCTTCATGAAGCGTTCCCTGAGTCAAATATCTCGGAAGTCCATGTTAACTTGTTGGGCCCACCAAAGAAACTCAAAACGTTGCGCACAAATCACCTTTGTGCCCTATGTGATCATCATGGTCACTATTCCCATTGTTTCCCTCATCTCAATGAATTTTGTGATTTCCTTGGGATGCTTCAAAAATATGAGGCCACTCCTAGTGGATCATCTACTCCTCTACCTATGGATTCTGGTACCACTAGTAAACTAGAACAGGGGGACTCTGGTCCCGCCATCACAATCCCTACCCCCGGTGTCGAGATGATAGACACCATGGGCCATATCCTTTACCTGTCATCATCCTTGAGTTCCTCGCAGGAAAACCTTGCTAAGGTTTTTGCACACGCTTCTATCAAACCTCTTTCGATAGAATCCTAGGTCTCAACATCAGTAGATCCTCCATCTACCAGCTCGTCATCTACCATTCCAGATGATGCGTATGTGAACCTTCTCTCTCAGGTTGATGCACCAGGTACTATTGCCGCATCATGTATTCAGTCTTCCTCTTGCCCTCCCACCTTCCATTCTAATGAGAACATCATGGACACTATGTATACCCCTGATTACTCTTGTACTTAGGCAAGGGGGCATATTTTTGGAGGATTCTAAAGACCATTTCCTTCCTAATTCTCCTAGTGCACTCTACCTTAAGAAATGTCACTCATAGCATATCCCTTTGATTTGCGTGTCTTTATTTCTGCCATGAAGCAAGGTATATTACACCATCTCATATGTTGACTTTTGCACAATTCAGATGAATCCATCATCCACACCATATATCGGTCATGCCAACGGTGAAAATTGCTTCTCGAGGAATCTAGCCTCGACTACCTCAACCATTTTTAGCCCTTTGCACACGTTAGTCCTTTTGAATGGTGTGTGCATTGGATCTACTACCTAGAACCAGACTGAATATGATGCAGTGGTAGGTTTGTTAGTCGATGCCCTTACTCATCACATACTTCATCTTCATGTTCGTTTAGATTCCTTGCTACTTGTCATGCAACTTAATGGTGTGTATCATGTGCATAACCAAGTCCTATTTAGAAAATATCTATGAGTTAAGTTGTTCGTACGTGAATTTGAAACCATTACATTTAATCATGTGCCTAGAGCCCAAATCACTATGTAGATACCATTGCAAACAAAATTCGATATTGGCATTTATCACATGTATACCATAGAATATAACCATAAATAAACAAATGGCGAATGATCATCGTCATATAAATTGCATAATCATATTATGTATCATATAAGTGTTTGGAGCCCCTAGCTCTAAATACATCCAGTATGCCCATAACACATTGGGGGGCACATAGGCCCCTACATCGCCTTTGGAGGATCTCGTTCCAAGTTGGGTCGAGATGCTTGAATCCCTTTTTCGAGCACTTGGAACACAATGGCGCTCCACAAACTCCTCCTACTAGGGGGCATCATTCCCACCTTTGCATACCATATCAATCCCTTCCATCACATATGTCTGTGGCCAGTATCCCATGCTTGGGCGAATGATGGTTTTTCCCTTGGCCATTGATTAACATAAATCTTGACCCAGATCCCACTGGATCTAGGTATGGTCGATTTTACTCCCATTCCTTGGATAGGTTGTCCTACTGGCCTTTCCGATGAGCCATATACACATCGCATATCGTAGACATTTCATACCATATCTTCAAATATTCTACTCTATGTCCACATAGTCCCCATGTTTGACTTCGTGGATGAGAATGATTCTAGACCTCCTCTAGTATCTCATTCTCGTTGTCCTCTTCCCTTAATTCTTCACTAGGCACCATCGTTCCAAGAAGCATTTAGGCCATCTTTCGACAAGTAAGGCCACTTTCCTGAAAGTCACAAATCTCGATTTTGATGGTTGGTTTGCATTCTATGATATCCACAAGATTAATGGTCTCTTCTTCCTTTCCAAATTCACCATAGCCCACTTAGCAAATGAATCCAAATTGGAGGGAAAATGTCCTTTCATAGAAAAATCCCCATTTTGTTTGTTGCCCATTGTGACCAGACCATAGATCAGTTAGACAAACCATCAACACCATTGGAAAACTCTCATCAAGCTCTATAATAGCTCCTCCTCAGGTTTTGATGATTTGACACTTCACCGGGAAGCCATTTTTCCAAGAAAGGTCACTTCGTCGCCTCTCAAAATCACATTTCATCATAAAGTGACACTTGTACTTTGAGGCCCGCCTCCTATTAATACTTGTCATACCATATTTCAACTTTTGTCATGAGTAACTCATGTTCTCATGGTCTCATGGTCCCCACCAAGCCTAGTCTATGTGGCAGTGCCATCGAGTCACCCTTGATCGGAGCATCAGCGATGAGTCACCCTTGCATTCTTGGAGTCTATTTCATGTCCCATTGTATCATGTCATAGTATTCCATCCATATGTTCATATTATTCATCCTATTTTTCCCATTTTGGCCTCCAGTCATACTATCCCCATCCCCTCCAAAGTTGAGTCAGTTGCTGCCAGGTCAACCATGCACTTTATGCTTTGACAAGGGTAGTTGTCCATTTGTCCCTCAGTATAAATTTTTCCCCATTATCCCTGGTGTCATTCCATCAGGCACATTACTATTCTCCCCCATGGTTTAGTTGAGGATCCTCATTACCTCATCTATCGCGGGCCTTATTCTGTCGACATCAGCTCATTTATTCCAGAAGAACGGCCTAGAGGGCGGTGTACCTTGGTTCCATCTCCCACTCTTGTTCGGCACCTTTGAGCAAGCAGAGGGACTCATTATTTCCCTTTGACTTGGTTGTTTCACGTTCCTGATTCATACACTTGATGGTCCAGTGATGCAACAGATTGTACTAGTGATTCCCGGGTGTGTGTGAGATGTTTCAACCCTCATGAGGGGGTAGCCCTTCAGGTATCCCCCCACATCCCCGGATGCATTATTATTATGCTATATCCCCAGATGTAGTTCCATATAGTTAATGGGTTTGGTTCCTACCGATCGCAGTGTTCATAGCGTGTACATCTCCTCCAGATGATCCATTCAGTTTTTCAAAGCCCTTCCTTGTTCAGTAGGGCTTCTCCGGTTGGTCTACCCTCCCTCTCACCCATTATTTGAGGGAAGGACCTTTGTATTTCATGTACTCATAAATTATTGTATTTAGGCCTGGCTCATGTTTTTCTAGGTGCATTATGTATATGGGACACATTGTATTATTTTCTGGCTCTGTGATGGCAGTGTGTCATGTACCATTCAGCATGTACTTCATTGCTCAATTTTATATTTTTAGGCGAACTATTAATTTTGTACTAAGTTATCTTGGTGGGTATGGGTACGCCTCCCCCACCTCATTGAGGTCTGGTACCACAACATAAAAGGAGACTTTCATTAGTCTCACCCCCTCTATCCCTATCCTCTTTCAATTCAACTTTATTGGTCTCTCTCTCTCTCTCTCCCCTATGTAGTCTAGTGATTGTATCTTTACAACATACTTCGGTCATAATTTTTGCTCCTAACACTCGTACATTGGGGGGAAATCTGTTATCACCAAAAAATTGGTCATCTAGCCTAATTTACTAGATGGATTGAAGTATACCATGTAAATCCAATTTTACCATAGTTAAGTAATTTATAGTTAAATCCATGAAGAATAATTAAATAAACTACCTTTGTTAAGTAATTTATAGTTAAACTCATGAAGAATAATGAAATAAATCACCATTTATTTGATTTTCTTCTAGGAATAATTAATTAAACCATTGTTAAATTATTATTCCTTGTCATATTTGACCCAATTATGAAAAATAAACAAATAAATCATTAATTAACTTATTTTTTTCTAAGAATAATTAATTAATCACTAACTAATTATTATTCTTTGTCAAATTTGGCTAAATCCCTTAGGAATAATTAAATAAATCCTTATTTGTTTATTATTCCTTAACTAATTCCTTGAGATGATAAATAAATTATTTATTTATTTATTATTTCTAAATAAAAGTTTAAGTACTTTTTCCCTCCTAAACAAATATAATAAAATATTCCAAGTGGTTATTCCAAGAATGGGATCAATAATATTTTATTATTTCTCATTATTAGAGGATAACTCAATATTTTGTTATAAATAGAAGGGCTTTCCATTCATTATTCACTTTTGATTATTTTCATTTTTGCACTCATTGTTGTAACTCTGATTATTTTCATTGCCACACATTATATTTTTGTTGGGTTTATACATTATAGAGGAGAGAGACTCTACACAAGCTGAAGATGTTTGAGGATAGCCAAGAACCCATCCCATGGAGGGCGATTGGTAACATCTATTTGTTCCCTTCACAGGTGTTATAATAAAACTATTCTTTATATATCTAGTTTCCATAGGATGATTGGAGTTATTACTCTTTCTTTTTGCTATTTAACTATGATTGTGGCTTAGATCCGGACTTTCGCAGGTTCTGTTTCTATCAATTGCTACAAATCTACAATATTTTAGTAGCCATTTATATTGTTGAGATTGTTTGTCATCCACAATATTAAGTGGGTTCTTTTCGTACTTATTTGACAAGAAAACACTACAACAGTACTGGAAGCCTCAACACCCAAGATCAAATAATGATCCAAAGGAATTTCTCTTTTCATTTCTTCTTCCACTTTGGAAAGTCATTCACGAGCTTGTCTAAGATCTTGTGTGCTAGTGCTCGAGCTTCCCAATCTCCCTGGTTGGCTTGCTTTGCTCTGTTGTTGGCTCTCTAAGAGTGTTATAAGCTTCTACAGATCAATGGTTGCTTGTCCATAATCTCGAACACTTTCATGTAATGTGGCTCTCCGAGAAATAGCCTTGGGATAGTTTGAAGAATCGCCAGTGGCTCTCCAAGAAATATCCTTGGGATAGTTTGAAGAATGCGCCAAGTGAACATCTTGTGAGAATTTACAAAATGGAAATGGCGGAAGAAAAAGGGAACAAAATTCAAATTCCCTGATGTGGGAGAGGTGAAAATGTGTGCATGTTGATGTTTAATAGTGCATAGGAATTCTTTTGGACTATGACTTACATTGAAATTTTACCTTCTAATTCTTAATTACCGTGTAACTAAATTTCTTAGGCATTTCTTATATAGGTTGAATTTTTAATATTAGCATGAATATTTCTTTAAAATGTCTCCATGTCAAATTTTGGTAAGTAATTTTGATACTTATTAATATCTTAATTTAAAAATAAAATATAAAGAATATATTAATGAATAAGGTTATTAAGAGTATATTAATGAATAAGGTTGTTACATCTGGTAGATTTAAGTAACATTTTTTAAAATCAATATGTTTGCCTCTATTCATACCCTATTACTCACTTTTATGGAGAAAGAGAAGTTGAAGGTTGATTTTTCTAAGTTTCTTGAATTATATTAACTTTCTCCTCTTTATTTTTTTACAACATAGATGGGACACTTTCCTAGCATTAAAAGGGTGTGTGCTTCAATGGAATAGATTGGATTGGTAATGGGATCACTTAAACACGCACATAGATTATCTCACCATCTTCTCTTGCACTCTTTGCTCATTAAACAAAGTAGCTTTTATTTAAGTTGGAATGACGAAAAAATCATGGTTTTAATTGCTATATTTTCATTATCCACCACTTAATCCAATGTAATCACAATCAAATTTGGTAGAAAAATCAAGCCTTGAACAAAAATAATTGTAGTATTTGAAGCTAAACCTAATAACATGTTTGAGTCGAAGGAATCATTTCAATTATCCATGGAGCTACAACAAAATTATGCCAATTCATCTCATATTGGATCTTGAATGACTAATAAAACTCAAGATTGTGGATATGTCATATTTATGTTGTTTGTGTATTTGGGAGACGACTCTATAATGGGATGAATGGAATGCAAACATGCAAGATAACTTCAAAAACGAAATGGTAAGCCTACTTAAGAAATTGGTTGCACTAGTTAAAGTGGAATTTAGACATTAGTAAGAAGTCAAAAATTTTAAGGGGTAGCAAAAGTGATATGGCATCTCCATCTCATGCATTTTCAGCCATGGATGGATAGCCACTTATAGGCCATTAAAATTTTGGCCCTTCAGGGACCATTTCACCATTATAACACAAATATGGTTTTCTTAGGGAGGTCTGTAATTTATTTAAATGCACACATAAGGTGTAGTAATAAAAATGCAATGGGATTAAACAAGCATTCATTAAAATTTCATAGCAACCAAGAATCTATGTTTAAATTAAACCTGACCACACATAACATGCTTAATCCATGTAAATTTATTACAATAAATAATATTCAATCACATTTCATAGACACTTATTTTTTAACTAAGGATGGTCCAAGGAAAGTAGTTGCATATGAGAAATTTTCCTCCTGGTCGTAGGCATGCACTGTAGATTCCATCCCCATGTTGGGTTATGAGGTCACTAGGGAAAATCAATGTAAGATATAGGCTCCCACTCACTCAACCCAACCCATCGCTCTCATGGAATGGCTAATTCACTCATTACAAAGAATTGCACATATAATCTAACCTGCAACTATCAATGGCACTCTCTTCCACTTCCTTACACAACATAAGGAAGATCTTCCCCTACTATGCTTGATAGTGCCTTAGGGATTTTCTTCCCTTCCAATGCTCTTTAGTGTATGCAGAAAGAGTCCAATTTGTTGAATTATTTCTAGGAGTAACTTGGAATATTAAAATGTCTCTCAAATAACCAATGGATGAAAGCTTCTTTAGTTTCCCAAACTCTATGTTCATCTACAATCTCTCTATCTCTTCACCAAGGACAACCAATTCCCCTTTCATGGTGTTGATTTTCATCATCTTCATATTTATGGTTAATTAGTAGTAGAAGAGAATGTAGCAAGCACTACAACCATAAGCCTTTTTTTAATGTCTCAAATGCACCTTGAAATTACCTAGGAAAAGGTTTTTTCAACCTATTGTGTGACTTTATTATCCACCCTTATTTTAAATAGGGGTTGCAAAATAGGTTGATAATAAGGTTGAAAATTATTTAGTCCAAAAAAACCAATATAATATATGTCAAAGCACCCATCAAAATCTAGGTCAAAATTATTTATAAAAAGCATAATTTTAGATTCAAAAAAATATGTTGAAAATGGATATTACAAATGTGATTGAAAAATGATTTGATGGTCACCATATATTACACAAATATTATTAATGAGGTAGAAATTTATTTTGAAAGTTTAATAGGAGGTATAGGTTGAAACTTTTATTTTAAAAAATGGTTCTTGATCATGAGCTCAAATATGATCATAGTCATAATCACAGATCAAATCCTAATCCTAAACTCACTTCCTACTCTTAGGCTTTGTTTGTCGAGCCTAACAACTAGTTGAGTCTAAATCATAGTCTAAGTAGCTATATTCAACTTTGGATTGATAAGCTCCACAATTATTTATATATATGTTATGTTGTTATGCTTTACATTTAAATTAATTCTTGAATCTCTCTCCATTATTAATATCAATTACAACAATCTAATTTAATGTCATACCATAGCTAGATGACAAATTATGGGTTTTGTTGGATTGCATAGTGTTAAATGAATGTATATGGAATGTTACTTGAAAGCACTGTGCCACAACATGATAACTTTGCTGTGTAGTGTTCCCCACCTATCCAATGCCTTGGTAACACTCCTCAAGTTAGACCTTTCTTTCTTTAGGAATTGATAATGCCAATGCTAGACTATTACAATGTTTGTTTGACACTTAAGTGGACCTTATTTTACCAATTAGACCCAAAAAATGGTTATGTTGTTGTGACCACAACATGATTTTGAGGCCTTAGCAAATGAAGAAACAACTAGCAAAACCAAAAGTGGAAGATTTCTTTGATAATAGAACTAACTTTTTGTTAGCGAGGAAGCCTCACTGCTTTGTTGGAGAATGTAAATTCAAGGAGACATTCATGTACGAAGATATCCTCGAAATTTTATGGATACAGGTTCCTAGTGAGTTTGTGTGAATGGTTGCATATGCTTGATGAAGCCCCACATCACCATTAAGGAGACAAGAAGACAAGTAAGTTGAATATTAAATCTAATAGCTTTGGATTGTTTTTATCACTTAGTTAATCAAGCAATTTACATTTTGGGGTACAAGACGGTGGAAGGATACATTGTGTCTAGTTTGTAGTAGAATTTTACTAGTTGTAATAAAAAGCTAAGGACCAGTTCCATAAGGGGTTTTGAGAGAGATTAGTGAACACGGACCCTACAAGGATAAAAAATTTGTTGGTAAGGGAAAAGTTGTTTCCTACTAACCCACTGAGCATGGTGGTGTAAAGCCTTGCATTATGGAATGGGTTACAATGAGGTTAGCAAAGATGAGAGCTCAAAGGACCAAATGACCATGGAGGACAAAAATGTTAAAGAGAAATTTGAACAAGATTTGAGGAAGTACAAATAAATAACCAGTGGTGGATGAACTAAACATGAGCAAATGAATAAGGCTATGAGGAGTTTCAGAAGGAGATTAGCGAGGAAGGGAGTAATGAAGTGAGTATGAGAGATTTGGGGAATTTGAATGGGAAAGGTCAATTGATGAGCGAAAGATTACAAAATAAAGGGTTGATGATAAAATATAGCTCAATAAGAAGTATTATTCAAGGAACCTAAATGAGGTATGATGAACACACTGGGGTGGGGTTACGATATATATATGATTACAAATTGATAGGTTCGATGAAATGTATAATGAGATTTTGGATGAGAAAGAATGAAATGAACTATTGGGAACCCATATCCTAAGGCCAACGTATGTGTCCCAACTATTTAGGGAGGATGAGAACCTAGTAGTGGACATGGTAAGACAATAGAAAATTTGGCCTCATACTAACCCTACCCCTTATGCTTCTTAAATACAATTACATAACGTTACACTATCTTGTTAATAATGGTTCAATTCTAACTAGTAGTAAGCTTACTTATGGAGGAACAATAAGAAATAGAGAAAATAGTCTTAACCATAGTGAAATACTTCAACATGAATGCAACACTTGCCATGCAGCATATCAACTTATAACTCAATAAAATAAGTTAATGCAAGTAAATGCAAACTCTACGAAGTAGGTGGTCCTCCTTGTAATTGTTTCATATTAATAAAAAGGGCCTATGAGCCTATAGTTTCCAAGTTTCATTCTAAGTTCTCATGGCTTCTTCTACGCCCTGTAAAATGGCGTGATTCAAATATATATTTTATTTAAGCGTTGTTTCCCACAAAGTTTAACATTTTATGAAGAACAAAGTTCAACTCAACATTATATATTAGTCCTTAGTATCATGTAGTTTATCACACAGTTGTGCATCAGATATTTTTTGATTAACACCAACAAGATATTCACACCACATTTTATTTCTAGTTCAAAAGATCATGCTTAGTTTATTTACTAATGTCATTCATTTTAGAGTAACAACACACACATATATATTTAACATATCCATCATTGTTATATCTCGATAGAGGTGTAAGCACATGTTAAATTATTAACAACACAAAAAAAGCTACCAAAATCTAGAACTATTACAATCAGAAAAGAATCATGATTCATCAACAGATAAACAAGCATAATAAGATACTTATCTTTGAATTTGCAGGGTAACTAAGTCTAGGACAAGGAATATCCATCAAAAATAGATAAATTCAAGCACACTTACTTTTAGTTGCCACCCCTGAGTCAGATTCCAAAGTCTGGCAGGGATGCTTGCTTAAGGGACTTGAATACCAACTGCCAACTAAAACATGGACTGAAGAGGATCTCCTTCATCAATCCCACAAGTTGACTTCCAGTTCTTTTTTCAACAAAGGGAGTTTAGAGGTGCTCTACCTCACCCCAAGTTCTCACATAGTGATTCACCCCCTTCTAGGGAGTCCATAATTCACTATAACAATAATGTAGTAACGACAAGTCTTCAATCAGGGCTTCCTTGGATATTACTTCAAGATAGCTTCTCGCAAACTATTATTGGGTTATACATTCTGTTGGGTTGTGTTATGTTCTTTCCATAACTAGCCCACATAGTTAACCAGGGGGTTAGAAGGGGGGCAGAGCGCCCCCTTCGTTGCGCCGATTGCGTAGCAGGGGGAGTCACAGGGGGTTTGACAAGTAGAGGTAACCCTACTCCATGGGGTCCAGGGTAGCACCCCGAAAATTTTGGTTTTGGAACCTATGATAGGTTGGGCGAACCAACCTATGGTTTTGTGCATGATTTTCGCACATATTTTTTGGATGCGATGGTTTTCGGTCCATGGTATTGGACGAGATGGTTTTTAGTCCATGGTATTAGATGTGATGGTGTTTGGTCCATGGTATTGGATGCTTTAGCATGTATAAATATGTATTATAACATTGAAAGGAACATAACAAAAAATAAAGCTGGTAGTCCCAGTTTTGGGATCCACAGGAAAATATCTGTGTATATGTGTTTTATGTGTTATGCTCTTGCATTCTTTATTTTTTGTTTTTTAAAATTCGTATGCTGGTAATTTATATATGGGGTTAAAACCTACATTTGGTATCAGAGCTATTTCGGCTTCAAGGGGACATATTTGTTGCTGAGGGGTTTTGCTTGGGCCTGTGGTAGACCCTGTTCAATGGGAGATCTGCGAGATCGATTCTAGTGGTGAAAGAAGATGGCGAAAAGTGGAAAGATAAAGATCGAGAAATTCAATGGTCAGAGTTTTGAGTTGTGGAAACTCAAGATGGAAGATCTGTTGGTGGATAAAGATCAGTGGATCGTGGTAGATCCGGGTACTAAACTAACGGGAGTGTCCGATGAAGAATGGAAGAAGCTGGATCAGAAGCGAAAGAGCACAATATGATTGTGTGTCTTAGATTCAATATTGCTGAATGTATAAGGGGAGGCTGCGGCGAAGGCTTTGTGGGACAAGTTAGGGACTTTGTACCAATCTATGTCTCTAGTGAATAAATTGTTCCTGTGGAAAAAGGTGTATAACTTGAGGATCAAAGATGGAGACTTGGTGACAAAGCATCTGAACGCATTTAATACTGTGGGAAGTTAGTTATCACCTATTGATATTAAAATTTCAGATGAAGATAAGTGCATCAATTTGTTGTGTTCTCTACCAAATTCGTGGGATAGTCTGGTTATTGCAATAGGTAGCAATGCAACTGCCTTGCAGTTTGATGAAATAGTGTCATCCTTGCTGACAGAGGAGATGAGATGGAAAAATATGGAGAGCCAGAATGGTGACACCTTTTCTGTACAAGGAAGGTCATAGAACGGAAAAAAAAATAAGTCATCGAGTGGGAGATCTAAATCTCCAGGAAAACCTATAAAGGTGGTGTGCTGGAAATGTGGAAAGGAAGGGCACTACAAAAAGGACTGTAAATCTAAAGCTCCTGATAAAGGAAAGGGATCTGATGATTCTCCTTCTGTAGAGGTGAAAACCACCTGAGATGAAGGTGGGGATGTGTACTTGGCTTCTTCAAGTACACATGTAGATCATGAGGCATGGTTCATTGACTCAGGTGCATCCTTTCACTTCACTCCCCATAGAGAGTGGTGGTCATGTCTTATTAGGGGATGATAGGAAGGCTAGAATCGTTGGTCGTGGAAAAGTAAAGTTGAAATTGCAAGGTGGAAGGGTTAGAACACTTGCGGGTGTTCTGCATATTCCTGCGTTGGCCAGAAATCTGATTTTTGTAAGCAAGTTGGATGATCCAAGTGTAAAAATAGTGTTCGAGAAGGATACCTACAAGATGGTTCGGGAGGTACTAGTATTGATGTGGGGAGTTCAAATTGGAACTCTGTACAAGCTGCAAGGTAGCACTATTGTTGATGGGTGCAACAGTTTCGTTGTTCCTGAAAGTGGAGTAGAAAATCTAGTGGTCTCTAGAGAGAAGACCATGTTGTGGCATCAAAGGCTTGGACGTATTGGAGAAAAGGGCCTTCGAATACTTCATGGTAAAGGTATGGTAGAAGGTATGAGTAATAGCTCTCTGGATTTTGATTTCTGTGAAGATTGTGTATATGGGAAGCAGAATTGGGTGATTTTCCCCTCTGGTGGTAAGAGGGCGAAACAAATATTAGAGCTTGTGCAGAGTGATGTGTTTGGACCTGTGAAGGTTCCATCACTGGGTAAGTCTATGTACTATGTATCATTTATAGTTGACTTCTCAAGGAATACATGGATATATTTCCTTACGAAGAAACCTGCAGTCTTTGACAGGTTTAAAGAATTCAAGGCTCTAGTGGAAAACCAGACAGAGAAGAAGATAAAGGTGTTGAGGATAGATAACAGTGGAGAGTTTTGCAGTAAGGAATTTGAAGAATTCTGTAAGAAGTGTGGTATAGCACGGCAGAAAACTACTCCATATACACCTCAGCAAAATGGAGTTGTAGAAAGAATGAACAAGACATTGATGGAAATGGCAAGAAGCATGCTCAGTGGTGTCGGGTTAGGACAAGTATTCTGGGTAGAGGTAGTGGAGACACCATGTTACTTGGCCAATAGATCACCTTCATCAGCGTTGGAGGATAAAACTCCACAAGAGGTATGGACTGGTAAAAAACCCTCTCTTTCACATCTGAGGGTATTTAGATGTGATGCATATGTACATGTTCCAAAGGAGAAACAAACCAAGTTGGATAGTAAAACTGAAAAGTGCATCTTTATTGGGTATAAGGATGGTTTAAAGGGCTATAAGCTTTGGAACCCAGTAAGAAGGAAGTTTGTGTACAGCCGAGATGTGGTGTTCAGAGAGGTGAAAGATGTTATTAAACATGAAGTTCAACCAAAGGACACCTGAGAAGATAGAGTTTGAGCTAAAGGAGGAAGAATCAGAATCTACAACAGAGGAGGAATCAAAAGATGAAGAGCCAGAAACTCCAGGTGTGAGAAGGTCAGTTTGATAAAGAAGGCAGCTAGAAAGGTATAGTCCATCTGCTTTCTGTTCAAATTTTTCTTTATCTATTACTGATGATGATCCTAGAACTATGAAGGAAGCAGTAGATTTAGAGGATGGAAAACTCTGGAAAGAGGCCATGGTTGATGAAATGGCATCTTTTCACAAAAATGAGGCTTGGGATCTGGTGGAGTTGCCGACTGGAAGAAAACCCATTGGTAGCAAATGGGTGTTCAAGAAGAAGACAAATGTAGAAGGAAAGGTGGAGAAATATAAAGCTTGGTTGGTAGCAAAAGGTTATTCCTAGGTGCCGGGAATTTATTTTGGTGATATTTTTTCCCCTGTTGCCAAGGTAACCTCTATTAGATTACTTTTATCCATTGTTGCTGCTTTTGATTTTGAGGTAGAACAGATGGATGTGAAGACAACGTTTCTTCACATTGATCTGGAAGAGGAAATCTACATGAAGCAAATTGAAGGCTTTGCGGTGAAGGGTAAGAAAGAATTGGTATGGAAGTTAGACCAGTCTTTGTATGGGTTAAAACAGTCACCAAGGATGTGGTATCAAAAATTTGATACATTTATACGGGGACTTGGCTTCACCAGAAGCAAAGCAGATCACTGTGTGTATTTTAAATTAATTGGTGACCATGTTATTTATTTGGTCTTGTATGTGGATGATATGTTGCTGGTTGTAAATGACAAAGAAATTATATAGGATTTGAAGACCCAATTGTCCTCCAAATTCGACATGAAAGATCTTGGTGCTGCAAACTATATTTTGGGCATGGAAATTAAAAGAGATCAGGAAAAGAGGAAGCTCTGGTTAAACTATACGAAGTGTGTTGAGACAATATTGCAGAGATTTAATATGCAATATAGTAAACCAATGAAGGTTCCCATTCCTGTAGGTGTAAATTTATTTGTTGAACAGTGTCCCAAGACACAAGAAGAGGAAGAGGACATGTCTCGTGTTCCATATGAAAGTGTGGTCGATAGCCTGGTGTATGCAATGGTCTATAGTAGACCATACATTACACATTTAGTGGGAGTATTGAGCAGGTTTATGTCAAAGCCAGGAAAGGAGCATTGGACAGCAGTGAAGCTGGTTTTCAGGTATTTGCATGGCATTAGTGATTATGGTTTGTGCTACCAAGGAAGACTAGGATTGGATAGAGTGTTGGATATTCATGGCTTTTTTTATGCAGACTGGGCTGGAGATCTAGATCAAAGAAGATCTACAAGTGGGTATGTGTTTAACCTATTTGGATGTGCAGTCAATTGGATGAGTAAGAAACAATCTGTAGTGGCACTATCAACTATATAGGCAGAATACATGGCAGCCACTCATGCAAGAATGGAAGCAGTTTGGTTGCAGAGATTGTGTTCAAGTATGGGGTTAGTATAGGGAGCTATAAGGATAGACTGTGACAGTGAAAGTGCAATTTTCTTGGCAAAGAACCCTGCATATCATTCAAAGACAAAACACATCGATGTTTAGTATCACTTTGTGAGGGATATAATAGAAGACAAAAAGGTGTTGCTGGTAAAGTTGGACACTTTGAAGAATACTGTAGATGCATTGACAAAATCTGTGAGATCTGAGAAGTTCTCTTGTTGTAAAGAAAAAATGGGCATTGCAGGGCTGGATAAATGACTAAGCTTTCTTGTGGCCCCTTGTGGAAAGAAAACAAGTAGGAGAATGTTGGGTTGCGTTATATTCTTTCCACAACTAGCCCACATAGTTAACCGAGGGGTTACAAGGGGGATGGAGCGCCACCTTTGTTGCGCCAATTGCGTAGCGGGGGGAGTCACATGGGGTTTGATGGGTACAGGTAACCCCACTCTATGGGGTTTGGGGCAGCCTCCGGCAAATTTTGGTTTTGGAACCTATGATAGGTTGGGCGGATCCACCTATGGTTTTGTCCATGATTTTTGCACATCTTTTTTGGACGCGATGGTTTTCGGTCCATGGTATTGGATGCTTCAGCATGTATAAATATGTATTATAACATTGAAAGGAACATAATGAAAAATCAATCTGGTAGTCCCGGTTTTGGGATCCAGGGGAAAATATCTGTGTATATGTGTTTTATGTGTTATGCTCTCGCATTGTTTATTTTCTATGTTTTAGAATTCGTATGTAGGTAATTTATGTACGGGGTTAAAACCTACATAGTCTGTTATCTCAGCCTATATGCTAAAAGGGACCCAATTTGTTATAAGGCTCCAGAGATTGCATCCCAACTCATAACGTCTAGGGACCCAAGCTATTACAGAGCTCCAGAGGCCTTGTCCTAACCCATGGCCTCCAAGGACCCAAATAACCAATCCCCTTCTCTTGTCTTATTTTTTTGTTTCTTCTCTTATGTGCTACCTACTAATTACTTTTGTTGGATATTTGAATCCCTTTCCTTCTCTGTTTGCCTCTAGTTTTCATCAAAATGAATTCATGTTATTGTATTTTCCCTTGTTTTACAAGGATTATTCCTCCCTTTTTCTTGTTGCCTTGGCCTCTTTCTCAGCCAACATTTAATGTTGCATCCTTTTTGCCCTGCACTATGCAATCCCTTTCATAAATATCTTGTCCTCTTTTCTTGTTGTTGTTTTTAAAGCAACATTGGCCTAAGTAATTTCTCTTGTAGCCCATTTAATTTCAAAACCAATCCCTTGAATTCATGCACCAACTAGCCTTTAATGGTTATCCTGCAATTCAGGTTTCTTTCTCTACACAAGAAACCTCAACATCCCAAGCAAGAAACCTCCTCCCTAACTCTGGAATCTGTGTCCCTTTGACTTAATCCCCCTTTTTAGATTTCACATATTTCATAAATGTTTACAATGTATTTCATGAGAGGACCATGGGTGGGGCTATCACAATCCCCTCCCCCTTGAGGGAACACCACCCTTGTTGTTCAACTATCCATATACACAGAGGAAATGTACTAAATAGAGAAACAACAATGTATTATCTTTGGAGATTTATATTTACAACTCTTTATAACATTTACCTATATTTACATGTCACACATTCACAGTTGTGTTCCCAATGAATAACAATTATAAAAGAAAATTTTAATCATATTATCCACTTTCTGTGGCTCTTTACAATTTCCTAGTGCTTTTTCTGCACCAAATTTGGCTTGGATTATTTCCTTTGTTCTAGAGGGTAGTATGTCTCTAATATCCAACATTATCTTTCTTTTCACTCTTGTTCCATCAACAAATAGTTCCCAACTCATTGCTTCTCGATATAACCCCAATGTCCTTTTCATTCCAACCAATTATGCCGATGACCAAGAAACCAAAATTTTATATTCTGACCTTCCCTTCACAATCCCTCTAGAAATCTAATTACCCCCCTCTCCTTGGAGTCACTCACCTTCCAGGTTCATGGATCTCTTTCTCTGTTTCTCAGTCCCTCGGGTGATCCATCCCTTGGTCTAAAAAAAAGGTTGTATTGCCTTATTACAATTATAAGGGTCATATCATGCTTCATGGAAATCAATATACATCATTGGCATTAGTGTATCACAATAGCCCCATTCTTGAAATATTTAATCTACGTGCCACTGCACATTTTATATATTTCAAATGTCAATTATTTATCTTGTAGCCAAGTTCATCCACCTAACTGGGAAATTTCATGATTTCCTACATCATATCACATATGCCTCCAACAGTTCATTCATGAAGTGAACTTGGAATTATGCTTTAATTCCTATCATGGTAAGCCAAGTTAGCTCATAACCCAAACCATCATAGATCAGATGATTGAATTTAGATTCATAAAAAAAAATATTAAAAGTCATGAAATATTGATACTTATCTTGGTTTGCTTCTTGTTGCTTGCTTTACATACACTGAATCAATATCCATTTTGGAAAATTACTAGTTCCTTCTCTTCACTTTAACCACATACACATACCATATTGGTTTCCAGTCGGCAAGCATCCAGTTCCTTCTCTTCACTTTGACCATGTACACAAACTAGATTGTTTTCCTGTCAGAAAGCATCTAGTGCCTTCTCTTCACTTTGACCATGTACACACACTAGATTGGTTTCCCATTGACAAGAATCCAGTTCCTTCTCTTCACTTTGACCACATACACACACCAGATTGGTTTCCTGTCGGCAAGCATCTAGTGCCTTCTCTTCTCTTCTCTTTGATTTAAAATTTACTAAGTGACTCATTGGCCTCAAAATGAGCACTTAAGCCCAATCACAATCTAATAATTATGGGCACTACCAAACCAGGTAGTCTTCTATCAACATGAATATAAGTGTGTTTCACACCTATGTAGGTTCAGGCAGTCCCACACCTACTTGTGTGTAGCACTACACAATACAAGGCCTCAGACGAGTCCATGCTTGTCTAAACACTTTTGCACATACACAACACACAGGCCCAGATTGTCCCATGCCTGCCTGTCTTGAACACATAAACACAACACATAGGTCTAAAAAGTCCCATACCTGCCTAACTTGAACACATTTAACAATGCACACTTATATACATGGTACGACACAAAACACGTATAACACAATATAGTTTTCCCATTCCCCTACATAACACCTGCATATGTACAATAGAAACACATATGCACATAACATATCATAGTACACAATATCACAATAATCCAAAGACCATGTTTTCTCTAATGGTATATCACCATTTTTCCATTCATTCATAGACCACCTTGTCTCTCATGGCATATCACCATGTTGCCATTAATCCAGAGACCACCTTGTCTCTCATGGCATATCACCATGTTGCCATCAATCCAAAGACCCCATTGTCTCCCATGGCATATCACCATGTTTCCATTAATCCAAAGACCACCTTGTCTCCAATATGCATGTGAAATGGGCCATACTGCCTCATTTGTTTTTCCTTATGTTCTTAGTCTTGACATGGGCATGATGTAAGAGATATGTTCACATGATTATAATTTAGCATAATTCTCCTTTCTGCCCAATAAATTCCTCATCACAGTGGGAATTATTTTTGTGCCATCCATATCCTTGAATAATTTCCTTTAGAAGTGATCCTTTCATTCATGACTAATTTTATATAGGCTACTTCAAATCTCTATCAAAAACTCTATGGAAAATCCACCAAAATAAACTCCTCTTCATGTCAATCCATTCTTCATATGGCACATTTCTTCTGCTTAGATTCCACCCTCCTTTGGATCTTTTATCTCCACACATACTTCTACAAACCATCTTCCATATATGTGGTCTATATTGCAAAGATAAACCTCGCTCTAAGGGTCACATCCCCTCTTCTTCTACACAAATTTGTCACAGTCTTAAGGGCATACCTTATGGCTAGAAAATTGCACTAACTAGGGAATTATACTTATATTCTAATTAATTTAGAACAAATCCTATCCACCCATAGTAAAAACAACAACTTTTACCTCCATAAGAGACTTGGCCTATCTCATATCAATCCATAGATTTTGGGCCTTTCTTTGATTGAATCTTGATATGAAGTTCAGATCTCTACAACCCTCAAACTAGGGTTACCTCAGTCAATATTATGCCTACGACTACTTATGTTCTGTCCCTAAATTCTACTGTAGGTCGTCCTCTATTTATGTTGGTATTTATCACAGACCTTGTGACCTACTAACCACCACAAGACAGAGTCTCAACCCTCTATTCTATTTCATAATTTGATGAGGACTGCACACAGAAACAACACTGAAATCACATGGCCGTATTCTCATGAGAAACCTCTCTCGATCTCAATATTCCAAAACAGAACCAAAAATATGCCATCCTACCTCCTAGCTCGAACCCATTAAGATATGTGGCATTATTGTGAACCCTCAAATGACGGTATTGCTCTTGGTGGATGATCATGGCCTCCCTTTAGCAGCCCTTAATCGACCCTCTAACTCGGCCTACTTTAGGATTGCATCTCTCATGGCCTCCCTGATCCAATGTTATCCTTCTCACTTGATTTCCTTTCCTTCATCCTAAGGCCTCTTTAAATATCATTTCCTAAGCCTATTAGGAGCCCTCTACAACTTATGGGTTTTATCCACTTAGACCTTAGGAAATATTAATTTTCCTTTTTATTTTTCTTTTAGATTTTAAACCCCTTCACTTGGGTTCTTTTCCCACAAATCATTTTGTGACCAAACTCACACAAACCCATCTCACTATGCTTGTGGAGTACCTTCCAAGCTACATAATTCAACAACATAGTTCAACTGTAGTAATCATAACTTGGTCAAGCTCTTGTAGTCAAGTGAGGACTTGGTTGGGTTCCCAAGTTAAAAATTAAGGGTAGTTGTGAGGGCATGATAGATAGGGAGGGCCAAGGCATGCCAAGGAATTAATATGCGTGCTAACACATGCCGAAAAATGTTAATGCATGCTGACAAGTGCTAGGAAGTGTCAGGGCATCACAAGGTAGAACTAGGTCAAAATGCATGGAAAGGAACGAATAAGAGTGTGTGTTAGGGAGTGTCAATGAATTAAAGTGTGCCAAGGATGAATTATGTTAGGAGAAGTTCAAAATAGGATTTGTAGGAGGAAAGCCTATGGTTGTGATAAGGAGCTTGACATAGCATTTTTAAACAAAGAGAGACCTTGTGTTAGGAACAACACAAATTTTCTTTTAGTTATTATTTTTATATGAGATGTGGCACTCTTTGGTTGCATGCTCATGTTTTAAACTATTCTAGATATTTTCATATTGTACATTGTTGTGTATAAGTTTTGGGGCACTTAGCTTGTGTCAACTTATATCTTGTGTGTCTTGTGCATCATGTGGTTCTTACAAACTCTCAGTTAATGTTGCATTGTTTATATGAATTGAACATACATGCGAAATATTGCATGTGTAAGTTATGTTTCTTAGTTGTTTTATAGCCATGGCTAGATGTGATCCTTATCTTGGTAACTAGTTAAGTGGGACATGTTGAGCTTGGACATGAGTGGCATAAGATGACTTATAGGCAGTTCTTAGGTGTGCTTGGCACAATATACTTGTAGTAGGTGTAATTGGTCAAGTTTTTGTGGCTGAAGCAAGTCAATGTCACATGAAATGTAGTATCCAATAACTTGATTGGGTTCCCAAGTTTTGAAAAAAATTAAGGTTATTTGTGAGGGCATGAGTGACAAGGCACGCTAGGGAATGTTACGGCATGCTAACATGTGTCAGATAGTGTGAAGGCATGACAAGCATGCAATATATGCACCAACTGATAAGGCATGCCAAGATGTGCAAGCATGTGACAATGTGTGCCAGGGACTGTCAAGGAAACAAAAGGGAGAAAGAAGTTAAACTACAAGGCAATGAACACATATGAGGGTTAATAAGTCATCAATTTACATTTTCCAAGAGGGACATGCTAAGCACACCAACACTAGGTGCTAATAGGTGCCAAGTGCCAAGTCTTAGTGCATTCTAAGTGTAAAATCTTCCTTTGTTTCTTCTCATCTACTTTCCAATAATTGATCTCAAATAAATTTAATATTAAACCATTCCAAATCATACCAAGGAATCTCAACGCATTCCAGACATGCTAATTAGACTTGCCAAGCGCCAACACGTGCCAAGTTCCAATGTGTGTCAGGGAGTGTTATGCATGCTATGAAGTGGCAAGGCATGTCAAAGAGTGCTAAGGTGTGCTAGAGAGTGCTAAAGCATGCTAAGGAATGTTAGGGAGTAGTAGAACAACGTAAGGGAGAACTATGTCAAAATTCATGGAAGTGAATGAATATGAGGGTGTTCCATGGAATGTCAATGAGTGCTAGTTGTCATGCCATGGAGGGAGTGAAAAGGTATGTTAATCATTCGTAAGGCATGCTAGGGAATATCAAGTAATTTCAAGAAGTTAAAAGTGTTCTATGGAATTCACATGTGCCAAATAGTACCAACGCATGCCAAGACATGCTAGGTTCTAAGGCATGGTAGGATGTTCAGGGTTCTAGGTGTTACACTTCATTTTGTCACCATGAAAAATGATCATCAAATTGGATGTCTTGCCATCCATTAAAGTGCCATGAAGCACTCCCTTACAAGTCAAACAAATTATATACCTTGAATAAATTGTAAATTCTATGAAACTGATCTGAAATGCAGAAAATTTAGATCGTTCTCTCAATGTGTGTGAGGCTAAAAATGGAACTGGTAGACGATTGCTCAATAAAAATGCATGAGAAAACTTAAACAAACATTATACTTTAAACCATTAAAGTAAAGATGCATAAGCAGTAGTTAAAAGATGTAACTCATTTGTTGACGGAGTTCATCCCTCTTAGACTACGTCTTCGGGTTCGCTTTTAATTGAGAATATGTTGTATTAGGAAGGTGCTGAAAATTTTTATTACAAAGAGAATCCAACTGATTCGTGTCCTTTGACATGGTTGGCTTTGTCCAATGAAAATTCTCTGACTCGACTTTCTTGACAACCAACTTACAACAAGCTTACATCAACGAGCGCTGAATTGGAAAAACTATGGCTGATTTCTTTACACACAAATTGACCCAACTAATTCATGCAGACACCATTAGATGTTGTGTTAAGATGGCTCTTTGAATTTTCTTTCCATCACTTGTCTCTGTGCCCAATTTGGCTTCAAGATGACCAATCTATGCCAAGTAGAGCTCTGAACTCTCTTAAGGACTCTCACACTGAATATGTGATCTTCACAAGTGTGTTTATGTTTTAAACATTCGAAGAATTTATAGGATGGGAAATGCTACATTTAGCATAATTTGTTTTAACAACTTAGAAGCTGGCCAATGCAATGGCTCGGTGCTTTTATAGTTTCAACTATATAACAAATTCGCATGGGTCAAATGATAATTCTTGGCCCTTTTATGACAAACCATATGTTAATAAAACATTGGACCGCCTTTATCAACTTAACCCTAAGTTCTGATTACTATGGCACATGAATGAATTTTATCAAACCCTTATCCTAAGTTCTGTTTGATGCATAGCGCGTTTGGTGGAGTCAACAATATTGTTTCAAATTGTCATATATCATGGCACACTTCCCATGGCCCGATAGGTTATGTCACTCCTCGTGGCATTAGTTGTAACCTCCATTCTGTGTTGCGATGAGTCCCATTGGACCAAAACCTGATGGCTTTGACAGTGTGCAACTTATTCCAGTGGTCATGCTCCTATGGCAATCCAACAATGCCACAGATACCTCCACACCTGAATACTCCGCTGGCTCCGACGGTACACAGGACAGAAGCCTCGTGGCAGTGACATAAGCATCGACGTTGGTTTTGTGAGTTTGTTGCAGGCTCAAGCAGTGTTATGATGTGCTGCCTTCATGGTAGTCTCGACCTGCTCCACAATCTGGTATTCCTCCGTGGCATGGTGGCATACGACCCCCACGACATACCTCAACTGTAATCCTCCGACGATGCTAACTTGTGAACCAATCTTTAGTGTTTGTTAACATAAATGGCTTGATATTTATAGTATAACAACCATATTAATAGACCTTCTCATCAACCATATTAATGGACCTTCATTGCTAACATGGTACTAGATTTCCTGTCAATGATGGCGTGTATCGGGTCGTGACAGAACCTCATCCAACGGCTTGTTGAACTCTTGTCGACGCATCAGAATGCCACAACTCCGCTATCCATTCCATTGGCATGGATGAAAAATCCATGTTGGTGACTGACCGGATCTCTGATGCTTTGTTGGCATAGCTAACTTGGTGCATCCTTCATCACGTTATATTTGGCGCAATCACACAAGTTATGGTGCTTCCAATCCAGTCAGATCCCTGTCCATGCAATCCTACTTCCTTATATGATGATGCCAGTGTAATCGTTGATGATTTGGTGCTTGGAATATATCCACCTTCCGGAAGTTTCGAACAGGTTAACTGCCTACTGACCTATATCTGACCTATGGTTGACCTCCATTTTGTTGGCCCGGTGTAACGATATTTGAATTCGCTTTTATACAATGGACTCTGCCATGGCTTTTGACATAACCATTACATTCCGTCATATGTATTTTTAATATGCCATTTAAATGACATAATTTTAAAATCCAATACGACATTTGTGTTTTGCATATGGTTTGTAAACTATAACATATAGTTTGTAATATTTTAACAATGTGCTATGTTAAAAAGGTAATACAACATTATGTTTTCTTTTGCCACTAAGGTTTTTACATATGCGCTCATAAACATTTAAACCATTCTCACCATTGCACTTAGGTTGAATAATAATATTTCCCACTTCAAACTTTGTAGGATGGTTTGCGCTCACCTTGCCTTAGCTCCATATGTTTTGGCATTTTACTAATGCCCCTTATTTTAAAACATAATACAATGGCCATCATAGCATTAGGGTAAATGAAACTTAACGTAATGTTTTGACATCATTAACATAATTTGACCCTTATAACTTGTACCAAATATAAATGTGCCAAAACCATTAATCAACATTTGTTTCTTACCATCATTCTTTTGTAGGATTTTGGAGATAGGATTCGACTTGATGCCACGTGTCAAGTGATGGAAATACCATGTCGAGCGATGGAAACTACATATGACCAGTCAGACCTCTTTTACGCCTGTGCAGGAATAAACTTTGACTGATGATTTATCCATCATTCGAAGTCCAAATGAGAAACTGTAAGAAGTGCCATATTCAGAACGATGGACACTTCAACTTCATGCTATTTTCAGGATGATATGAAACTGCCAATTTTCTGGACAAGTCGATAACAAATTGCTACATGGGACCATCTTGGTCATTAAGCAAAATTTCGACTTAAACTACAAGATCCATTTTGGATCAAAAACATGGTCCATAAATTAAATTTTAGTGTGATGCATAGTTTCATAGTTAGTTTCTATGCATACGCAGTTATTGACATTAAACCTTGCACAGATGTGCACTCTGTCTACCACTAAAAAGTGCGTGCATGACTCAATAAAAAAGTAAAAATAAAAAATGAGATCTAGAAGCATTGTTGGGCGAATCATTCCAAACAAAAAGCCTTGAACTCATGTTTATTCGATCTTAACCTCATTTTTTATGGATCTAATCCCACTTCTTCAAGGAGTCATCATACCTCTTTTAGTGGATCTCATCCTTGGACTAAGGATCTCAAACTACTTCCTTTTTTCCTATTAATCAAGTCATAGGTGGGGGAGTTGAGAGAGGTTGTTAAGAGTAAGTTTGCGTTGGAGGAATTAGGTTGGAAAAATTATCATTATTGGAGAGGATTGATATCAATGGGAGGATCTTCGCAACATCAAGTCACAGGTTTTGTAGCTCTTTTATGTTTATGAAATTAATACAAACAAGTGTTTCTTCTCACTACATTGTTCAATGGATTAATTGATGAATTTTATGGATGGTTTATGTTATTTCTATTTTTCCATTGGAATGATGTTTGTTACTAGTCTCCTTGATCACTAGTTGGAATAATCGATTCATTTATGTTTCATATGCCTTTGATCCTTTGTTGTTTCCATGTGTACAGGTATGCATTCAAGCATGGAGGAGTTGCACTGAAGCACAAAGGGGGGTCTTCATCAAGTACGTCGTAATAAGGTATGAATTTCCTTTTATCACCTTATTAGCTTATGATTCATGAAAATTGAGATTTAGGGAAGGAATTAGCTTGATTGTTTGCTTGTTACTAGGTTTTATCGGAAACCTAGGGAGATTGCTTGTGTCTGCACTTGCGATTAGTCCTCATAACACCAGGGTATTCCAATATGTGTCAAGGAGTGTCAAGGAAAAAAACAAATAAACAAGCTAAAATGCAAGGAAATGAACACATAAGAGGGTTAATAAGTCGATAATTTATCTTTTTCAAAAGGGGCATGTCAGGCACACTAATAGTAGGTTCTAATACATGCCAAGTGTCAATGTGCGTCAAGAGCTAATGTATTTCAATGCATGCAAAGGTGTTTTGGGGCATGTTAGGGACTAGAGGTCATTCCAACACATGCTAGGAGAGTGTGTATGCTATGTTAGGGCATGCTAAAATGTGCTTGGGCATCCTAGTCATGGCAAGATGTTCTAGGTACAAACATGTTCCAAGACGTGTGAGGCACCAAGGAATGTTAGTGTGTGCCAAAGCATGTTAAGGTGTGCCAACAATGTTGAGGAGTGCTAGGTCTCTCTCATTAATAGAATTGACAAATCTTGATTATGTATTAAACAATATAGTTCCTACACACACTAGTGGAACTTTATGCAAAGTGAATTTGCTATATACTAAACCTAATAAATATGAATCATGCGTTGACTCATAGGAAAACTATATTCTCATTAATTGAGGTAAATGATACACACTAATTACATATTAATAACAAATTGATTGACTCTAACCAGTATGGCCTTAGACACATAATGAAAGATACTCCATAAAAATGGACTTAAATCGTTATTTGCTGACAAAAAATATAGTAACAGGGGCCTAGCGTCATCAAAACTCATTCGAATGATCAATGATGATGAACAGTTTTTTACTGTCACCAAAAGTAACCAAAAATAGCAGTGGTGAGGGTCAATAAAAGATAATCACTAGAAGTGTCACTAAATAGAGAAGTAGTGATGGGCCTTTAATGACCCTCACCAAAAGTGTCATTGAAAATGGCTTTGGTGACAAACCTTAAAGGACAATCACTATATGCACTTACAAAAATTCTTTTTTAAGGACCGTCACCATATGTGACATTGGTGACAGACCCTAAAGATACATCACAGGCATGACCCTCACCAACGACCTTTTTGGTTGTAGTGGATGGGTGAACAGAGATTTTATACTACTAGAAATTAGCTACTACTAGAAATCAGTTCTAGAAATCAGCGCGCAATCCGTTCAAAACAGTTGATATAGATGTGAGTGTCACCGCAGATGTAAACCTATGAGAATAAATTAGCGTTGCTCAAAAAATGATGTTGGAAGTGATAACGTTGTTCCACAGGTGCATGAGAATAACCCTACGCCAAATGTATACATTAAATGACTCTGATTTATACAATAAACACAATGTAATGTTGCTTCGATATAGAATAAGTTGTTCCAATGCATTTAATCATATGAGTTTCATTATGTATTCCTTATGTCCCGTGACATATCATTCTTGATATAGTCATTATCGTTTCATATATTAAATATTCTCATATACACCTCTTTAATGCTGCTTTCCCACACAATAAAGAATGCAATGAGTGAAATGAATGCTCTCCACCATGGTAAAGAATGTAATGAATGTTGGAAATGTATTACTTATTTAACGCTGTAATATAATAATTGAATGCATTGAACACATTGAGCGCTGCTTGATATTGTAAAAGGTTTTCATATGGCGAAAACCAAGATATTTTAAAAACGATCCCAAAAAAAAGTTGATCATTAATGATAACAATAATGTTTCCATAAATTAACTCCATACCCACTCCAACCTCATAAGTTGCAAATAAATGTTGCATACAACTGTAACGTAGGCCAACAATACAATTATAGCATTGCTTCTGCTAATGGTCTAATTGAAACTGATGATGTTCCTTGTATTAGTCAGATTCTTGAATCAAACGACTCTAGATAATCCAAAGCACAACTCAATAGAAATGAACCACAAATGTCTAAAATCTAGGATTATCTCCCTGTACGGAGGGGATAGATGGAGTGAGATCATTTTACTCGAAAAATTTAGAATGAAAATAGCAATAAGAGTGACAGACCTCCAATTTATCAAAAACCATCATGAAAATAACCTAATTCCTTCTTTTGCGCAGATTAATCATAGATTACATAATCGATATAACGATAAAGTATTTTTTAAATTAAGATCAGCTCTGGTGCATGCATAAATTAGAAAGGTTAGGGCTTATTTGGACAGTATTGGGCATTTAGCATTCTCATCGCATCTTAAACTGGCCAACAACATTAATAAGGATCTCTGGTCTGTAATTGATGCCAAGGCGGCTCTAAAAGCTCAAAATGAAGGCCATATCACTCAAAACAAACATTGTAAGAAGCTCTCTAATTTGTTACACAGGTTGGTGGTTTATAATAATAATAACAAGAATTCAAGTGACTCACATACCTCTAGATGGAAGAATGGAGGCGGCAAATCAAGGAAACCTTACCCGTTTAACAACACCATATCAGACTGTTTGAGAGATTCTGCTTTATGGAGGTCTGGTGAATGCTCCAAAGAATTAAGGCTAGAGGTAATTAGGAAGTCTGACTCCAACATTGAATTAGAATTCGTTAAAATCGCAGAAGGAGAAACCCATTTAGCAGCATTTCAAACCACCGTTTAAGCTTATCTTCACCTAGCAGCATAGAAAAAAAATAAAATGAAGGTTATGAAGCATTAGAACCTGAGTGGACTAAGAATTTTGTCCCCAACGGTGGAAGTAACATCGATGAATTAAACTCATTACCAGTTTCTAGCAGTTTTGAGGAGTTAACAACCTCATATATATTTCTGATCCCTAGCAGCAGCATAATGGTGCCAATAGGATTAAGTAATCACCTACAGTTGACATAAGAACAGAGAAGGAGGCAGGAATTCAATGTGACATAGATTGCTCAATGTCTAGACAAGGTGAGTGTAAGATTTGGGAAGGTGAATACATAAATGGAATTATGTGCAGCTCTAATAGCATCCATGAGCTAGGTTACGACTTTAACAATCAAGATAGTAGTGAGTCGGGTAGGAATAAGGGCATAGGAGAGGCCAATGACAATGCCAATCTAGGTAGAAGCCATGTTCACAGCAACACTTATGAAGAAAATAAATAATTTGATAGCAACATGTATAAAGAAAATGAAGAAAACAAAGAAATGGAAAACAACGAGAGTAATTTAGAAAGCTTGAAATATGGGACTAAAACTTCAGAAAATTCTACGGGTTTGATTAATAAGAAAGAAAAAGGATTTGATATTCTTGAGTTCATTGGAAGTTGTTCTTTAAGTAAGGACTGCAATGTTTCCTGAGACTATCAATAAGAACACCTTAGGATTCAAAAGCCTAGGTTCCATATTACCCTCAAGAGTTAAACCCAGAAGAAAGGTAGTTATTTATCTTCTCAAGAATTAAGTACAGAGGTTATTAATGTTCTCAACAACGGCTTAGGGTTTGCAATTGCTCCTACGAACATCCCTGTAGAGAGTATCATTTGTGGCATCAAGGATGGGATATATAACCTCTCTTTGGAAGATAAGGAGGCATTGAGGAAATAATTTTCCCTCATAATGAGAAAGGATAAAACTCCCAAGAGTAAGTAAAGAAGAACAAATTGTGTTTAAGTCCCTATGGAATAATGATAAAATTGTGGTTCTTAAGGCGGATAAGGGAGGGGCAGTCATGATCTTGGATAAAGAAGACTATATTTGTAAAATGAATGAACACCTTAGTTGTGGAAGTTATAAGAATCTTAGTGCTAAACCCATTCCCAAGATCATGAGAGAAGTTAAGAAGGCAATTTCAGATTCCAGCCTTGATGAAAAATTAAAGAAAAGATTAACTCCTTCTTGTGAAATTATCCCAAGAATTTATGGGTTTCCAAAGATCCACAAAGAAGGGGTTCCTCTTAGACCAATAGTTAATACCATTGGTTCCCCAACCTATGAACTGGCTAAGTATGTTGCTAAGATCCTAAAGCCTCTTGTTGGAAATACTAATTCTTTTATCAAGGACTCCCATGATTTTGTGAATCTTATAAAAAATGAGAGGGTGGATCAAGATGACATCCTGGTAAGTTTTGACGTGGTATCCTTATTCACCAAGATTCCCTGGATGAGGCTATTCAGGTTATAAAGGAAGTTACTGATCCAGAAATGGCAAGGCTTGCTAAGATGTATTTGCGTTAACTGTTTTCACTTTCCAAGAAGGATATTATGAGCATACATTTGGGGTGGCAATGGGATCACCCGTCTCGCCAATTGTGGCCAACTTATACATGGAATACTTTGAAAATAAATCCCTTGAATCATACCCTTTGAGGTCGGCTTGGTGGAAGTTATTTGTTGATGATACCAACGTTAAATGGACTCATGGTAGGACAGAACTTGATAAGTTTTTTAAGCACCTTAACTCTATCTCTCCCAAAATAAAATTTATTACGGAGCTGGAGGAGAACAAGAGCATCCCATTTTTAGACGTACTTATCATCAGAAAAGAGGATGGCTCTTGAGGGCATAAAGTGTTTAGGATGTCAACTCACACAGAAAGCTACCTCCACGTTGAATCCTATCATCATCCTTCCCAGAAGTTTGGTGTTCTTAACACTCTTTTTATTAGAGCCCTTTGAATATCTAACTCGGAGATTCTAGATGAGGAAAAGAGGCATTTAGCTTAGGTATTTAAGGGTATAGGCTATAAAGAAAAAAGAAAATAAAAAAGCTACAGAGAGAGATGAAAGGAGGGTGTTATCCCAAGAGCCTCAGGCTCAATCCCAACCTCAGTGTGGTAGAGTATTCCTACCATATATTCAAGGGGTGATAGATAAGATTGCCAAAATATTGAGGAGGAAAGACATTTTCACGCAGTTCATAGCACCTAGAAAAATTAAACAAGGTATGAGGTCTATCAACGATAATATTGATAGACATCAACTCAAGGGAGTTTATAAAATTAATTGTTCTTGTGGCAAGAGTTATACTGGAGAAACAGGTCGTTCCTTGCAAAAGAGCCTAAAAAAATGTGGAGAAGATATTAAGAATGGTAGGTCTCACACTTCGGCGCTTGCAAAACATTCCTCAAAAACTAAGCACCGTGTTTGTTTAGAGAGCGCCTCAATTATCTCAAGGGAAGAGCAGTATCAAAGGAGGAAGATTAAGGAGGCTCTTGAGATTATAAAGCATATACAAAATATCAACGGGGACAATGGGATCGAGATCAGTGGAATTTGGCTACCTTTAATCAAGCAGATCAGGACCGCCAATTCTTCTCATGTATAGCATCTCAGGTAATTGTTTTCCTCTCCTATCCTAGTAGAATAGGGATTTTTTCATAATAACCATCTAATCTTATATTATAAATAAATTAAATAATGATTATTATTATTCTTAACAATTATTTATAATAGTAATAATTATTATCTATTTATTATAATATCTATTATTTATCTATTTATTTATTTCCTCTTAAAAATAAGAATATTAATGTTATTAATTAGTTTTATTAATTATTAATAAACTAATCATTTATAATAATATTATTACTAATAACGAATTACTATTATTAAGTTTATTAATCTCTCATTATCTATAATAATATTTATTATTATAAAATCTATAATTATTAAAAGCGTCCATGTAAATAATCTAATTTCTATTTCATTTTTAGATTATTCTCCATATAGTTTATTATTATTAATAATAATTAAAAAAAAAAAAAACATTTTTTTATAATAACATTAGATTATTATAAAAACTTTAATTATTATTATAAATATGAAAAAACACTATTAATAATAATAATTATTATAAAAAAATTAGGTTTCTAATTTATTCGTGGTCGACCTTTATCTCATCCTTCAAACGTATTACTCTTATAACTATTTATCCTCTGCTTAAGCTCTTCTATTATCATCATTCAAAAAATTCTTGATGATGGATCCCTTTTGGGATTTGAAACGTTGACAAAATATGGTTATCATTGTGGATACTCTGAAGCACAACTCAACATAAATGAACCACAGATGTCTCAAATCCAGAACATTCATAACCTTTCCATAATGCATAGGTTGACATAGCTATCCCTGCATGGATTCTTTGGTTTGTAACAGTGCAATAATATTGTTCCTATCAATCTCAGGTCTGGCATGCGTTGGTATTCTGGTTTGATTCCCTAGCATTTGTTTTTAATTCTAACAACCTTTTTTCCAAAACACATCCATGTGAAACGTATCCATGTGAAAGTTGAGATGATTAATCTGAATTTTCAAATAATGAAATTTGGCCATAAAATCCTGGTCAAATTCATTGAGTCTTTATTGTATTCCATATCCCTTTGCAATTGTCTTATTTTCCCATATGCAAATGAAAAATTAAATTATGTCTTTGTTGTGATAAATTTTCAATCCATTGACTAGCTGCACTACTTCATCCTTTCTCAATTGTGATAGTGGATGATCTGGTAAATAATTCTCAAATAAAGCTATAATAGGTTCTATCCCCATAATCTCACTATAGAATCATAAAATTTGTCTCAATTTTATACATATTATTTTGTTTCTAGTCGTTGTTTCATTTGGTAGCCATCATTGATGTAGGAAAAAGCTCTAGAATTGTGCTTCAAAGATCCCTTTTGTTTGAAATGGAGTGCATCCAAATATGGCACACATCTTTATTTCTCGCGTGCAAATAACTTCCATCACTTATCACAGAGGTAGCATAATTTTATATGCTTGGAGTGGGTTACAGTGAAATCATCTCTTATTGCTCTCATTGAAATTGAAGTTTTTGCTTCAAATTTTTTATTTTTTATTTTTTTTAATAACACTATATAGTCTCAATTAAGCTCCTTCCCATTATTAAAAAGTGTCTTGTATGGGAGTCTCCTGCTTTATACATCCATTTTTTCCTGGTCTTTGGTTCTCCTCGACTCAAAATTTTTCTATTGTAATTGGATGCATGTGAATGTCTTGTTCTCAAAGATTTGTATCCACAATCACAATCAAGACCATTTAGATTCTATTGGTCTATGTTTGATATTGATGCACTCAAGATGGATTTGAATCTTTTAAGTTTTATGGTTTTATCTTGTTTCTCCATTTTTATTGCAGTGTTTTGCATGTATGCAGTTATTCAATTGTTGAGATGCATTAATGTTATAGATGCCCCCTTTTTTCTTCCAGATTTTACAGAAGCCTTTTTCCAAAAACATTCTCTTGTTATCTTTCACCTTTTCTTCGAATAGTTTCATATATCTCTTACTACTTCATATTCTCAAATAGGTTGCACATTCCCTTTTGTAACTTGCTTCTTTCCAATACAATGATGAATTTCTGGATTGAATAAAATCAACTCCTGATCCAAAATATCCTCAAGCACAACACTTGCATCTATCATCTGTTGCAACAAACACTTTGTTTGACATAGTTATTTCCAAATAATTGTGATGATTTAATTTGCAATTAGTAGAGGTGTTCCTTCAAATTCATCATGTTTTACAAATTCATTATGAGTACAACCCTATTTTTCCTTATAAAAATATTTAACATTATTAAAATTTTGATGGAGCTACTATACAAAACTTTCAGATCCTCTAATCAAGTTGGCCCAACATTCTATAAAATCATATTTCTTTGAATCCTTTTGATATATTTTTTAGTTGATGGAGGATGCATCATTTTTTTCAAATTCTTTCCAAGACATTTGAGATAACTTTGCAGTGGGGTCATTTTCTTTTTCTTTTCCTGCAAGTTGGATATAGTATAGTGGAAATGCAATCCACTAAATCATCCTTTATTATCCAATATTTTATTCAATATATTTTCCATAGTATAGATGTATTTCAAACCTACATATTCAAATATTTATTATCAATAATGGAGCTTCTCTCCCCCTCAGGTGCTACTGGTCTAACATTGACAAATTCTTCTTTTCTTTCTTGACTAAGTCCCTCTAAGACCAAGCTAAGTCACTGGTTGTTCTTTATTCTTTTTCTTCCACGTGTTATTAGGTTGTATTCTCTTTTTTGTATTTATTGAAGTTGCTTCCATATTTCGTCTAGTTCTCTTTAGAATATATGCCAGCTTACAATCCTTGGCTTTGTGGCCAAGATTATTACACAAAACATCTCACGTGGCCAAAAAACAGAGAAAATGGAGTCTTTATTTTTGCATTCCTGTTTTTATTTAAATACCCTTTTCATTCAACAAATCTATGCCCAAATTCATTACAAAAAAGACAGTAACCATAAAATTGTTTTGTGTACCTGGTGTATGGTTTTCTTCTCCGTTTTCTTGCTTGAGGGAGTCATGTCATTTTCTTTTGTTGATTAAAATTGATTTTATTCCTCTTACATTCTTCTACCACATGTCCATGTTCACAGCAAGAAAAACATGTGATATTTTTCCCAGGAGCAAAGAATATCCTTTGAGATCTTCCGAATTTGTTCAACTCATTTTCAGGAGAGAATGATCTTCTTATAGTGAACCCTTTCTTCATCTCATTCATTGCCTTTTGATATAGCTTTGTGTTTTTGTTCTCTTCTTTATTAATCATGGTGCTTGCCCCTTCTCCTATAGGTCCTTTTAGGAAAGCTTCATTATCATCTTTAATGTCTTCCTTTTCTGAGTTCTTCATGGAGGCATCCTCCGCTTCTAGTTGCTTAGACAACCTATTATTTTCTTAAATCTCAGCTTCTAATATTTAAGAGTGTAGGTATCTCGCTTTGAATTTACTTCTCATCACCTCTTCTAGTCTCCTTTCTTCTTCAAGTTGTGTCTTGAAGCTGATAAATTCCTCCTTGTACTCATGCTCTTTCTCATCACATATCTGCACTAGTTTCTTCAAATCTTTGTTTTCATTCTTTAATGTTTCTATACTAGCCAATGACAAGTCAAGCCTAGCTTTATTTTCATCTATCTTTTCTTAATGAGGGTCGGGTACATTCACACAGGTAGAAGTTTCATTTAACTCAACACTTTCCTTTTGACAAGGTTTTTTCTCCTTCCTTTTTCTTTTTTATTTCCCTGCAGTGTTGTTTCTAGCCTCTCCATGCATGAGCTACAATCTATCCCATATGTGTTTTGCAGAAGTTAAATCTATGACTGTATCAAGATCATTATTATGAAGATTGTTATACATCACACATTTTTTCTTAGCACTCCACTGTTGTTCTTGCAAAGAGGGAGAGTCTTTGCGGTAACCATCATATACAAGCTTCCATACACCAGGTTCAGAAGCTATCATTTCGGTTTTAACCTTATCTCTCCATTTATGAAATTTTTATGCACTAAGCGCATGCACAATTTGACAGTCCATGACTCAACCAAAACTACCTTCAAGATATTAGGCATACACCAAAGGAACTTGGCTTCAATACCAATTGATGAAAACTTGAATACACTGAGAGGGGGGTGAATCAGTTTAGTATATTCACGAACATTAATTTTTTTTCCTTAATCTCATTAACTGAAACATTGCATGTGCAACTTAAAAAATAATGAGAGGCATATTGAATATGTGAACAAGTAATAAGCTAATTAAAACATCATTTCAGTACATAATAACAACACATATTGACACCAGATATATGTGGAAACCCAGAAAGGGAGAAAACCACGATTTTATTATTGTTGTGATAAAAAAGAAAGCTCCTACCTCAAAAAGCTCAAACCTGATGTTTATCAATCCATTACTTGAAAGGAGACTACAATCCCCTGATACAAACAAGAAACAACAATGTGTTGGTTTACATGGTCATAAATTATGCATATCTCTATCTTCGTTGCATCCTCTTCTTCCCTTAAAATCTACATCAAATAAGCTTCATATGTGTCAGGTAACTAATGCATAATACCTCAATCAACTCTCACACATTCTCCCACTCTCTAACCTCCCAATGCCTTCCAAAATCACATCTTTTATAATGATAATTTGCTAGTTGTTTGTATCCCACATAGGAATACGAAGTGAATAGGCTTAACCCTTTTCCTTCCACTCATTTGTTTCCAAACTCTCCATATCTTGAATATTAGAACACAAAAATAAATAATCCATCCAATATTAATTTCTGCCACATGTAATGATTAAATTCATCAACCGAATGCCAACATCAAATAACAATATTTATCATTAATGCATCACAACAATCTTTTCAACATCATTGACTTTTCCTTAGATTCTTGACTTTGCATCACAACAATTCAGCTCAATCAACGATTTCACATCACAAAAAATTCTTCAATATAACAATCTCTACAATATTATCAAAACATTTCAATGGATCAAAACTCCTCCTCCTTCTTCTTCTCATTTTAATTTTTTATCTTGTTCATTAGTGTATACATTGCCTTGTTGTTTCTCCTTTACCTGTTTTTTCTCCTTCATTGTTCCTTGTTGCCTTTTGTTGCTTGTTGCTCCTTGCATTTCTCCTCCTTGCATTATTGTTGCTCTTTGCCTTCTTTCTACTCCTTGCCTTGTTGCTCCTTGCATTGTTGTTTCTTGCATTCCTTCAATGCTCCTTTGCCATCAATTACAATAATGTCAACATTGCATACCGGTCGCACCACAATTTCTGAGTCACATACTACTTTCAAGATGGCAACGTTGAGGTAAATGGTTCTTTGAAAGGCCAAGATGAGTTTTTCATATTTTGCAATGTTGTTTGTGCACTCAAATTCTAAGCGGCTAGAGATCAAATTATTTCTCTGTAGCAGGTCTATTAGAATGCAACTAACTCTAGATCCATCTTGCACTTTGGAATCATCGAAGTACAAAGTCTGCATATCATATGTACAAGGATTGGTAACTACATTAGTACTATTATTACTACCACTAACTGTACAAAGGTCATTTTTACTAGTTGGACTTGGAAGGAGATCCAACTGTGTATCTGGTGGGACTAGGGATTGTTGTGCAAGATAGCAGCTAAGTTGGGTTTCCAGGAAGAAATTGCCAAAAATTAGTTATGTGAAAGCCATCGATTCATTTTGTCCATTGAAGGGAGTGACAACATGTTTCATATATCTTTCTAAATCCACCCGAATTTGATTATTTCTAGCCTTATAGGGAAACCATAAATGTGACTAATCCATAGCAAAGTACCATTGTAGCTTACCGGATCAGTCTCTGCTCAAAAACATTGTGTATGCTTCCGGAATGTCCACAATCACTATGTTGATACATTGGTGGACTCACCCATCAGATGATAAGCGGATGATCACATCTCTGAGTTCACTAATTGCATGGACATGAGTTATTTCTGGATGAATAATATGTGCATCTTTTTTGTCCCATTTTTTATTGATTTTCTTGGCAATAGATAATGGCATTACGTTTACCAATGCACTAGAATCAACCAAGCAATTTTGTACATTGAAATTGAATCTTTCGAAAGTTAACAGAAAAGGAGGACAAAGAGTATTTGCATCCATTGTTAAAGCATTAAGTATAGATTCAAGATAACTAGAAGATGTACTAGATCCCTTATAAGAAGAAGCACCATTACTTGCAGTGGACTACCTAAGTGCACGTAAGAGTATGTCCTGCTAGCTCATGATCTTTGTTAACTCAAACATTGAAATGTTCATACGAACCTTCTTCATGTCATCAACTATTTTGTAGTCCACAATGGGAAGAATGGATGAGGTATTTGGGAGCGTGACTTGGTTTCTAACTTCCAGAGCGATGGTTTTTCCCTTACTTCTTGCGGAAGTAATCCTCATTGAGACTTCTTTCCCAGAGTTTCTCTAAGTGTTCTGCATTGAGTTGACGAGTGGACTCATTTTTCTCAACAATTTTTTTTAAGTTTCTGCTTCGTCAACTCTACTATAGTGGTTGGCCCTTGGCTTCTCAGGTTATGCTAGTTGGTCTACTTTTGGGAAGAACCACCACTCAGAGGTTGCTTGTCGGTAGTACTCTTTTGGGTTGTGAGTATGTAGTTGAACATGTTTACTACATGCCTGACACTTGGAGTTTCATCAGTTGCAGCAGATTCTAGCTTTTCTTCTACAAGCTCAGTATTCTCCCTAGCCATTACTGCATCAACAAGATGCATAGAAAGCATGCTCATGGCCTGATTCCACTTTGGACACGTTTACTCATAATGACATTCTCGATGGTACAAACAATATTTATTTGTGCCCAAGTGTCCAATATTGAATACAACATTGGAGCTTTGCGAAGACATAGTGGGTTGGTTGTTGCTACTGTTGGAAGTTGTAGTCCTTTTGAACAGGTTGAATTTGGGATTATTTCTACTCACAGTGGTCTCACTTGACCTTTGTTTGAGCTCTACAATCTCATTTGACAAAGTTTTAACAAGACGGGTTAAGCTTTCAAGATCAAATAGTTCTTTCTCTTTGGCCTTACTCACGGAGGCCTCAAACCTTTTACTCATGTCTTTGGAGTCTTTTATTGGTTCATTGTCCATGATAAATCCAATTTCGCACAAGTCCTTTTCAACTACAATAGCCTCTTCATAATTTTCCATTAATGTTTGTTTCACAGTTCGCTTCACAAACTATGCAATGACTGCTAGCAAGGTATAAGTATAGTAATATATTGTGATGGAGTCATGAGGTTTCATGTTTTCTGTAAATTTATTCAAGATGCGGTTGTACCTCTTATTGAAATCCTTCACTTTCTCCTTTTTATCCATCTTAAGATCACCCAACTCTTTGAATAACATGGGGGGGGGTCTTATACTTAGCAAATTTTTCAAGGAAGATTTTCTTAAACCCCCTCCAATTATGGATGGAGTTTGGAGGAAGGCTATGATACAATATACCTTCTCTACCATCCAAGGTACATGGAAAAATTCTACATTCAACATTATCATGACGTACCTCAAGTGTTTGCAAATGTAGGTAAAATTTGTCTAGATGTTCTTCAACCTTCACTATTTTATCAAGGTCATACTTCGTTAATAGCTTCTTTGGATTCTTTGGCATCTTGTGTAGAACACCTGGAAGTGCAAGTGGGCCCTCAGTCATCTAGTCTAGATCTTGGTTCACCATGTCTTCTTCGCTCTCATCCTCTTCTTTGTCAGAATCTAATGGATCTTCTTCCTCTTCCTCTTCTCTACCTGAATCATAGAAAGTTGTGTCTAAGAGCACAACGTTATCTCTGTCACCACCATGAAAGAGTGGAGCCCCTTTTGCATTCCCCATAGAGTCTTTTAATTCTTCAAGGGTGGAAAGAACCAAATATTCAAGAGTAGAAACCACTATCCCTGTGCGGGTGGTTTTGTTCTTATTCGGAGAATATGGAAGACTGAGTACTCCCAGGATCAATACAACAACTTTTGCAAACTGACGGGTTACAGGACGGATGACCCGAATCTGATCATATGGGATTTAACAAGTTCATTCAAGCTTGGGATGAGAAGAGTCACAAACTTCAAAAATACAAGTAGGTGAGTTGCAATGAACATTGTTTCCTTGACCGAAGGACGAGAGATTGGGGTTAGCGGGCTTATTAGCCATAAAACATTGTTAAGCCTTCATCTAGGGCCAGAAATATTAACGGTGTTGGACCTGCCAACATTCACGGGATCTCCTTGATGTGATGTCCCACTTAGACCTCATATTGTTTTGTGTAGGAGTTCCATTTGATATAAATGCCCGGTTGTTGAATCCTTAAATATTTTCCTTGGCTTTAACTATTAGCAAGAGAGAGGGATGCAATGGTGTCTTTGAAAAGAAAGAAGGTGTGTCTGGTGAGTGTTCAGTTGCAACTATGTCAAGGTTCTTCTACTGTAGAGAGGGGAGAAAAATGATCCTCTAAGTGAGAGGTAATAGTACCACCCAATAAGAGACACACATGAACTGGAAGGATTTGTCTAACATCTAGTGGAATAGTCCAAAACAGATGAGACGGTCATTACAACCAAAAAATGAAGAAAGATTTGTCAAATATCTTGTGCAATAGTCCACAAGGATGGGACAAAAATAACAACTATTACAACACATCCTCAATAAGATAAGTACTAAAATAACCGAAATAGTTCAACTATCTTAGCACATGTGAAAGAAAACATGAAATAAAAACATTCGCAGAATAGTCTTACAACCATTCATAATCAATGCATGAAGAACTTGCTGGCCTTGAGAGATTTCGTTATTAAGTAAAATATCCAAGACACGTGTTTAAAATGTACATAGCTAGCTCCAGTAGTGGAGGGTTGGAGCCACTCCTTACTCCTCAAAGAACTAGCTTATCTCTCTAATGCCTTCCAGGAGAAGCCAAGGTGAAAATTATTTTGCTCATATAATGAGGGAGTACATATAACTAAGCTGAATCTTTGACTACCCTCATGAATGTTTGAATTCCTATGAATTTTCAACTTACATGACTCTTTACATTCCATGTGTGTCCTTTAGACTTCCACTTTACAATACATTTTTAATACAATATACATGATCCACAATAGTGATGTGGCATATGACCACTCATGGCATGACATGACATGACACTTATTGCTATGGATTGCTTGATGAGGTGGCCATGTAAAGTCATTTTTGCTTCTAAGTGTTAGATGTCTTCTTGAAGATGCATTCTCTTCACCTTCGCATGGCTTGGTGATGCATAATCTTCAATGATCTCTAGTCTTCAATAGTGATCGCAAACTAGTGTCGCTTTGCTTTCTCTCGATTGATCAACTTGTAAGTTTAGTTACAAGAGAGTATTTAACCATGATTTCTCCCTTCTTCTCCTTCTCCATCCTCTTGCTATGACATGATAGAATAAGTTTTCCTACAATTCATTCATGGAAAGACAAAATCAATCTGAAAACTCCATAGTCTAAGATGATGCATTTTGATCCACCAACTGAGCCTGAATAAGTGAAAAAATGGGAAGAGGGACTTATTAATTATGAAGTACACAATTCCAGAAGCCAGGGGAAGAGCTTGAGCACTGAAACTGCACAATGCATATTCTAGGCATACCTAAGAGACAAGACTGCGCAGTTTCCAAAGCCAGTGGGGACAGGATGAAGGAATGGACATTGGGAGAGTTGACTCCGCAGTTTTGGGAGTCAAGGACTCGGTGGATGAGTATGAGGCTTGATAATTCTAAGTGCACAGTTTAATTTGGACTGGGGAACATGATTGCGCAATTATGGAGGTCAAAGTCAGGGCTTGGGCATAGAAACTACACAGTGTTGCAGTCTTGGGAGACAAGATCTATGCATTGCATAGTGTCAAGCAACAAGGTCACAACTAGATGGTTGAGACTGTGCATTGCACATTTTAGAAGGGGCTTAGTGAAGCTAGGTTTCCCGATCATGAAATTTTTCTGAAAATGGCTATGTGGAATCAGTGAGATAGGTGATGAACTATAATGAACTTTGATTGTGATCACACACTTAGAATATTTTGATGATGAGACAACATAGATCATCCGAACACATGAACAAAGAATTTCCCTCCGTGGGACCTCTTTACGACAAGGTACAACAAGTACGACACTTAAGATAGACTTTGGGATGACCGTGACGACATTTGTGCGATAGTGCTCAAAACTTTGTGAATAAGTGCGACAGATGTTCACATAGTTAGGAGAACTCATAAACACAAAGAAAGACCATTGAAACCATCATAATAGGCTTGCATACATTGTGTGACAAGCAAACATGACAAAAGACAACAGTTAACCCAAAATGAAAAAGGGAACAAAAAACTACAAGAAATCCCATGAAATAAGCTCTAACATTTGCAACAACAATGTACAAGACCAAGGAAGGCTATGAAATTGAGTGAACCAAAATTTAGATGGTGTTGCATAAGATACAACACCTCCTTCATGGGTTAAAATCCAATTCATATGTTAAGATTTCATTAACATAAATAACATGGATCAAATTCCATTTAATAGGGATGAAATACACGTGAAGAAACCTTCACTCATATGAGATGACTCTCTATACATAATTTGAACTTTAGGCCCTCGCCTTTTTGCACACATTTTTGGTGATATGCCAAATTGAGTTTTTTTAACATTGAAAATTTTCACCTAAATTTTTAGGTGTTGCATAACAACTCAATCAATGGAATTTCATTTTCGGTGCAATTATGAAAATCTTTATCAAAGGAATTTCTAGCAATTTGTGAAATTTTAACTTCATAATTAATTAATGCAAGTGAGATGAGTTCATAACAATGTAGCGATCCTCAAAACAACAAAATGTACTAACATAATTGAATTTAAAAGAACCTATATGATTCAAGACGATGATGACATCCCCAAGGGTAAATATTTTGGAAAGAATATTAAAAAAAAAAGCTATTTTTTTTAATTGTATTTTCATCCTATCTCCTTATAGATTTACTCAAATTTCAAGTGTAGAGACCCATTGGATGAGGAATTAAATTCTACATCCAAAAAATGACCACTTTTCATACTTTCGAATAGACCCACTTTAAAAAATAATAAAATGGAAATACATGAACAATGTTTTTTTCTATATTTCCATTTTTTCAATATGGGCCTACTAAAAAATATGCAAAGTAGTAATTTTTTCATCCAATGGGTGCCTACACTTGACATCTAATTAAATTAATATAAGGAGATCAACCAAAAAATTCAATAAAAAAAAACTATTTTCCTTTATTTTTTCTTTAAAAATTCATCTCTCTTATTTTATTATTTTAACTATTATTTTTTTTATTTTCCTTATGAGGCTCATTTTAGACCTCAAAATTCCCTTAATGGTATTGAACTACTTTTTGGAAAGGTATCGATGTTCACTATACTTATCAATGAGTGACCACGATAGATCTAAGATTTGATGAAAGAGTTATAGGTTTACAAAGTCTAAAAAGTAATTGGTCTCATTGGCATTTAAGATAATTAAAATATGAGGTTGTTTATGATCTTTTCGTAATGCCTTAAGCTGAATGATAGTTACAAAAGATCAGCAATTGATTTTTAGGTCTTAATCTGAAGCATAAGGCACCATGGAGTTGCTAAATCTTGTATCCCTTTCATTAACCATTGAATCGCTCTAGTTAACCATTGAAGAGACAAAGAAGCAAATAAAGTGCATTGGAATCAAACACCCAGGGATGACAACTGCTTCATATGAGAAAATATGTTTTTCAATAGAAATGATGGAAATTTTAGGTTGTATATGGTTTTGAGAAGGTAATTTTTTTGTTAAGTGTTGAGTAAAAATAATCACTTGTCAGACTAGTTGGCTTCCCAAATTATTGATTCACCTCATGGATTTATTTTTGTCACGGTTATTTATTGCATGGAGCTTATCTCTCATGGTGAGCAAAATTACTCTATTTAAGTAAAGAAAAGCATATATTTTCTTATTATTGCGTTGAGAGGTGCTTTATAACCTAGAATAGGGGGGATGTTTAGGCGTTAGATGTAATATAAGAATTATTGTATGTCAACATTTTTTAAATATTTTTTTTAGAGGATTTGACAGATGCTCAGGACCCAGCAGCAGATATCGATGAAGAATACAACCGGTTGATAGAACATCACTACCAGAAGATCCTCGATGAGTATGAGCCAGCACATGATTCTCATTATGATTTAGATAGGAGTTCGATGGGACTATGGTAGAATCTTTAGCTAGCAATGTGATAATGTGGTCACATGTTGTAGCTAAAATCATTGTACTGGAAAAATTTGAGTAGACACTGTCAGTGAAAGAAATACCGACATGACCCTTAATAATTTCCGTTTTTACGTCATCTCTTAGGTAGGATTAGATTCGCTAGGAAGTCTATATAAGAAAGGGTCTGCAGAAGTTCAGGATCATCTCTTGACAGAGAACTCTGAGATCTATTGTTGTAATAAGCTTTATGTACTCTGCTTGTTTTTGTTAATATTCGAAGCCTACTGGGCCGCCTGTCTAAGGACAATTTCTGTATTCCAAAAGAACCTTGAGTTGTAAGGCGAAGGCTTTTTGAAGACCCGTGGAGAGAGGTCGTGTTGCACACGCATGTTCGGTTGAGGAGAAGTCACCTATCTCAGATATTCCATTTAAGAAACTTCGAATTTAATTAGAAGTAAGTTAGAATGCACCAAAGCTTTATTTGATTGTCTACTCGTCTTAATTATTAGTCTCTGTTGAACGGTCACACCTATTTTTGGTATCGGAGCCTCACCTCGTTCCTTGGACATGATACACTCTATAGATAGAGCCTGAAGTTAGCCAGGTAGCCTTTGAAAAGCATCTTGTTTTACGAGTGCTGAGTAAATAAACGCTGCTTCAGTCAATCTCTGGAATAGATTGTAAAAGTTCAACATGGCCAATTTCTTGAGATCCTTTTCAAACATTGACAGACGTTCTATATCTGAAGTAGATAATAGATCCCTCGAGTCTGACTTAGTAGAACATGAAAAGGTCGAAGACCCAGAAAACTGGAACCCTCCTGCATTAAATACAAAAGAAATTTATCAAGTTACGATGCTATTCAAATTAGCTAAGAAGGCCTATTTTGAAGAAGTTGAGCTCAAGATAAGAATCAAAGGTCCATCTGTACAAATTGTAGGTTTAAATTTGTTTTCCGAAAATGAAATCAGAAAGTTTAGAAAATATGTTGTTGAAAAGAGATTTTTCTATTTACACTTTGGGGGAATCGAAATTGGACTAGCTCCATTATTCCGTCATGGCCTTAATACTCCCTGTATAGCTGAGCTATTCGATACCAGACACAATGTATATGAACATGCCCGAATTGGAACCATACTAGGAAACCTATCCTCGGGATGTCAACATGGCACTATCTATCCAGACTATGCCATTAGTTTGTCTGATATTCATCTCAAAGACTGCTGGAAAGCCTTGATTGGAGTACAAGGTCTAGAAATGGTTGAAGATAGTGAATATTTGTCTGTGATAGTCCAAACCTCATTTCAGTTAACAAATACTGTACATCCTAAGTTAAGACAACCAGTGTTAAAAGATTGTGTTGTTGTAGGAGTAAGCAATGCACAGGTAGAAGGTGTTCATTATGACAAAGAAGCTTTGCCTAGTGACTCGTGCATTCAATATAAGTCTCTGGCAGCTACAGATAGCTCAAATATTATGCTCAAAAGAATGTTTGTGTCAGATGGTTGTGTTAGAATTATTCCAAACAGACCAAGAATACCACGACCAATAGTTATGCCAGAAAAACATGTGCTACCAGCAATCTCAGAAAATGAACCAACTCCTATCAGTGGAAGAAGATCTTTCTATTGCCATATTCCTATACCAGAAGAGCCTAGTTTGTCCACCAGTACACCACTGTCTACAAACCAGTTGTATATACCAGAAGAAAAACCATTCTTTGCTGTAAATAAAATGTTTAGAACATATGTCAATACTACTCCACCTGTAGAGGAATTTCAGTTTGCAAATCGTAGATTTGTAAAAGGAGGAAAGTGGCCACCTAAAACAAAGTTTAGTACTTCTTCATCCAATACCAGATAGCCACCCACAAGAGCTGACTGTGCCTCATTACTAGAACAGAATTCACATAATCCAAATGACATGGACCAAGTATACCAGATAGGTAACTATCTAACCACTTGGTGTGCTCACGCAGAAGATGTTCTAGATGACTTAGGAAAACAAGTTGATCTGATAAATGCAAACCTGAAATTGCTCTACGATGGGCAACAATCAGAGAAGCTAGAGAAAGAAGAAAGGAGAAGAATGAGACATAAGAAAAAGGCCAAAGAAATTCCAAAGTTTCATATAGATATGAGTGCACCTAATTATTGGGATCTAGAAGAAGAAGAGGCAAAAGAAGTAGTAACTACAACCAGCGCAGAAGAGGGTACTTCTAAGGAAACTGGAAAGCTAACCATTGAAAGAGAGACTTACAAAACTGATAAACCTTTTGATTCAAAGAAAGAAGTCATGACCCTTGAACAAGCTGCCTCTAAATTTCCTTCTTTCATCTTGCCATCTATAAATAATCAGAATAAGGCACACATTTTGAAAGAAGTAAATAAATACCCTCGTGTTGAAGAAGAACTGTATGCAGCTAATACTAGTGGCTATATCTTAGATATAGATAATTCTTCAAACCCTGGAGAATCAATCAGGATTTGGATAGGAGCTTTGTATCAAATGCAAGTTACTACAAAATTGGATAATATATCCATCATGGTCCTAGTGGAAAAACGTATGACTGGTGTAGTCTATGATTGGTGGATGGGACCGTCAGAAGCAGAGAGAAGAGCCGTCATGGAAGCCGGACTGTCTACACTGGAGTAATTATTAAAGACATAGTTCGTGCTAGAACCAGTTGATGAGAGAAAGAAAATAATAACAGATCTTAGTCAGATGGAATTAAAAGATCTGAAATATCTTGATCAATTCAGTAAATATTTCATGGCTAAGGTTTGTAAAGCTAATCTCTCAAATGATGTGGCTCAAAAAATTTCATTTTTGTCAAAGTTACCAGGAAAACTAGGAGACCTCATTATGAAAGATCTAGATGTACAGAACAAAAGACTAGATCAAGTTTATTGGGTTGACCTTCTTTTTAGGGTTACAGAGAAAGTTAAATACTTATGCTGGCAAAAGAAGGCACATGACATCACACCCAGTTCAGATGTCTGCAAAATAATGCTACCATGGAAACCTTTCAAAAAGAAGAAGAAAACAAAAAGGTATGGTAGATTTAAACCCAAGAGAGTCTCAAATCCAAGAAAGCCTTTTCGTAAATATAAATTTTTAAAGAAAAGATCAAGACCCATAAACAACAACTGTTGTTTTATTTGTAAAAAAGGACATTTTGCATGAAAGTGCCCACAGAATTCATCTAGTAAGCTTAAAGCCTGTATAGACATAGAAGAGTTTCAAGATGATTGGTGAGTTGTAGATTCAGAAGATGATATTTCAGATGTATATATTCTAACCGAAATATAAGATATAGAAGAAGAAGAAAATGTTCAAAAAATGAATTTTTGTCCATCATGTTCTGACGATGATTTTTCAGAAGAAAATCATTACAGTGAAGAAGAAAGTGACACTGAAATCACTAGTGAAACATCAGAGGATTCAGATGATGAATCTGTAACTTCACAGTCAGAACAGTCAGAGAAGTTGATACAAAAAGGTAAGCAGCCTCTGTTACCTTTTCCTGAAGTAAATGCTTTTTGCCCATTTGAGAAAAGAACAACAGCCTCAACCAGTCTTCCACAACCAGAGATTAAGAGAACAAAAGAAAATACATTGTTGAAAAAGATCGTTAAGACTAATAGCCTTATTTATATCTCGGTTCAAGTTCAAGTAAGAAATGAGTGGATATCTGTAGATGCATTCATTGATACCGGTGGATCTAATAATTTGGCTAGACCATCTGTATTTAAATCTCTGTGGAAACCACTGCAAAATCTAATGGTTTCAGAAACCATTGGAGGATATGTAAGTTTAACTCATTATGTAGATAATACTTCTTTGAAAGTTGGGGGGAGTATTGTTAAGATCTCTGCAATACAACACTTTGATCCCTTAGCCAGTCTAATGTCGGGAATGCCATTTTTTTAAATTTTGTGCTTCTAGTGACAATCAGCCAAGATAAGCTGATTATCAATTTGAAAAAGAAAGCCATTTCTGTCCCTAGGTTGTTTATTGCAAACGAAGAAAGACATGAAAATAACCAGAAAAGAGTAGGAGCCAGAAAGCCATTAAAAGATTCTGATGATTGGCAGGAAGTCCTGCAGTTCTATGAAGCAAGAGCAAAATCTAAAACAAAACAATTGGCATGCATAGATCCCAATTGGCCTACAGAACAAGATGATATCCACAAAAGACTTCTAAAAAGTTGCTCGGAAAACCCACAACAGTTTTGGGAAACAGAAAGTCCGATGCAAGAAATTAGAACCTTGCATGACAATGGAGTCAAGGCAAAGTTCATTCCCTACACTCCCTCAGATGAGCAAGAAATAAAGAAATAGATAAAATAATTGCTACAGATGCAGCTCATTGAGCCAAGCGAGACTCATTACGCTTGCTCGGTGTTTCTGGTAAGGAATCATTCTGAGATAGTTAGGGGAAAACCTAGAATGGTGATAAACTATAAACCCCTCAATGCCGTCACTCAGAACTTTAACTATCCATTACCAAGACCAGAAACTATAATGCAAAAAATTCAGCATAGTAAGGTATTTAGTAAATTTGACATGAAGTCTGGGTATTATCAGATTCAAATTCAACCAGAGGACCGGCATAAAACTGCTTTTATTTGTCCAGCAGGATTTTATCAATGGAAGGTTGTTCCCTTCGGTTTGAAAAACGCTCCTGCATTCTTCCAGAGAAGAATGGATTTTATTTTTGCTAAATATGATTTCATTGTCACATATATAGATGACATCCTCATTCATAGTCCAGATGTAAAAACCCATTTAGAGCATTTAGAAATTTTTCTAAAAGAAGTCCAGTAGCATTGTATAGTTTTGTGAGAAAGAAAGATGTCTTTATTTCAAGACAGTATAGATTTCTAGGAATTAATGTTGTCAATGGTGCGATTCAAATGCAACCCCATGTATTAACCAAATTGACACAGTTTCCAGATGAACTGAAGGATACCAAAACAATTCAAAGATTCTTAGGAGTTCTGAATTATCTTCACAAGTATATTCCAAATTTGACAGAGAAAACAGCGCCGATCAGGAAACATCTTAAACAGGGATGGTCACAAGAAGCAACAACAGTAGTTAAACAATTGAAAGCAGAATGCCAACAACTGCCAAAGCTCCAGCCACCAGGTCATGGTTTGCTTATACTCCAAACTGATGCTTCTCTAGATTTTTGGGCAGTCATTCTTTAAGAACGAAGGGAGAAAGCTGAAGAAAAACTTTGTGCTTATGCTTCAGGTGAATTTACACCTAGTCAAAAGAATTACTTCATAGCCAAAAAAGAAACATTAGCTATATTCAACGAGATACAAATATTTGAGTTATATTAAAATTCTTAATCAGAACAGACTCCAAGAATTTCAAATATTTTCTATCTGCCAAAATATCAAGACAAATTGCAAAGGGAAGAATTCTTTCTTGGCAGATTTGGTTCCAACAGTTTGATTTTGAAGTTGAGTGGATCCTAGGCAATTCAAATTTTCTAATAGATTCATTAACCAGGGATATGAATAAAGCATTCATGACTTGTACAGGTTCGTGCTTTACCATTCTAGGTAAAGGTCCATAGGATGACAGCTTTTCTACATTTGTTGATAGATTCAGAATTTTTGAAGGACATGCAAGCCACATTGCAGAAGAAATAAAAAAGGTTGTAGGAATGAGACTGAGAAGAAATACTTGGATAAGAAAATGCCAAGCATGGCAGTCCAAGAATATAGGTACTTCTCTGGGGCTAGATCATACTCTGGTAAAGGTATATCCTTTTCCTAATATGAAGATAAAACTCTTTTTTAGAAGTTTATTTGATCATTGGTCTAGCGAATACACTGACAAAATGATCTGGACCCTCAAAATTTTAAATTTTTATCAGCTCATTGGAGGACTTGATTTTGCTCTTAGCATTTTTACAGGAGCAAAACTACTAGATCTTGAAGAAATTCCTATAAAACCTGAATTAGGAAAATTTATTTTATCTTTAAGAATTCCCGACATTTTTGAAGAATTGGAAGCCTCTTTCTTACAAAGGCTTGACGAGAATTATGCAGCAAATGATACTTTTCTTCAATACAAGATATTTGAAGGATTTGCTGATTGGGAGATAAAAGAGGGCGTCTGCAGAAAAAAACCAACTACCAGGATATCTCAGTGCGTTCAACAGACGATGCAATATCTTAGAACTTTCTCATCCCCTTGGGATTTTCACAACCTTAGATTAAGAGAAAGTATTGATCCAAATCCGTTTGCACAGGTTTTCAGCCATGAAAGGATCAGAGAAATCAAGACCAGTAACAATGAAGAAATGATTAAGCAGCATGCTGGTTGGTTCCATGAATTTGAAAATTTAAAGCTAGCAGAAAAACTACAAATTCTACAAAAAATGGATGATTTACAAGGAGAACCCAAAGTACTAAAATTTGTGGTTAATCAAAAGGCTTTGGTAACTATCAGTGTTATCTCACCTAATTGGAATAACAATGTCATCCATATAATAAGTTTGATGATTTCAAAAAGAATCTGTACATCAATGATTTTCGAATTAGGCTGGCAACACAAATATTTTATGAGTAATAATTGTAAACAATGGGTTTCATATGCAATCGAGAGTTCAACTAATATGTCTTCAAAAGCAGCAACCAGAAGGACAATAATTTTAGATGAAGATGCCAAAGGAAAAGCAACATCATCTACTTTCCCAGACGATTTGACAGATGCTCAGGACCCAGCAGCAGATATCGATGAAGAATACAACCGGCTGATAGAACGCCACTACTAGAAGATCCTCGATGAGTACGAGCCAACACATGATTCTGATTATGATTCAGATAGGAGTCCGATGGGACCATGGTATAATCTTTAGCTAGCAATGTGATAATGTGGTCACATGTTGTAGCTAAAATCATTGTACTGGAAAAAGTTGAGTAGACACTGTGGGTGAAAGAAATACCGACAGGACACTCAATAATTTTTGTTTTTACGTCATCTCTTAGCTAGGATTAGATACGCTAGGAAGTCTATATAAGAAAGGTTCTGCAGAAGTTCAGGATCATCGCTTGACAGAGAACTCTAAGATCTCTTGTTGTAATAAGCTTTATGTACTCTGCTTGTTTTTGTTAATATTCGAAGCCTACTGGGCCACCTGTCTTAGGACAATTTTTGTATTCCAAAAGAACCTTGAGATGTAAGGTGAAGGAATTTTGAAGACCCATGGAGAGAGGTCGTTTGCACGCACATGTTCGGTTGAGGAGAAGTCATCTATCTCAAATCTGATGTTTAGGAAACTTCAAATTTAATCAGAAGTAAGTTCGAATGCACCAAAGCTTTATTCTATTGTCTGCTCGTCTTAATTATTAGTCTCTGTTGAATGGTAACCCCTATTTTCGGTATCGGAGCCTCACCCAATTCCTTGGACACGATACACTCTATAGACAGAGCCTGAAGTTAGCCAGGTAGCCTTTGAAAAGCATCTTGTTTTATGAGTGCTGAGTAAATAAATGCTGCTACAGCCAATCTCTGGAATAGATTGTAAGAGTTCAGCATGGCCAATTTCTTGAGATCCTTTTCAAACATTGACAAACATTCTATATCTGAAGTAGATAATAGATCCCTTCAGTCTGACTTAGTAGAACATGAAAAGGTCAAAGACCCAGAAAACTGGAACCCTCCTGCATTAAATACCAAAGTAATTTATCCAGTTCCGATGCTATTCAAATTAACTAAGAAGGCCTATTTTAAAGAACTTGAGCTCAAGATAAGAATCAAAGGTCCATCTGTACAAATTGTAGGTTTAAATTTGTTTTCCAAAGATGAAATCAGAAAGTTTAGAAAATATGTTGCTGAAAAGATATTTTTCTATTTACACTTTAGGGGAATCAGAATTGGACTAGCTCCATTATTCCGTCATGGCCTTAATACTCCCTGTATAGCCGAGTTATTCGATACCAGACACAATGTATATGAACATGCCCGAATTCGAACCATACTGGGAAACCTATCCTCAGGATGTCAACATGGCATTATCTATCCAGACTATGCCATTAGTTTGTCTGATATTCATCTCAAAGACTGTTGGAAAGCCTTGATTGGAGTACAAGGTCTAGAAATGGTTGAAGATAGTGAATATTTGTCTGTGATAGTCCAAACCTCATTTTAGTTAACAAACACTGTAAATCCTAAGTTAAGACAGCCAGTGTTAAAAGATTGTGTTGTTGTAGGAGCAAGCAATGCACAGGTAGAAGGTGTTCATTATGACAAAGAAGCTTTTCCTAGTGACTAGTACATTCAATATAAGTATCTGGCAGCTACAGATAGCTCAAATAGTATGCTCAAAAGAATGTCTGTGTCAGATGGTTGTGTTACAAGAAGCCCTGTATGCAGCTAATACGAGTGGCTATATCTTAGATCTAGATAATTCTTCAAACCCTGGAGAATCAATGAGGATTTCGATAGGAGCTTTGTATCAAATGCAGTTTACTACAAAATTGGATAATATATCCATCATGGTCCTAGTAGAAAAACATATGACTGGTATAGTCTATGATTGGTGGATGGGACTATCAGAAGCAGAAAGAAGAGCCGTCATATTAGCCGGACTGTCTACATTGGAGTTATTATTAAAGACACAGTTCGTGCCAAAACCAGTTGATGAGAGAAAGCAAATAATAACAAATCTTAGTCGGATGGAATTAAAAGATCTGAAATATCTTGATCAATTCAATAAAGATTTCATTGCTAAGGTTTTTAAAGCTAATCTCTCAAATGATGTGGCTCAAAAAATTTCATTTTTGTCAAAGTTACCAGGCAATCTAGGAAACCTCATTATGAAAGATCTAGATGTACAGAACAAAAGACTAGTTCAAGTTTATTGGGTTGAACTTCTTTTTAGGGTTATAGAGAAAGTTAAATACTTATGCTGGTAGAAGAAGGCGTATGACATCACACCCAGTTCAGATGTCTGCAAAATAATGCTACCATGGACGCCTTTCAAAAAGAAGAAGAAAACAAAAAGGTATGGTAGATTTAAACCCAAGAGAGTCTCAAATCCAAGAAAGCCTTTTCGTAAATATAAATTTTTAAAGAAAATATCAAGACCCAGACACAACAACTGTTGTTTTATTTTTAAAAAAGAAGGACATTTTGCATGAAAGTGCCCACAGAATTCATCTAGTAAGCTTAAAGCCTATATAGACATAGAAGAGTTTCAAGATGATTGGTCAGTTGTAGATTCAGAAGATGATATTGCAGATGTATATATTCTAACCGAAATATAAGATATAGAAGAAGAAGAAAATTTTCAAAAAATGAATTTTTGTCCATCATGTTCTGACGATGATTTTTCAGAAGAAAATCATTACAATGAAGAAGAAAGTGACACTGAAATCACTAGTGAAACATCAGAGGATTCAGATGATGAATCTGTAATTTCATAGTTAGAACAGTCAGAGAAGTTGATACAAAAAGGTAAGCATCCTCTACTTCCTTTTCCTGAAGTAAATGCTTTTTTTCCATTTGAGAAAAGAACAATAGCCTCAACCAATCTTCCACAACCAGAGATTAAGAGAACAGAAGAAAATACATTGTTGAAAAAGATCATTAAGACTAATAGCCTCATTTATATCCCGGTTCAAGTTCAAGTAAGAAATGAGTGGATATCTGTAGATGCATTCATTGATACCGGTGGATCTAATAATTTGGCTAGACCATCTTTATTTAAATCTCTGTGGAAATCACTGCAAAATATATTGGTTTCAGAAACCATTGGAGGATCTGTCAGTTTAACTCATTATGTAGATAATACTTCTTTGAAAGTTGGGGGGAGTATTGTTAAGATCTCTGCAATACAACACTTTGATCCCTTAGCCAGTCTAATGTCGGGAATGCCATTTTTTTAAATTTTGTGCTTCCAGTGACAATCAGCCAAGATAAGCTGATTATCAATTTGAAAAAGAAAGCCATTTCTGTCCCTAGGTTGTTTATTGCAAACTCAGAAGAAAGACATGAAAATAACCAAAAAAGAGTAGGATCCGGAAAGCCATTAAAAGATTCTGATGATTGGCAGGAAGTCCTGCAGTTCTATGAAGCAAGAGCGGAATCTAAAACAAAACAATTGGCATGCATAGATCCCAATTGGTCTACAGAACAAGATGATATCCACAAAAGACTTCTAAAAAATTGCTCGGAAAACCCACAACAGTTTTGGGAAACAGAAAGTCCGATGCAAGAAATTATAACCTTGCATGAAAATGGACTCAAGGGAAAGTTCATTCCCTGCAATCCCTCAAATGAGCAGGAAATAAAGAAACAGATAAAAGAATTGCTACAGATGCGGCTCATTGAGCCAAGCGAGTCTCATTACACTTGCTCAGCGTTTCTGGTAAGGAATCATTCTGAGATAGTTAGGGGAAAACCTAGAATGGTGATAAACTATAAACCCCTCAATGCCATCACTCAGAGCTTTAACTATCCATTGCCAAGACCAGAAACTATAATGCAAAAAATTCAGCATAGTAAGGTATTTAGTAAATTTGACATGAAGTATGGGTATTATCGGATTCAAATTCAACCATAGCACCGGCATAAAATTGCTTTTATTTGTCCAGCCGATTTTATCAATGGAAGGTTGTTCCCTTCGGTTTGAAAAACACTCCTACATTGTTCCAGAGAATAATGGATTTTATTTTTGCTAAATATGATTTCATTGTCACATATATAGACGACATCCTCATTCATAGTCCAGATGTAAAAACCCATTTAGAGCATTTAGAAATTTTTCTAAAAGAAGTCCAGTGGCATGGTATAGTTTTGTGAGAAAGAAAGATGTTTTTATTTCAAGACAGTATAGATTTTTTGGGAATATCGCGTTGAATATAGCCAATGTTTCTTTTTCTGCTATGAAGTAATTCTTTTGACTGGGTGTAAATTCACCTAAAGCATAAGCACAAAGTTTTTCTTCACCTTTCTCCCTTCGTTCTAAAAGAACGGCTGCCCAAAAATTTAGAGAAGCATCAGTTTGGAGTATAAGAAAACCATCACCTGCTGGTTGGAGCTTTGGCAGCTATTGGCATTCTGCTTTCAATTGTTTAACTGTTGTTGTTGCTTCTTGTGACCATCCATGTTTAAGATGTTTCCTGATCAGCGTTGTTTTCTCTATCAGAATTGGGATATACTTGTGAAGATAATTCAGAACTCCTAAGAATCTTTGAATTGTTTTGGTATCCTTCAGTTCATCTGGAAACTATGTCAATTTGGTTAATACATGGGGTTGCATTTGAATCGCACCATTGATAACATTAATTCCCAGAAAATCTATATTGTCTTGGACTAAAGACATCTTTCTTTCTGACAAAACTATACCATGCTGCTGGAATTCTTTTAGAAAAATTTCTAAATGCTCTAAATGTGTTTTTACATCTAGACTATGAATGAGGATGTCATCTATATATGTGACAATGAAATCATATTTAGCAAAAATAAAATCCATTCTTCTCAAGAAGAATGCAGGAGCGTTTTTCAAACCGAAAGGAACAACCTTCCATTGATAAAATCCGGCAGGACAAATAAAAGCAATTTTATGCCGGTCCTCTGGCTGAATCTCAATCTGATAATACCCAGACTTCATGTCAAATTTACTAAATACCTTGCTATGCTGAATTTTTTGCATTATCATTGTCATGCAAGGTTATACTTTCTTGCATTGGACTTTCTGTTTCCCAAAACTGTTGTGGGTTTTCCGAGCAACTTTTTAGAAGTCTTTTGTGGACATCATCTTGTTCTGTAGACCAATTGGGATCTATGCATGCCAATTGTTTTGTTTTAGATTCTGCTCTTGCTTCATAGAAGTACAACACTTCCTGCCAATCATCAGAATCTTTTAATGGCTTTCTAGCTCCTACTCTTTTCTGGCTATTTTCATGTCTTGCTTCTGAGTTTGCAATAAACAACCTAGGGACAGAAATGGCTTTGTTTTTCAAATTGATAATTAGCTTATCTTCGTTTATTGTCACTGGAAGCACAAAATTTAAAAATGGCATTCCCAACATTAGACTGGCTAAGGGATCAAAATGCTGTATTTTAAAGATCTTAACAATACTCCCCCCAACTTTCAAAGAAATATGGTCTATATAATGAGTTAAACTGACAGATCCTCCAATGGTTTCTGAAACCAGTATATTTTGCAGTGGTTTCCATAGATATTTAAATAAAGATGGTCTAGCCAAATTATTAGATCCACCGGTATCAATGAATGCATCTACAGATATCCACTCATTCCTTACTTGGACTTGAATCGGGATATAAATAAGGCTATTAGTCTTAACGATATTTTTCAACAATGTATTTTCTTCTTTTCTCTTAATCTTTGGTTGTGGAAGACTGATTGAGGTTGTTGCTCTTTCTCAAATGGGAAAAAAGAATTTACTTCAGGAAAAAGGTAACAGAGGCTGCTTACGTTTTTGTATCAACTCCTCTGACTGTTCTGACTATGAAATTACAGATTCATCATCTGAATTCCCTGATGTTTCACTAGTGATTTCAGTGTCACTTTCTTCTTCACTGTAATGATTTTCTTCTGAAAAATCATCATGAGAACGTGATGGACAAAAATTCATTTTTTTGAACATTTTCTTCTTCTTCTACATCTGATATTTTGGTTAGAATATATACATCTGAAATATCATCTTCTGAATCTACAACTGACCAATCATCTTGAAACTCTTCTATGTCTATACAGGCTTTAAGCTTACTAGATGAATTCTGTGGGCACTTTCGTGCAAAATGTCCTTCTTTTTTACAAATAAAACAACAGTTGTTGTTTCTGGGTCTTGATATTTTCTTTAAAAATTTATATTTACAAAAAGGCTTTCTTGGATTTGAAACTCTCTTGGGTTTAAATCTACCATACCATTTTGTTTTCTTCTTCTTTTTGAAAGGTGTCCATGGTAGCATTATTTTGCAGACATCTGAACTGGGTGTGATGTCATGCACCTTCTTCTACCAGCATAAGTATTTAACATTCTCTGTAACCCTGAAAAGAAGGTCAACCCAATAAACTTGATCTAGTCTTTTGTTCTGTACATCTAGATCTTTCATAATGAGGTCTCCTAGATTTCCTAGTAACTTTGACAAAAATGAAATTTTTTGAGCCATATCATTTGAGAGATTAGCTTTAAAAACCTTAGCCATGAAATCTTTACTGAATTGATCAAGATATTTCAGATCTTTTAATTCCATCCGACTAAGATCTGTTATTATTTGCTTTCTCTCATCAACTGGTTCTGGCACGAACTGTGTCTTTAATAATAACTCCAATGTAGACAGTCTGACTTCCATGATGACTCTTCTTTCTGCTTCTGATGGTCCCATCCACCAATCATAGACTATACCAGTCATATGTTTTTCTGCTAGGACCATGATGGATATATTATTCCAATTTTGTAGTAACCTGCATTTGATACAAAGCTTCTATCCAAATCCTGATTGATTCTCTAGGGTTTGAAGAATTATCTAGATCTAAGATATATCCAGTAGTATTAGCTGCATACAGGTCTAATTCAACACGAGGGTATTTATTTACTTCTTTCAAAATGTGTGCCTTATTCTGATTATTTAAACTTTGGAATTTCTTTGGCCTTTTTCTTTTGTCTCCTTCTTCTCCTTTCTTCTTTCTCTAGCTTCTTTGATTTTTGCTCATCGTAGAGCAGTTTCAGATTTGCATTTATCAGATTAGCTTGTTTGCCTAATTCATCTAGAACATCTTCTGCGTGAGCACACCAAGTGGTTAGATAGTTACCTATCTGGTATACTTGGTCCATGTCATTTGGATTCTGTGAATTCTATTCTAGTAACGGGGCACAGTCAGCTCTTGTGGGTGGTTGTCTAGTATTGGATGAAGAAGTACTAAACTTTGTTTTAGGTGGCCACTTTCCTCCTTTTACAAATCTACGATTTGCAAACTGAAATTCCTCTATAGGTGGAGTAGTATTGACATATGTTCTAAACATTTTATTTACAGCAAAGAACGGTTTTTCTTCTGGTATATACAACTGGTTTGTAGACAGTGGTGTACTGGTGGACGAACTAGGCTCTTATGGTATAGGAATATGGCGATAGAAAGATCTTCTTCCACTGACAGGAGTTGGTTCATTTTCTGAGATTGCTGGTAGCACATGTTTTTCTGGCATAACTATTGGTCGTGGTATTCTTGGTCTGTTTGGAATAATTCTAACACAACCATCTGACACAGACATTCTTTTGAGCATACTATTTGAGCTATCTGTAGCTGCCAGAGACTTATATTGAATGTACCAGTCACTAGGCAAAGCTTCTTTGTCATAATGAACACCTTCTACCTGTGCATTGCTTACTCCTACAGCAACACAATCTTTTAACATTGGTTGTCTTAACTTAGGATGTACAGTATTTGTTAACTGAAATGAGGTTTGGACTATCACAGACAAATATTCACTATCTTCAACCATTTCTAGACCTTGTACTCCAATCAAGGCTTTCCAACAGTCTTTGAGATGAATATCAGACAAACTAATGGCATAGTCTGGATAGATAGTGCCATGTTGACATCCCGAGGATAGGTTTCCCATTATGGTTCCAATTCGGGCATGTTCATATACATTGTGTCTGGTATCGAATAGCTCAGCTATACAGGGAGTATTAAGGCCATGACGGAATAATGGAGCTAGTCCAATTTTGATTCCCCCAAAGTGTAAATAGAAAAATCTCTTTTTCAGCAACATATTTTCTAAAAAAATTTATTTCATCTTCGGAAAACAAATTTAAACCTACAATTTGTACAGATGGACCTTTGATTCTTATATTGAGCTCAACTTCTTTAAAATAGGCCTTCTTAGTGTTGAGAATGCAACAAGATTATGGAGCTTAGTGGAAAGGAGTCGCCTTCACTAAGTGGACCCGCAGGCAAATTATGGCGCAAAGTCTATTTTTAGACTATGTCTATTTTTAGACATATGGATCATGGTCTATGAGTTGCAGGATGTTGTTTATGGATGATTGGTCATGTTGGGAAAAATAGATGGACTTCTATTTTTGGATCACAGCAGGAGTGATTAGAGTCTATTTTTAGACTGCCAGTTCAAAAATAGAAAATTCATATAATATTGTCTCATAATAATATTTGGACTATAAACATTATCTTATCCTCTTGGAGCACTTCAGTTTGAGCTACAGATGTGGCACATGCAGCTGTCAGAAGGAAATACGCTTTCTTTGTGGGTCAAGTTAGCTATTGCGTGTAGGACTTTAGCTAGAACTCATGTAGTTGAGTTTGGTAGAGTTGGATGTGGAGTTGATGGAGTTGTGTTCAATTGAACTAGTTGTATTCAGTCTAACTGGAGAATACACTAGTGATGAGTTGTGTGAATTGATTGTTAATTAATTCACTAATTATTAACTTATAAAGTAACTAAATAATACATCAGTTAACTCAGTTTCATGTCAGTGCATGTACAGTTCAGTGGAGATAGGTGTTAGAGATTGAGATTGCTATGAGTTGTGACTATAGTTGTGCATGAGATCTTGCACAATCAATGGATTGAGTATGCCCATGAGAATTGCACAGCATATGCCCAGTATTATAGCTTGTGCTCACCTGATTTTCAGTGTGAGTGATTTTCACAAGGTATTGTGCAGTGGAGGCAGGCAAAGCAGCTGAGAAGATTTGAACCTGTGACTTGTTCATATCTGAGCTAGTTTTGTGTGTAACAGGTGGAGATAGTACTAAGTACTTGTGAGGAGTATTGTACTATGTATTGTTACAAGTTCTCAATCATTAATATACAGATAGTGTGGGGTTTTCAGCTATAAGCTTTCCCCGGGTTACATACTGTGTTAATGTGTGCATGCGATTGATGTTTCATTGTTTTTGATGCTGCTAAATTGATGATCAACGTAGAGGAGGTTATGTATTATGCATGTATTCCACAATAGTGTATGATCGGGATAATCTCTGTGAATAAGTGTTTATTATTCAAAATTTCTACATGGAATCAGAGCTGTTGATCATCAGATCTACTATTCAGGAAGTGTTTACATCTTATTTCTTCAGGCAGAATCTGTAATCGGGACAGGTAGCCTCTAGATTCATCCTTCCTTTAGAAGGTAAGATATCCGGTAAAAGCCCATACAGTCAATCTCTGTACGAGAAATACTTTGTTCTCGCAAATCTTAGATCGGAGGTGGTTGAGTTTGGGCTGAAGGATTTCATAGAGGCTGAGGTCCCAAAGCCTACTGATGCTGCCGAAGCTGAGGTTTGGTAAAAGAAGACAACAAAGTGTCGAAGGATTATGTTGGAGGGCGTGAAGGATCACATTATGTCCAGCCTGCATGGTAAGACTTCTCCATACTTGATGTGGAAAGCGTTGACAGATCTATTCCAAAGCAAGAGCGATCAGAGGAAGCTGGCACTCAAAGATAAACTCAGAAACATCAAATGCGATAAGGGAGACAGTATGCCCAAGTATCTCACGAAGTTCACTCAGTGCAGAGATGAGCTGGGAAGTGTGGGGGTGACTATCGATGATGAGGACTTGGTGAGCTTAGCTCTCCTTGGTCTTCCGAAGAGTTGGAATTGCTATCAGGACTCTGTCAATGGTAGGGAGAAATTGCCAGGATGGGAGAGAGTTTGGTCAAATCTTGTGTAGGAGGAGATCAGGCGGAATACCAGGGACGGATCTTCATCAAAGGGAACTGATGAAGAAAATTGCGCTTTGGCTACCAAAGCAAAGAAGGGGAAGAACAAGAAAGATTCTCAGTCCAGTGCGAAAGTCAAGAAGCAGGACATGTCCAAGGTGAAGTGTTTTCACTGTCACCAACACAGACACTATGCCACTAATTGTCCGCAGAAGAAGAAGAACAAGCAAGCTGCTGGATCTGCAGCAGGAGAGGCTCTAGCCTCGTAATTTGAGCTTGATTTTTCATTGATCACATACTTGGTTTCAAGTGTGATGGGATCGGTGTGGTACTTGGACAGTGGTGCATCTTTTAACATGACAGGAGATCGAGATTTGTTTTCTGATCTGGAGGAGAAAGATCTTGGAGTGCACATCGAGATGGGCGATGATGGTAGATACAGTGCGACCGGTATTGGTACCATGTCCTTTGAGAGGGAGTCTGGTAAACCCTTCGTATTGAAGGAAGTGATGCATGTTCCAGGATTGAAGAAGAATCTTATCTCTGTGGCGATGTTAGAAGACAAGGGATATGATGTTGTTTTCAGCGAGGGAAAGGCTTTCCTGTGCAGCAAGACAACTGGAGAAACCCAGAAGATAGGGGTTCGAGTGAGGAACCTTTATCAGTTGCATGTAGATGGATGCGCAGCAATGGCATGCAAGGCAGAAGGATTGGTGAGCCGGGATGATGGCGAGCTGTGGCACAGGAGATTGGGTCACCTTCACCATGGAGCCTTGAAGATACTACAGCAGATCACTACAGGGCTTCCTAAAGGCACTCTTGCGTAGTCAGATCGGTGCAAGGGGTGTACTTTGGGAAATTTTGTGAAAGCCACCTTTCACGAGAAGGATAGTCGCGCCACGACAATCCTTGAGAGAATTCACACAGACGTGTGTGGACCTTTCTCAGTTGCTTCAACAACAAAACACAGGTATTATGTGATTTTTGTTGATGATTTCTCTCGTAAGTTCTGGATCTTCTTCATGCAGAAGAAGAGCGAGACATACTCAAAGTTTTGTGATTTCAAAGCACTGGTCAAGAAGGATTCGGGGAAGAAGGTGAAGGCTCTTAGGAGCGATAATGGTGGTGAATACATCTCTGGCGAGTTCAAGTATTTCTGCAGTGCAGAAGGGATTCGAAGAGAGCTCATAGCTCCCCATAACCCACAGCAGAATGGGGTTGCTGAGTGAAAGAATAGAACGATCATGGGTGTTGCATGGGCGATGTTGCATGATCAGGGCCTACCCCTTCACTTATGGGCGGAAGCATGCAATACAACAATTTATGTGCAGAACCGTTTTCCTCATAGGATACTTGGCATGAGTACACCCGAGGAGGATTATTCTGGTAAGAAGCCTGATCTTTCTCATTTGAGGATTTTTTGTGCTAACGTTTACATGCATGTGACAAAGGATGCCAGGAAGAAGTTGGAGCCGACCGAAGAGGTTGGGATATTTGTGGGGTACACTGATACACCCCACAACTATCTTGTGTATTTGCCAGACAGTGGCAAGACTGTTGTGCGACGGGATATAAAATTTCAGGAGGAGAAAGCCATGAAGTGTTCGCTTGAGAGGGAGGTACACTTGCATGCAAATGAGGAGCTATTAGTTCCTAAAGATGAGCTTCAGGACGTGGATCAGCCACAGGACGAGGTTCATGGAGTGGAAGAGACCACTCATGCAACGCCAACCATCAGAGGGTGAAAGCACTTGACAGAAGCTGAGCGACCGGCTCAAGATGCAGAGAAAGTTGTAGGACCACCTACAGCCCAACTCAAGCAGAGACAGTCACCTGATCGGTACACTGGATACATGGCTCTTATGAGAAAATGTGTTGTGACTAAGCCATCCTCTTTCGAGGAAGCTGTGGAGGATCCCGCATGGGTAGACGCCATGGTGGAAGAGTATGATTCAATTGTCAGAAACAGTGCATGGGAGATTGTCCCAAGACCGGAACGGAAATCAGTGGTGGGTTCGATATGGATCTACAAAGTTAAGTAGGTCGCTAACAGGAGTGTGGAGAAGTACAAGGCAAGATTTGTTGCCTGAGGCTTTTCACAGATAGGGGGGATTGATTATGAGGAGACCTTTGCACCTGTCGCAAGGTATTCTTCCATACGGACGATTCCTGCTCTCTCAGCGTAGCTGGGATGGCACATTCATTAGATGGATGTGAAGACTGCGTTCCTCAATGGATTCATTGAGGAGGAGGTGTACATAGAACAGCGCAAAGGTTTTGAGATCTTCAGCAGCGAGTCGCATGTGTGCAGGCTCAAGAGAGTGTTGTATGGGTTGAAATAAGCACCACGTGCTTGGTACACATAGATAGACACTTATTTCACCGGACTTGGATTCTCCAAGAGTGAGGCAGATCCTAACCTATACCAGATTGTGGTGGAGGGTAAGTTGCTTATCATTGTACTTTACGTAGATGATTTGATTCTAACGAGTGATGAGCTATTGATACTTTCATGGAAGGATGATCTTGCTAAGGAGTTTGAGATGAAGGACTTGGGCCTCCTTCATTATTTCCTGGGATTGGAAATCTGGCAGCGTAGTGATGGACTATTTGTTTCTCAAGGTAAGTATGCTCGGGAGATACTGGAGAAGTTCAACATGCATGGCTGCAAGCCTGTTGATACTCCTCTTCCTGGAGGTTGGAGGAAGGAGGATGCCACTTCAGCAGAAGAAGTGGATGCCACTGTTTATCGATAATTGGTGGGGTCGCTTATGTATCTGGTCAATACACGACCCGATATATGCTATGTTGTTAACCAGCTTTCACAAGCTATGGTTAAGCCAACCAAGCTCTTCTGGAAGGTAGGCAAGCATGTATCGTGTTATTTGAGAGGCACATCGGGATATGGATTGTGGTACAGACAGGAGGATGAGGTGAAGCTATGTGGCTTCACAGATGTAGATTGGGAGGGAGCCCAACGGAAAGAAATATCACATCAGGAGGGGTCTTCAGTATCGGGTCGACAGTAGTTTCTTGGTACAGCAGGAAGCAGAGATCCGTGGCACTCAGCTCAGCAAAGGCCGAGTATATGGCAGCAATTTTGGCTGCATGCGAGGCTAAATGGATGAGGAAGATTCTGGTCGGTTTGTTTGGTTCTCACTTGGAGCCTACTGTGATTTACTGTGATAACCAGAGTTGCATTAAACTCTCGGCTAATCCTGTATTTCATGATAGATCTAAGCATATTGACATCAGGTACCATCATATCAGAGATTGTGTGCAGTGGAGAATCATGTTACTTTCATACATTCCAACGAAGGATCAGGATGCTGATATCTTGACAAAGGCGCTCACCAGGAGCAAATTCGAATACCACCGAGGCAGGATAAGGGTTGCTGATAATCCATATCTTGTTGAGAGGGAGTGTTGAGAATGCAACAAGATGATGGAGCTTAGTGGAAAGGAGTGGCCTTCACTAAGTGGGCCCACGAAAAATTATGGCGCAAAGTCTATTTTCAGACTATGTCTATTTTTAGACATATGGATCATGGTCTATGAGTTGCAGGATGTTGTTTATGGATGATTGGTCATGTTGGGAAAAATAGATGGACTTCTATTTTTGGATCACAACAGGAGTGATCAGAGTCTATTTTTAGACTGCCAGTTCAAAAATAGAAAAGTCAAATATTATTGTCTCATAATAATATTTGGACTATAAACATTATCTTATCTTGTTGGAGCACTTCAGTTTGAGCTACAGATGTGGCACATGCAGTTGTCAGAAGGAAATACGATTTCTTTGTGGGTCAGGTTAGCTGTTGCATGTAGGACTTCAGTTAGAACACATGTAGTAGAGTTTGGTGGAGTTGGATGTGGAGTTGTGTTCAGTTGAACTAGTTGTATTCAGTCTAACTGGAGAATACACTAGTGATGAGTTGTGTGAATTGATTGTTAATTAATTCACTAATTATTAACTCATAAAGTAACTAAATAATACATCAGTTAACTCAGTTGCATGTCCGTGCATGTACAGTTCAGTGGAGACAGGTGTTAGAGGTTGAGATTTCTATCAGTTGTGACTATAGTTGTGCATGAGATCTTGCACAATCAATGGATTGAGTATGCCCATGAGAATTGCACAGAATATGCCCAGTATTATAGCTTGTGCTCACGTGATTTTCAGTGTGAGTGATTTTCACAAGGTATTGTGCAATGGAGGCAGGCAAAGCACCGAAGAAGATTTGAACCTGTGACTTGTTCAGATTTGAGCTAGTTTTGTGTGTAATAGGTGGAGATAGTACTGAGTACTTGTGAGGAGTATTGTACTATGTATTGTTACATGTTCAAAATCATTAATATATAGATAGTGTGGGGTTTTCCGCTGTAAGCTTTCCCCGGGTTACATACTGTGTTAATGTGTGCATGCGATTGATGTTTCATTGTTTTTTGATGCTGCTAAATTGATGATCAACGTATAGGAGGTTATGTATTATGCATGTATTCCGCAATAGTGTATAATCGGGATAATCTCTGTGAATAAGTGTTTATTATTCAAAATTTCTACACTTAGTTAATTTGAATAGCATCGGAACTAGATAAATTTCTTTGGTAATGCAGGAGGGTTCCAGTTTTCTGGGTCTTTGACCTTTTCATGTTCTACTAAGTCAGACTCAAGGGATCTATTATCTACTTCAGATATAGAACGTCTACCAATGTTTGAAAAGGATCTCAAGAAATTGGCCATGTTGAACTCTTACAATCTATTCAAGAGATTGACTGAAGCAATGTTTATTTACTTAGCACTCGTAAAACAAGATGATTTTCAAAGGCTACCTGGCTAACTTCAGGCTCTGTCTATAGAGTGCATCGTGTCCAAGGAATGTTGTGAGGCTCCAATACCAAAAATAGGGGTGACCGTTCAACAGAGACTAATAATTAAGACGAGCAGACAATAGAATAAAGCTTTGGTGCATTCGAACTTACTTCTGATTAAATTCGAAGTTTCCTAAACAACAGATCTGAGATAGGTGACTTCTCCTCAACCAAACATGCGTGCACAACACGACCTCTCTCCACGGGTCTTCAAAACACCTTCGCCTTACAGCTCAAGGTTCTTTTGGAATACAGAAACTGTCCTCAGACAGGCGGCCCAGTAGGCTTCGAATATTAACAAAAACAAGCAGAGTACATAAAGCTTATTACAACAAGAGATCTCAGAGTTCTCTGTCAAGCGATGATCCTGAACTTCTGCAGACCCTTTCTTATATAGACTTCCTAGCGAATCTAATCCTAGCTAAGAGATGACGTAAAAATGGAAATTATTGAGGGTCTTGTTAATATTTCTTTCACCAACAGTGTCTACTCAACTTTTTCCAGTACAATGATTTTAGCTACAACATGTGACCACATTATCACATTGCTAGCTAAATATTCTATCATGGTCCCATTGGACTCCTATCTGAATCATAATCATAATCATGTGTTGGCTCGTACTCATCGAGGATCTTCTGGTAGTGGCGTTCTATCAGCCAGTTGTATTCTTCATCGATATCTGCTGCTGGGTCCTGAGCATCTGTCAAATCGTCTGGGAAAGTAGATGCAATTGCTTTTTCCTTGGCATATTCATCTAAAATTATTGTCCTCCTGGCTGTCACTTTTGAAGATTCTCCCTTTTCCATATTTGTTTTTATCCTATGGAGGCCCGGTTGCTGAGGTGTGTACATGGCTTCTTGTTTCTCCCACTTGTTAAGGAAAGGTAAAGCACTGATCTCGATGTCTAGAAAAGAATCTTTAAAGACATTTCTTACTGTGGGTGATCTTTGCACTTCCAATTCTATGCCATTTAAGAGTTCCCATATAAAAATTTGAAACATATTAGTTGAACTCCCGATTGCATATGAAACCCATTGTTTACAATTATTGCTCATAAAATCTTTGTGTTGCCAACCTAATTCAAAAATCATTGATGTACAGATTCTTTTTGAAATCATCAAACTTATTATATGGATAAAATTATTATTCCAATTAGGTGAGATAACACCGATAGTTACCAAAGCCTTTTGATTAACCACAAATTTTAGTACTTTGGGTTCTCCTTGTAAATCAACCATTTTTTGCAAAATCTGTAGTTTTTCTGAGAGCTTTAAATTTCCAAATTCATGGAACCAACCAGCATGCTGCTTAATCATTTCTTCATTGTTACTGGTCTTGATTTCTTCGATCCTTTAATGGATGAAAACCCGTGCAAACGGATTTGGATCAATACTTTCTCTTAATCTGAGGCTGTGAAAATCCCAAGGGGATGAGAAATTTCTAAGATATTGCATTGTCCGTTGAATGCACTGAGATATCCTGGTAGTTGGCTTTTTTCTGCAGAAGCCCTCTTTTATCTCCCAATCAGCAAATCCTTCAAATATCTCGTATTGAGGAAAAGTATCATTTGCTGCATAATTCTCGTCAAGCCTTTGTAAGAAAGAGGCTTCCAATTCTTCAAAAATGTCGGGAATTCTTAAAGATAAAATAAATTTTCCTAATTCAGGTTTTATAGGAATTTCTTCAAGATCTAGTAGTTTTGCTCCTGTAAAAATGCTAAGAGAAAAATCAAGTCCTCCAATGAGCTGATAAAAATTTAAAATTTTGAGGATTCGCTAGACCAAAGATCAGATAAACTTCTAAAAAAGAGTTTTATCTTCATATTAGGCAAAGGATATACCTTTACCAAAGTATCATCTAGGCCCAGAGAAGTACCTATATTATTGGACTACCATGCTTGGCAATTTCTTATCCAAGTATTTCTTCTCAGTCTCATTCCTACAACCTTTTTAATTTCTTTTTCAATGTGGCTTGCATGTCCTTCAAAAATTCTAAATCTATCAACAAATGTAGAAAAGTTGTCGTCCTGTGGACCTTTACCTGGAATGGTAAAGCACGAACTTGTACAAGTCATGAATGCTTTATTCATATCCTTGGTTAATGAATCTGTTAGAAAATTTGAATTACCTGGGATCCACTCAACTTCAAAATCAAACTATTGGAACCAAATCTGCCAAGCAAGAATTCTTCCCTTTGCAATCTATCTTGATATTTTGGCAGATAGAAAATATTTGAACTTCTTTGAGTCTGTTCTGATTAAGAATTTTACGGGAGTAAGATATAACTCAAATCGTTGTATCCCATTGAATATAGCCAATGTTTCTTTTTCGGCTATGAAGTAATTCTTTTGACTGGGTGTAAATTCACCTAAAGCATAAGCACAAAGTTTTTCTTCACCTTTCTCCCTTCGTTCTAAAAGAACGACTGCCCAAAAATCTAGAGAAGCATCAGTTTGGAGTATAAGAAAACCATCACCTGGTGGTTGGAGCTTTGGTAGTTGTTGGAATTCTGCTTTCAATTGTTTAACTGTTGTTATTGCTTCTTGTGACCATCCCTGTTTAAGATGTTTCCTGATCAACGTTGTTTTCTCTGCCAGATTTGGGATATACTTGTGAAGATAATTCAGAACTCCTAAGAATCTTTGAATTGTTTTGGTATCCTTCAGTTCATCTGGAAACTATGTCAATTTGGTTAATACATGGGGTTGCATTTGAATCGCACCATTGACAACATTAATTTCCAGAAAATCTATACTGTCTTGAAATAAAGACATCTTTCTTTCTGACAAAACTATACCATACTGCTGGACTTCTTTTAGAAAATATTTTAAATGCTCTAAATGGGTTTTTACATCTGGACTATGAATGAGGATGTCATCTATGTATGTGACAATGAAACCATATTTAGCAAAAATAAAATCCATTCTTCTGTGGAAGAATGCAGGAGCGTTTTTCAAACCGAAGGGAACAACCTTCCATTGATAAAATCCGGCTGGACAAATAAAAGCAGTTTTATGCCGATCCTCTGGCTGAATCTGAGTATGATAATACCCAGACTTCATGTCAAGTTTACTAAATACCTTGCTATGTTGAATTTTTTGCATTATAGTTTCTGGTCTTGGAAATGGATAGTTAAAGCTCTAAGTGATGGCATTGAGGGGTTTATAGTTTATCACCATTGTAGGTTTTCCCCTAACTATCTCAGAATGATTCCTTACCAGAAAAGTTGAGCAAGCGTAATGAGACTCGCTTGGCTCAATGAGCTACATCTGTAGCAATTCTTTTATTTGTTTCTTCATTTCCTGCTCATCTGAGGGAGTGCAGGGAATCAACTTTCCCTTGACTCCATTGTCATGCAAGGTTATAATTTCTTGCATCGGACTTTCTGTTTCCCAAAACTATTGTGGGTTTTCCGAGAAACTTTTTAGAAGTCTTTTGTGGATATCATCTTGTTCTGTAGACCAATTGGGATCTATGCATGCCAATTGTTTTGTTTTAGATTCTGCTCTTGCTTCATAGAACTGCAGGACTTCCTGCCAATCATCAGAATATTTTAATGGCTTTCTGGCTCCTACTCTTTTCTGGCTATTTTCATGTCTTTCTTCTGAGTTTGCAATAAACAACCTAGGGACATAAATGGCTTTCTTTTTCAAATTGAAAATCAGCTTATATTGGCTGATTGTCACTGGAAGCACAACACTTAAAAATGACATTCCCAACATTAGACTGGCTGAGGGATCAAAATGCTATATTATAGAGATCTTAACAATACTCCCCCCAACTTTCAAAGAAATATTGTCTACATAATGAGTTAAACTGACAGATCCTCCAATGGTTTCTGAAACTAGTATATTTGCAGTGGTTTCCACAGATATTTAAATAAAGATGGTCTAGCCAAATTATTAGATCCACCAGTATCAATGAATGCATCTACATATATCCACTCATTTATTACTTGAACTTGAACCGGGATATACATAAGGCTATTAGTCTTAACGAACTTTTTCAAAAATGTATTTTCTTCTGTTCTCTTAATCTCTGGTTGTGGAAGACTGGTTGAGGCTGTTGTTCTTTTCTCAAATGGGAAAAAAACATTTACTTCAAGAAAAGGTAACATAGGCTTATTACCTTTTTGTATCAACTTCTCTGACTGTTCTAACTGTGAAATTACAGATTCATCATCTGAATCCTCTGATGTTTCACTAGTGATTTCAGTGTCACTTTCTTCTTCACTGTAATGATTTTCTTCTGAAAAATCATCATCAAAACATGATGGACAAAAATTCCTTTTTTGAACATTTTCTTCTTCTTCTACATCTGATATTTCGGTTAGAATATATACATCTGAAATATCATCTTCTGAATCTACAACTGACCAATCATCTTGAAACTCTTCTATGTCTATACAGGCTTTAAGCTTACTAGATGAATTCCGTGGGCACTTTCGTGCAAAATGTCCTTCTTTTTTACAAATAAAACAACAGTTGTTGTTTTTGGGTCTTGATCTTTTCTTTAAAAATTTATATTTACGAAAAGGCTTTCTTGGATTTGAGACTCTCTTGGGTTTAAATCTACCATACCTTTTTGTTTTCTTCTTCTTTTTGAAAGGTGTCCATGGTAGCATTATTTTGCAGACATCTGAACTGGCTGTGATGTCATGTGCCTTCTTCTGCCAGCATAAGTATTTAACTTTCTCTGTAACCCTAAAAAGAAGGTCAACCCAATAAACTTGATCTAGTCTTTTGTTTTGTACATCTAGATCTTTCATAATGAGGTCTCCTAGATTACCTAGTAACTTTAACAAAAATGAAATTTTTTGAGCCACATCATTTGAGAGATTAGCTTTAAAAACCTTAGCCATGAAATATTTACTAAATTGATCAAGATATTTCAAATATTTTAATTCCATCCGACTAAGACCTGTTATTATTTGATTTCTCTCATCAACTGGTTCTGGCACGAACTGTGTATTTAATAATAACTCTAACGTAGACAGTCCGGCTTCCATGACGGCTCTTCTTTCTGCTCCTGATGGTCCCATCCACCAATCATAGACTATACCAGTCATACGTTTTTCTGCTAGGACCATGATGGATATATTATCCAATTTTGTAGTAACCTGCATTTGATACAAAGCTCCTATCCAAATCCTGGTTAATTCTCTAGGGTTTGAAGAATTATCTAGATCTAAGATATAGCCACTAGTATTAGCTGCATACAGGTCTTCTTCAACACGAGGGTATTTATTTACTTCTTTCAAAATGTGTGCCTTATTCTGAATATTTATAGATGGCAAGATGAAAGAAGGAAATTTAGAGGCAGCTTGTTCAAGGGTCATGACTTCTTTCTTTGACTCAAAAGGTTTATCAGTTTTGTAAGTCTCTCTTTCACTAGTTAGCTTTCCAGTGTCCTTAGAAGTACCCTCTTCTACGCTGGTTGCAGTTACTGCCTCTCTTGCCTCTTCTTCTTCTTCTAGATCCCAATAATTAGGTGCACCCATATCTATATGAACCCGTGGAGAGAGGTCGTGTTGCGCACGCATGTTCGGTTGAGGAGAAGTCATCTATCTCAGATCTTCTACTTAGGAAACATCGACTTTAATCAGAAGTAAGTTTGAATGCACCAAAGCTTTATTCTCTTTTTGCTGTTTAGGAAACTTCGAATTTAATTAGAAGTAAGTTCGAATGCACCAAAGCTTTATTCTATTGTCTGCTCGTCTTAATTATTAGTCTCTGTTGAATGGTAACCCCTATTTTTGGTATCAGAGCCTCACCCCATTCCTTGGACACAATACACTCTATAGACAGAGCCTGAAGTTAGCCAGGTAGCCTTTGAAAAGCATCTTGTTTTACGAGTGCTGAGTAAATAAACGTTGCTTCAGTCAATCTCTGGAATATATTGTAAGAGTTCAACATGGCCAATTTCTTGAGATCCTTTTCAAAAATTGACAGACGTTCTATATCTTAAGTAGATAATAGATCCCTCAAGTTTGACTTAGTAGAACATGAAAAGGTCGAAGACCCAGAAAACTGGAACCCTCCTGCATTAAATACCAAAGAAATTTATCCAGTGTCGATGCTATTCAAATTAACTAAGAAGGCCTATTTTAAATAAGTTGAGCTGAAGATAAGAATCAAAGGTCCATCTGTACAAATTGTAGGTTTAAATTTGTTTTCCGAAGATGAAATCAAAAAGTTTAGAAAATATGTTACTGAAAAGAGATTTTTCTATTTACACTTTGGGGGAATCATAATTGGACTAGCTCCATTATTCCGTCATGGCCTTAATACTCCCTGTATAGTCGAGCTATTTGATACCAGACACAATGTATATGAACATGCCCGAACTGGAACCATACTGGGAAACCTATCCTCGGGATGTCAACATGGCACTATGTATCCAGACTATGCTATTAGTTTGTCTGATATTCATCTCAAAGACTGTTGGAAAGCCTTGATTGGAGTACAAGGTCTAGAAATGGTTGAAGATAGTGAATATTTCTCTGTGATAGTCCAAACCTCATTTCTATTAACAAACACTGTACATCCTAAGTTAAGACAACCAATGTTAAAAGATTGTGTTGTTGTAGGACTAAGCAATGCACAGGTAGAAGGTGTTCATTATGACAAAGAAGCTTTGCCTAGTGACTGGTACATTCAATATAAGTCTCTAGCAGCTACAGATAGCTCAAATAGTATGCTCAGAAGAATGCCTGTGTCAGATGGTTGTGTTAGAATTATTCTAAACATACCAAGAATACCACGACCAATAGTTATGCCAGAAAAACATGTGCTACTAGCAATCTCAGAAAATGAACCAAATTCTGTCAGTGGAAGAAGATCTTTCTATCGCCATATTCCTATACCAAAAGAGCCTAGTTCATCCACTAGTACACCGTTATCTACAAACCAGTTGTATATACCAGAAGAAAAACTATTTTTTTCTGTAAATAAAATGTTTAGAACATATGTCAATACTACTCCACCTGTAGAGGAATTTCAGTTTGCAAATCGTAGATCTGCAAAAGGAGGAAAGTGGCCACCTAAAACAAAGTTTAGTACTTATTCATCAAATACCAGAAAGCCACCCACAAGAGCTGACTGTGCCCCGTTACTAGAACAGAATTCACAAAATCCAAATGACATGGACCAAGTATACCAGATAGGTAACTATCTAACCACTTGGTGTGCTCACGCAGAAGATGTTCTAGATGACTTAGGCAAACAAGCTGATCTGATAAATGCAAATCTGAAATCGCTCTACGATGAGTAAAAATCAGAGAAGCTAGAGAAAGAAGAAAGGAGAACAAGGAGACATAAGAAAAAGGCCAAAGAAATTCCAAAGTTTCATATAGATATGAGTGCAGCTAATTATTGGGATCTAGAAGAAGAAGAAGAGGCAAAAGAAGCAATAACTGCAACCAGCGCAGAAGAGGGTACTTCTAAGGACACTAGAAAGCTAACCAATGAAAGAGAGACTTACAAAACTGGTAAACCTTTTGAGTCAAACAAAGAAGTCATGACCCTTGAACAAGCTGCCTCTAAATTTCCTTCTTTCATCTTGCCATCTATAAATAATCAGAATAAGGCACACATTTTGAAAGAAGTAAATAAATACCCTCGTGTTGAAGAAGACCTGTATGCAGCTAGTACTAGTGGCTATATCTTAGATCAAGACAATTCTTCAAACCCTGGAGAATCGATCAGGATTTGGATAGGAGCTTTGTATCAAATGCAAGTTACTACAAAATTGGATAATATATCCATCAGTGTCCTAGTAGAAAAACGTATGACTGGTATAGTCTATGATTAGTGGATGGGACCATCAGAAGCAGAAAGAAGAGCCGTCATGGAATCCGGACTGTCTACATTGGAGTTATTATTAAAGACACAGTTCGTGCCAGAACCAGTTGACGAGAGAAAGCAAATAATAACAGATCTTAGTCGAATGTAATTAAAAGATCTGGAATATCTTGATCAATTCAGTAAAGATTTCATGGCTAAGGTTTTTAAAGCTAATCTCTCAAATGATGTGGCTCAAAAAATTTCATTTTTGTCAAAGTTACCAGGCAATCTAGGAGACCTCATTATGAAAGATCTAGATGTACAGAACAAAATAATACATCAAGTTTATTGGGCTAACCTTATTTTCAGGGTTACAGAGAAAGTTAAATACTTATGCTGGTAGAAGAAGACGCATGACATCACACCCAGCTCAGATGTCTGCAAAATAATTCTACCATGGACACCTTTCAAAAAGAAGAAGAAAACAAAAAGGTATGGTAGATTTAAACCCAAGAGAGTCTAAATCCAAGAAAGCCTTTTCGTAAATATAAATTTTTAAAGAAAGATCAAGACCCAGAAACAACAACTGTTGTTTTATTTGTCAAAAAGGACATTTTGCACAAAAGTGCCCACAGAATTCATCTAGTAAGCTTAATGCCTGTATAGACATAGAAGAGTTTCAAAATGATTGGTCAGTTGTAGATTCAGAAGATGATATTTCAGATGTATATATTCTAACCGAAATATCAGATGTAGAAGAAGAAGAAAATTTTCAAAAAATGAATTTTTGTCCATCATGTTCTGACGATGATTTTTCAAAAGAAAATCATTACAGTGAAGAAGAAAGTGACATTGAAATCACTAGTGAAACACCAGAGGATTCAGATGATGAATCTGTAATTTCACAGTTAGAACAGTCAGAGAAGTTGATACAAAAAGGTAAGCAGCCTCTGTTACCTTTTCCCGAAGTAAATGCTTTTTGCCCATTTGAGAAAAGAACAACAGCCTCAACCAATCTTCCACAACCAGAGATTAAGAGAATAGAAGAAAATACATTGTTGAAAAAGATCGTTAAGACTAATAGCCTTATTTATATCCCGGTTCAAGTTCAAGTAAGAAATGAGTGGATATCTGTAGATGCATTGATTTGATACATGTGGATTTAATAATTTGGCTAGACCATCTTTATTTAAATCTCTGTAGAAACCACTGCAAAATATATTGGTTTCAAAAACCATTGTAGGATCTGTCAGTTTAACTCATTATGTAGACAATATTTCTTTGAAAGTTGGGGGCAGTATTGTTAAGATCTCTGTAATACATCATTTTGATCCCTCAGCTAGTCTAATGTTGGGAATGCCATTTTTAAATTCTATGCTTCCAATGACAATCAGCCAAGATAAGCTGATTATCAATTTGAAAAAGAAATCTATTTCTGTCCCTAGGTTGTTTATTGCAAACTCAGAAGAAAGACATGAAAATAGCCAGAAAAGAGTAGGAGCTAGAAAGCCATTAAAAGATTCTGATGATTGGCAGGAAGTCCTGCAGTTCTATGAAGCAAGAGCAGAATCTAAAACAAAACAATTGGCATGCATAGATCCCAATTGGTCTACAGAACAAGATGATATCCACAAAAGACTTCTAAAAAGTTTCTCAGAAAACCCACAACGTTTTTGGGAAACAGAAAGTCCGATGCAAGAAATTATAACCTTGCATGACAATGGAGTCAAGGGAAAGTTAATTCCTTGCACTACCTCAGATGAGCAGGAAATAAAGAAACATATAAAAGAATTTCTACAGATGCAGCTCATTGAGCCAAGCGAGTCTCATTACGCTTGCTCAGCGTTTCTGGAAAGGAATCATTCTGAGATAGTTAGGGGAAAACCTAGAATGGTGATAAACTATAAACCCCACAATGCCATCACTTAGCGCTTTAACTATCCATTGCCAAGACCAGAATCTATAATGCCAAAAATTCAGCATAGCAAGGTATTTAGTAAATTTCACATGAAGTCTGGGTATTATCATATTCAGATTAAGCCAGAGGACCGGCATAAAACTACTTTTATTTGTCCAGCCGGATTTTATCAATGGAAGGTTGTTCCCTTCGGTTTGAAAAACGCTCCTAAATTCTTCCACATAAGAATGGATTTTATTTTTGCTAAATATGATTTCATTGTCACATATATAGACGACATCCTCATTCATAGTCCAGATGTAAAAACCCATTTAGAGCATTTAGAAATTTTTCTAAAAGAAGTCCAGCAGCATGGTATAGTTTTGTCAAAAAGAAAGATGTCTTTATTTCAAGACAGTATAGATTTTCTGGGAATTAATGTTGTAAATGGTGCGATTCTAATGCAACCCCACGTATTAACCAAATTGACACAGTTTCCAGATGAACTGAAGGATACCAAAACAATTCAAAGATTCTTAGGAGTCCTGAATTATCTTCACAAGTATATCCCAAATCTAACAGATAAAACAGCGTCGATCAGGAAACATCTTAAACAGGGATGGTCACAAAAAGCAACAGCAGCAGTTAAACAATTGAAAGCAGAATGCCAACAACTGCCAAAGCTCCAGCCACCAGGTCATGGTTTGCTTATACTCCAAACTGATTCTTCTCTAGATTTTTGGGCAGCCGTTCTTTTAGAACGAAGGGAGAAAGGTGAAGAAAAACTTTGTGCTTATGCTTCACGTGAATTTACACCCAGTCAAAAGAATTACTTCATAGCCGAAAAAGAAACATTGGCTATATTCAACGGGATACAACGATTTGAGTTATATCTTACTCCCGTAAAATTCTTAATCAGAACAGACTCCAAGAATTTCAAATATTTTCTATCTACCAAAATATCAAGACAGATTGCAAAGGGAAGAATATTGCTTGGCAAATTTGGTTCCAACAGTTTGATTTTGAAGTTGAGTGGATCCCTGGTAATTCAAATTTTCTAACAGATTCATTAACCAGGGATATGAATAAAGCATTCATGACTTGTACAGGTTCTTGCTTTACCATTCCAGGTAAAGGTCCACAGGATGACAACTTTTCTACATTTGTTGATAGATTCAGAATTTTTGAAGGACATGCAAGCCACATTGCAGAAGAAATAAAAAAGGTTGTAAGAATCAGACTGAGAAGAAATACTTGGATAAGAAAATGCCAAGCATGGCAGTCCAAGAATATAGGTACTTCTCTAGGCCTAAATGATACTCTGGTAAAGGTATATCCTTTGCCTAATATGAAGATAAAACTCTTTTTTAGAAGCTTATCTGATCTTTGGTCTAGCAAATACACTGACAAAATGATCTGGACCCTCAAAATGTTAAATTTTTATCAGCTCATTGGAGGACTTGATTTTGCTCTTAGCATTTTTACAGGAGAAAAACTACTAGATCTTGAAGAAATTCCCATAAAACCTGAATTAGAAAAATTTATTTTATCTTTAAGAATTCCCGATATTTTGAAGAATTGGAAGCCTCTTTCTTACAAATGCTTGATGAGAATTATGCAACAAATGATACTTTTCCTCAATACAAGATATTTGAAGGATTTTTTGATTGGGAGATAAAAGAGGGCTTTTGCAGAAAAAAGCCAACTACTAGGATATCTCAGTGCATTCAACGGACGATGCAATATCTTAGAACTTTCTCATCCCCTTGGGATTTTCACGGCCTCAGATTAAGAGAAAGTATTGATCCAAATCCGTTTGCACAAGTTTTCAGCCATGAAAGGATCAGAGAAATCGAGACCAGTAACAATGAAGAAATGATTAAGCAGCATGCTGGTTGGTTCCATGAATTTGGAAATTTAAAGCTGAAATAAAAACTACAGATTCTGCAAAAAATGGATGATTTACAAGGAGAACCCAAAGTACTAAAATTTGTGGTTAATCAAAAGGCTTTGGTAACTATCAGTGTTATCTCACCTAATTGGAATAACAATGCCATCCATATAATAAGTTTGATGATTTCAAAAAGAATATGTACATCAATTATTTTCAAATTAGGCTGGCAACACAAAGATTTTATGAGTAATAATTGTAAACAATGGGTTTCATATGCAATCGAGAGTTCAACTAATATGTTTCAAATTTTTAAATGGGAACTCTTAAATGGCATAGAATTGGCAGTGCAAAGATCACCCACAGTAAGAAATGTCTTTAAAGATTCTTTTCTAGACATCGAGATCAGTGCTTTACCTTTTCTTAACAAGTGGGAGAAACAAGAAGCCATGTACACACCTCAGCAACCGGGCCTCCACAGGATAAAAACAAATACGGAAAAGGGAGAATCTTCAAAAGCAGCAGCCAGGAGGACAATAATTTTAGATGAAGATTCCAAAGGAAAAGCAACAACATCTACTTTCCCAGACGATTTGACAAATGCTCAGGACCCAACAGTAGATATCGATGAAGAATACAATTGATTGATAGAACGCCACTACCAGAAGATCCTCGATGAGTATGAGCCAGCACATGATTATGTTTATGATTCAGATAGGAGTCTGATGGGACCATGGTAGAATATTTAGCTAGCAATGTGATACTGTGGTCACATGTTGTAGCCAAAATCATTGTACTGGAAAAAGTTGAGTAGACACCGTCGGTGAAAGAAATACCGACAGGACCCTCAATAATTTCTGTTTTTATGTCATCTCTTAGCTAGGATTAGATTCTCTAGGAAGTCTATATAAGAAAGGGTCTGCAGAAGTTCAGGATCATCGCTTGACAGAGAACTCTGAGATCTCTTGTTATAATAAGCTTTATGTACTCTGCTTGTTTTTGTTAATATTCGAAGCCTACTGGGCCGCCTGTCTGAGGACAGTTTCTGTATCCAAAAGAAACTTGAGCTATAAGGCGAAGGCATTTTGAAGACTCGTGGAGAGAGGTCGTGTTGTGCGCGCATGTTCGGTTGAGGAGAAGTCACCTATCTCAGATCTGCTATTTAGGAAACTTCGAATTTAATCAGAAGTAAGTTCGAATGCACCAAAGCTATATTCTATTGTCTGCTCGTCTTAGTTATTAGTCTCTATGAATGTCTTTATAACATTTTCAAAATTAAATCTAAAAGAAAAAAAGTATGGGGGATATTCACCCTCATTTTACCATGGATATCATTAACTTGTAAATAGGCTTTGTGACAATACCATGGGCCAATAGCATGACTTGTCAATACAAACCATAACTCATTTCAAAATCGAAATATTTTATAGATATTTTATTTTCATTTATATTTTATATCATTTTCTAATTAAATCTAAAAGAAAAAAGGTATACAGGAGATGTTGTAATGTCCCTAAACATTATGACATTGTCAAAATAAAATAAAATAAAACAAAAATTAGTAATTATAATTATTATTCAAATATTTTCACTTTATCAAATTACATAACATTTAAAATAAATTTAATAAAATTAATAATTATATTTATAATTATAATTATAACTACAATTAATTATGGTTAATAATAAAATAAGCCTGCATCCATCTTAACTCAGGATCTAAGTCGAGAGCGATCAAATCTCTTGAGATGCAAACCACTTTTAGAGTGAAAAGTGATTTAATTTCTCTCTGCACTTGGTAGAGCCAAAGTTAAAATGGACATGAAGTAATCTAGATAAATTAAGTTAAAAATGAGATGCATTAGCCTTTTCAGCGTATGTACACAATGCCACAATGTTTATTAAAGAAAATCACTCACCTCAAAAACATAGGTCCTCCTCATCAACGATTTTGAAATCTTCAACATATTATTGAGTGATTTCATGGTAAATTGTTCACGTCTAATCCCATTACACCTTTACCTTTGTGAATGGGCTTTTATTTTCTTAGCGTGCATAACTAGTAAGTCATGGTTTATTAAGTTGAATGCTCACCTAAAGGCCATAGGCCTTCATCATCAAGGATTTGAAGCTTCAATATATTATTGACTGACTTCATGTTCATGTGAAACCTCAATTTTCTTGGTTTTAGTGTCATATATTAGTCAAAAGCAAGCTTAGTCTTTTATATTATTTGGTAAATTTGTAAAATATTTCCTATGATGTCATAGGGATCAAGTCTTAGTGTTAGTTTGAGTGGAAAATAAAATCAAGTTGTCAATAGTTTAAAAAGGGTTTGGGTTTAATAAGTTTAGGGAAATATGTAACCCAAAGTCATGAGTAATACAAATTCATGGGTTGCTATTCTCTCATCATTGAGACAAAATATTGGTGTCATTCCAGTCAATTTTGTTGTCAAATCAATCCTTTGCTATGACATCACCCTTCAACACAATGGATATGAGACACGCTATGCATCGTCCTTTGTTGCGCTTTCATGATTCAAGTTTCAAATTGCAATGATGATCCTTGAAGGCACGTTTAAACCATATGGAGAGTTTAAAAACTTGTTTTATCATCCAAGAAACCAATGAGATGCTCTTTGTTCGATCGAAAACATTCAGGACATCAGTTGGAGTTTTTTACTCTAAGTATGCAGGGGAGTTAATGCACTCAAGGACAGTCCCTGTGCTTTTACAAGTCAAGAGGTTATCACCACTTCCAAGTTTCAAATCCTCATTTTCCTGAGTGATTCATCTTATATGTTGTTCAATTTACCCTTACCTTTCGAGGAAAACACCAAGATTGTTGGGTTGTGTTATATTCTTTCTAGGACTAGCAACCCTAGTAAACCAGGGGATTAGAGGGGGGGCAGAGCCCCCCCTTCGTTGCACTAATTTCGTAGCGGGGGATCACAAGGAGTGCGGTAACCCCCCCTGTCCAGGGGGTTTGAGGTGGGCAGGTAGCCCCCCTCTATGGGGTCTAGGGTAGCGCCTTAGGGAATTCTTTTTTTTTGGACACTATATTAGGTTGGGTGAACCTACCTATGGTTTTGTGCATGTTTTTGGGCATGATGGTTTTCAGTCCATGGTATTGGATGCTTCAACATGTATATATATGTGTTGTAACATTTAAAGGAACATAATGAAAAATCAATCTGGTAGTCCCGGTTTTGGGATCTAGGGGAAAATCTCTGTATATATGTGTTTTATGTGTTATTCTCTCACATTACTTATTTTTTGTGTTTTATAATTCGCATGCAGGTAATTTTTGTATGGGGTTAAAACCTACATAGCTATCCTTGCAAACCCCATAGTCCTAGCTTGCTATGTTTTCCTGATTATGCCTCGAGAATTCGCAGTGCTTTCACACAGTCGCTATGTTTTGTGTTTTTCTTGTGTCAAAACATTCAATTTTGCTGATATGGAGTTCAGAACCTTTTTTTGTTTCCCTAAAACATCAAGAAACTCATTCCCCTTATGTGTTGTGCTTCCTTCCTGCGCTTGTGTATTTGAAATTTCGTTGTAGATAAAAACAACAAATTGCTTTATTTAGGTCTGGGAGTTGAGTTTTGATTTCCGAATTTGTTAATGTAGGGATTTTCATTCAAATTTTTCCATAAGCACTCATCTAAAACCCTAATTCCATAACTGATACACTATTGTTGTGCTTTCCTACTCCGCTAGTTGTTAAAAATTGTAATTGCATTTTAAAACCCTATAATTCACCTTTATTATGAGTCGTGACAACTCCAGATAGGAAGAAGCATAAAAGGGGATACATAGTTAGGTTTGAGCCTCAATATCTTGCCTTGATAAACTCAGATCCAACAATTACAGTTTTTTTTAACAAACTGGTTGCATCGAGTTTTGTGATAAGATACAGGGTTATAGTGCTCAGCTGACCAAAGGGTTTGCTTTGAAATTCATCGGGGTAGATGCTAAAATTGGAGAGTTGAGTTTTCCAGTGTCAGATGTCACCATTTCAGCTGCTACAGAAATCCCTCTACAAGGAGAACAGTGGTTCAAGGGCATGCCTCTAAACATAGTCTACAAGGATTTCTTAAAGTCAAAGTACAAAAACAAGGAATATGGAGCTATTGTGCCAACGGAATATTTGTTAGAACCATACAAAAAACTTATTAAGGACATCCAGAGTTATTTCACTTGTGAAGGAAGATTTGGGAGAGTTTATCCGTATCATTTTAGGCTATTGATCCATTTCATAGGAAAAATCCCTTTAAGTCTTCCTTTCTACCTGTTCAAAAGCCTTGGTAAGATGGGAGATAAGGTTCAAGGTAAGAAAACTCAAGTAGAGCCTAGTCTCTTTCATTTCTCTCTTACTAAACTATTAGTGTTGGAAGAACTAAGAAAGAAGAATCAGTCATGCAGGTAAGCCTTCTTGGATTATTCCAAGTTGACAGTTGAGTTTCCAAATAGACCTTGCAGTAAAAAGGATACACCTTCATCAGTGGCAAAGGATGTTCAATCAGGAGTGGAGAGCTCAGTAAAAAGGCCATCAACTTTAGTCAACCCACCATACAATAAAAAGGGTAAGAAACTTCATTTTTCTCCTGAGGTAGTGGAGGTTTCTAAGAAACCAATTGCAAGAGTTGCTGCGAAGAAATTTCCCATGGAGAAAACACCTGAACAATCAATCAAGGTTCTAGATACCATACCAGAGGATGTTGTTTTAGATAACAAGGGTAAAGAGATTGTATAATTGCAGGAACAACTAAAACGAGCTCACTTAGTCATTGCCCATATACAACATGACAATATGGAGTTGAAGAACATTGTTTTGGAAAAGACACCTAAAGTTGATGAAGTAGAACAAGTGATGAAAACAACTCCATCTACCACTAATTCAAAAGGTAAAGAAAAGGCAACAATAGAGAACATTCAAGAGCTAGAGACTTCATCAACAAGAATTCTTGTAACAATATCTTTAGCCAGGAAGTTGCAACTACATAAAGAAGAGTCAGTGCAGGAAGAGAAGAAGGTTCAGTTGGATGATGGGAAACACATTTTTCATAGGTTGAGGAAGCATTTGAAGAAAGAACAAAATGAAATCATTGGGCTAAGAAAAAATGATGAAAGAGCTAACCAAAAGATACATGACCATTTGAACATCTCTGAGCCATCATTGTTTGAGGCCAATTATATATTGAAGAGAACTTTACCCTTGCATAGACAACTCAAGAATGGTTGCAGCAAAAATATAACCTTGAAGAAGCTGAGGGCTGCAAAGCAACAATTGCAAGAAAAATAGAAAGAAGCAAGAGAAAATTTGGACTTGTTGGCTGAGGCAGAAAAGGTTTGAATTTGTACAAGAAATTAACACATTTTTTTTTTCATTTTTTTTTAAGTACATTAGCCTATATAACCACATCCTTTGCAAATTTGGGAAATTTTTTGTAAAAGGGCAGATGAAACAGTAAAGCAACAAAGTTGATGTGCTACTACCAAAATAATAAAATTTGATGAAAAGATAAGGGTGTTGCTGCCATTTCCTGTGTATTGAGTCTCAAGGAGGTTGTTAAGAATGTCGGCATCATCAGAAAGCTATTTTCTTTGTTTAGAGACCCCAGTGCCTAGTCCAACCTATGTAGGTGAAAATACACAATGTTTTTGTTGTAGGTGATGTTTTTTAGGATGGGGGGTTTGCAGTATGACAAGAAGTTATTTAAAGGGTGTACGATGATGTGGGGGTTGTTTTTTACTTTTTGGGCACATCAAGAAGTATAAAGAATGATCGAAAGCTTCAAACCATCAAATCATTGTGCTTTCTACTGTGTTTCTGTTGAAAAATGGAATAACGGGGCAAATGCACTATGCTTCCACACAGTCAACACTTTGACCATGAATTTCATATCTAAACTTTATGTATTCTCTTATGGAAATGGTATATTTATTGAGGTGTTTTAGAGGTTCAAAACTCATTTTTTTTCATGTATTTCATGTAATCTGTTCATGGAAATTCTTAGTCAAAACAGTTCCCTAGTTTTTAGAGAGTAGTTCTACATTCGTTGTTGAAGGCGAAAACTCAATCTTTTTTAGGGAATTTGGCTCCTTAAGGAAAGAGCTTATTATTTTTTTATCTATATATGATGTAATTTTTATTAAGCAAAGGCTTGGTTGGTTAGGGTTTGATAGAGAAGACATTGAGCATTGTACATTTCCATTAAAAAGGTTCAATGAATGATGAAGGTTGAAGTCTACTTGTTTAGGGATTCACGTGACAGTCTCTTATGGTGATGTTTATCTCATGTTTTTGTTTCATTATCTTATGTTATTTCCATGTTAAATGCCATGTCTTCAATGTTTACTTAAGCAAAATTTATTTCAGAATTCACTTTTAAGTGCTATATTATGACTAACTAAACATTTTAGTGTTTTTTCCCCATTGTAATATATAAAATTCCTCTTCAACTAGATGTTTTAGATTTGATCAATTCCACTACTCCTCCGCTCACCTCTTTACAACGAAGTTTGAAAAAAGCATCATAAGGATTACCTGTCTAAGGATTCCTCATTTTCCCCATCATATCACTGAAGATCATTGACTCCATATGACTCCATGCCGAATGGATTTTCCCTCTTCCCTTCCATTGAACTATTAAACCTATTCCTATGATCTTAATACCTAGCTTGAGATCTAAGTGACTGTAGATTCATATAGAGAGAAGCCTCTTTGAAGCTGGAAGGGCTAGATTCTAGTTTTAAAGTGGTTTGTGGTTACCTTTGGGTTCCCTTCCTCAGCCTAGAGGAATTACGAAGTCCTAACACTTGGGAATTAAAGCACTTGGCTATAACGAGGTAGAAAACATCCCTATCTTCCACATTTCTTCATGGTTTGCTTCTATCTCTTATTTTATTCCATTGATGATTGTTTCTCATATTTTCTTATGTTTTGCATGCCTACACATGACCAAAGCCATGGTAGCCATTAAAATTCTCTTGTATCTATCATTCAATTAAATTGTAGACTGAAGAGGACATGGGGAATAGTGCATAGCTTTTGGAAATATATGTGGATACTTCTAACATGTCAGAGTGTGTTTGTTTGAGAGTTTAAGTGGTATTTTATCGTTAGATGTTTGGAGTTATTTTTGGTTTATTTTCCATTTTAATTTGTCCTTAATTTAACAAGAACTTATTGGAATCACAAATTTGATTTGTGAACTCTCTACAATTTGAGTGCCCCACGAAATTTTCAAAATGTTGTTCAAATCCATGTATGAAGTCAAAAATCCAGTTTAAATAAAAAAAACCAAGATTTGACCTAAACTTTTTAGCCAATTTCCAACTTAAAAACTCCAAAAACATTTAAAGTTAGACAACCCCTAAGTTCAATAACAACTTACAAATTATCATATGAATGAAAAATACCCTTACACAATATGTTCTCCACCCGGAGAGGAAACGCTCATTATTAAAAAAAAAAAAAAAAACTTACACAATGTGTTCTCCACCCTAGAGGAAATGCTCATTATTTAAATGCCCAAATTTGTTCTTCAATCATTGAAATTTGTTTGCCATATTTTCCATTGCTTCAAGATTGCCGAATAATGGAAGAATTGAGTAAACCAATGCGTTTTGAATCCAAGAGCGGTGTTTGGAGTGAAAAATAAATAAGTTTTAATGTCTATGAGTTGGGGTTTTAAGTATTCTTTCTCGAATTAAAATTAAGGAACTTTGAAATTTCTTATTGAGTTGACTCTCCTTTTTCAACCCACTATTAATTACCAACATGTATTTTTGTCATTTGATGGTTGTAGGCTGAAGGTTTCACGTATAGATTTATGCCAAAGACATCCTTCATACTTCCAAAACTTTCTTTTAGTTGAAGAATCCCCAGTAAAAAATTTTACTTATAAACCACTTGTGTGTTGTTTTTCATATTGGAGGTTTTATCAAGGAAGAATGATGAATTTTCCTTTGTATTTCAATCAAGCAAGCGGACAAGGAAATATACCAGAGTAATATGCAAAGTTTGTCTTTGTGTAGAGTTGAAAAACTGACATATTTGAATTTAATGAAAATTTCATAGCAATGGAAAAACACCGGAAACTTTGTTCAAGGGAATGAGTGACTTTTTATTTTAAGTTTGATTCATAAAACAATTATATCACCTCTTCAATATCATTCATACTCCATGAGCCTTTGCATAATGAACAGTGAAAAAAGATTCCTTTATCATTTCCACTATGCACAATTTTCACTAAATCCAAGGTATTAGTTGCATATGAAAGGGGAGAGGTGGATAAAAGAATTATAGATCATGATTGAAGACCTCAATTTGCATAGTTCTTTTGTTTTTTAGTGAGTGAAAAAAATATTTATATTTATATTTACATATAAAATATAAAGTTATGGGAATGGAAGTGAAATAAAAGTGTTATGTGTAAAGAGGTTTTAGGTTTAAATCTCATCGATTTATTTTTATCCGGGGAATGGGCATTCATATGTGCATAGAGATTATAGTGGTAATGGTTAGAATTGACCCCTTACAAAAACAACCTAATTGTTGATATATATATATACACAAACAAACAAACATTTTATATATTTATTTTCATTTAGTTAGATTATAGTGATAATGATTGGAATTGACCCCTTACAAGAACAACCTAATTATTGATATATATATAAACACACAAACATTTTATATATTTATTTTCATTTAGTTAGAGGTATTGAACTCAAAAGAGTAAAAATCTAAAAACTAGATTGTAAGTTTTTAACCAAAAAAATTTAATAAAATATAAAAAAACATTGAAAATTAATTTAAACAAACCAAGAAAGGAAGAAATACTGCAACCAAACCATCTCTATCAAGGAAAATTAGCCTAAAAAAAGAATTGACCGAGTTCCAAAAACATGAGAGAAGGTGAAAGTCACTAACTATAATTGCAAGCATAGAAGACTAAATTATTTTAACTAATTTATTGTAAATATGTCTCACTTCATTCTATTTGGTATTAGAATAAAATTGCAAAATAACTTAGCCAAGTAAATAGGAAAACTAAAAGCCATGAAAGTGGAAGACCGAGACTTAGCTAGATAGAAAGTCAAAACTCAAAGGGATTTTATATAAAGGTCCCCATTTGGCATTGTAAGCTATCTTCATTTTTTTGAATATGGTGGTATTGTCTTGTGAATTTATCAAGGGTCATGGAGTATTTTCACCAGTCACCACTTGTTTTGGTGCCGTTAAGATGGATATTGTGTCTTGTGAAAGCTGCGGCTTATGCACATTTTGTTTATCACTATGTTTAATCTTATTTATCATGCACATCTGTAACTTGTTGGATGTAACTCTCCATATTCCTAGGTTATCCTGTATTTTCAAAGCAAACTTGCATTATACTCTAAATAATAGAGGTGGACTATTCTCCTTGCTCTTTGCATGTTTATTTTGAATATATATCTAACATTTTGATGTTAATAATGCATTATCTTCAGATATGTAGGTCATTCCTAGGGCTTCAGCGAGGATTGATGTCAATAATAGATTTATGGGCTATTATTCTGGTTCATTTTATGTTAAATTTATTTAATAACACAGGCTTTAGTTAGCAAAAATAAATACGCTATCTAAGTTATATTAGAATTAACTTAATTACATCTTGCATACACATACTAGTTGCTCTAATTTAAAACATAACTAATGCAACTATGTAAATTAGATGTTTGGAAAATTTTGATAAGCATCAACTGATAATAAAGATTAATATAATTATTTCATCATACAATTCAAGTTGCCAAAAAAATCATAAAGTTAACTAAATTATGACTTTATTTAAAATTATTATTATTAATGATTAAAAAAAAATAGAATATATATATAAATATATATAATTTAAACATATACATTATTTAATTAAAAAAAAAAACATGTAACAAGATTGATAACTATGAAGATTCATCCCCACATTTCTAAGATCAATATTATAATTAATATATTAAATGTAGGAGACGGACAAAGCTCTAAAAACCTTGTGGCAACTACATTTTTTCCCTAGCCGACTAATCTATGCTTATATTATGTATATTTCTTTGTAGATCTTTGTGGTAGTCTGCTCATTAGTGAATCTTAGTAATTCAACGATAAAGACAATTTCTTTTGCAGGAATGGATGTCAGACAAGCAATCTCTTCTTTAGTTTCATATAGTTTCATTATGAAATTTGGATATAACCTCCTAGTAGTTCAAGAAGTTCCTTCCCTCAATTTTCCTTTAGATGGGGAAGCTTTTATCTAAGAGATGTTTTTTTTGGAGCAAGGTTTGGTTTGCAGTTTAGTGGATTTTGGACACAGCTGATGAATTTGCATAAATAGATCTCTGAGACATGGAAAATTCATTTAGTGGATGACTGAATATTTATTCCATGGCTTGGAATTTTTTTGTTGTTGTTTTCAACAATATTGAGAACAAGAAGACCATTTGCAAATTCGGGTCATGGTTCTGGGGTAGTTTCGGTCTCTTCATGCAGCCCTAGTCTCCCACTTTTGATCCAATAATGGAAACAATATCCACAACTCCATTTTGAGTAAGGATTCTGAACCTACCCTAGCATATTTGGAATCTCCAATGATTATCCTTTATTGGGAATTATCTTGGAAAGTTTTATTTCCATAGCCCAGATACAAGAAATTGTTATAAAACTACTTATGCTCTAATTTGTGTGGAGATGGACTTCCGTAAGGTTTCTCATTGATATCAATTTGACAACCCCAAATTATGTTTGGGTCCAAAATCTTGACAACGAAAATGTTTCATTCCGATGTAGAGTGTGATATGAAACAAGACATGTAATAAAGAAAATTGCCTCAAACATTAGAGAAACAAAGATCAGAAAAAATACCAAAGGTCTAAATGGTGGGAAGGAGCTCAGGGTGATCACTATATGGTATACAAAGAGAAAGAGTCTCAAGATAAGAAAGTACCAGAAGATAAACCAGAAATTGATGTTTCCAAATAAAATGCTTCAGAGGCATCAAAATTCAATCAAGAAAATTTTCATTCTACTGAGGATTCTTAGGACTCGTGGAAAGTGGAAAAGTAACCAACCCTCATGGAAAATGGATCCCCTCTATAAACCACAAGGAACAATGTTGGAAAGGTCACCTCTTGGACAGATCAGGCAAATGAGGGAGACTTCAAGAACAACAACTTGCACTTGATGAAGAATGGCCTGTTGAAATATGCGGAAAACACGGACGATTGGACTCAAGTTAGGAAGAGAGGAAAAAGTATTTCTCTAAGAAAAACAACAAGTTTGAATAAATCAAAACAACAATAGTGAATAATTGAATGTAAATGTGTCTAGATATTGGGGTTTTTTATAAAAAATTAGTTGGAAAGGGGCCGAAATTTTTGTGTCATGGGGAATTCTCTTGAGGGTTTGGATTGAGCCTTTGTTCTCAATTTCAAACCTACATGGATGATTGTAATAGGTAAAGGTTTTGGCCTTATAATCTACTTTTTTTAATAATACAAATATTTATTTGTTTCTATTAAAAGAAAAAAACTATGAGATTCAACCCCACTATATCATGGACATTCTTAATCTATAAATATGATTTGTTACAATACCATCGCTTATGAATTCCACATGCCCAAAAAAACATGACTAATCTCATATGACATTTTTTAATTAATTAATTAAATTAAAAGGGGAAAAAATGACTAACTACTTCATAAATAAATCTTGGTATTTGATTTGCGTATACTACTAAGAATATTCTATGGAAGTTGAATACCTAAGATCCACCTAATAATTATTGATAATTAAAGTAAACTTTTGGAAGCTCTATTCAAAAATAGACATGCCAATAAACATAATAATCCCATAATGAATTGGGAAATAATCGATAAAGATTAAGAACCAACCAATAACTAGGTTGCGTCGAGAAAAAGTCTAATTAAATTAATTTACTAGGTAAACTAGTATAATTGACTTAGGGATATCTCCCCATATCAACCAACAAAAAGTTAGTGAAATTAAGTGGGTGGAAAAGTAATTAAATATTTTAAAATAAAACTATAACGGTAAATATAATTGAAACTAAAACTAAGATAACTTCCACCATATGAGATCCACAAGTCTCCACTTACTTGTTGAAGACTCCAATATTGGTCATAATGGAGATGATGAGATCCTAGTGAGGAGAATACTCAAGAATTAAAAAATAAAAAATAAAAAGAAAAAACTAATGATTATTAAATTAGTTTTACTCAATATAGATAAGAATGATGGGATCAAGTTAAGATAATGATGGGATCAAGGAAGTTAAGATAAGAATGTGAGGTAAAGAATTTTGAATAATTTGGTAGTAAACATTTCAATTTACAAATATAGAGAATATACGATTTTTTTTCTTTTAACATTTTCATTATTTTTAAAAAAATTATTTAATATTATTATTATTATTATTATTATTATTATTATAAACTATTTTTATTATTATTATAAATTATTATTATTATATGGGTTAGGGAATATATATATATATATATATATATATATATATATATATAATAGTTTTGGTTAGAGGGGTTTAAATTTTGCATCGTTCCCATGCAAGAGCAAAGAATTTAGTGTTTCCTCAGAAAAATAAGAAATACATATTGGTTGCATAATGATAATAGATTAAGAATCTTGTAGGAGAAAGTAGTGTATGTAGATTTAGTGAAACTATTGTAACTAGATTTTAGAAGTGTAAGAGTAAGAGGAATATGGAAATGTGTAAAATCTAGGTGGATATGACAAAAAAGGATACGATGAATGAAAAAAACCTTATTCATGGGTTTTTGGTTCTTCATAACATTTTTCTTAGGAGATTCATTGTTGTGTAACCTTGGATTTATCAAACTTTTCCACTAAAAATTACAACACTTTGTAACTCCTGACCTTCTATTGTCACCCTTTCATTAAAATTTCACAACCCTCAAGTTGTCTTTGTTTATGAATCCGATCCTTTTGTAGTGATCCTTCCATTGTTTCATGACCTTGAGGTGATTCACTCGTGGATTTACATCTATTCCCCAAAATTTTCCAATTGTAGCTTATAACCATACCACAACCGTTGGGTTGTAAGTTTCTAAGTTTAATAAGGTTCATGAATGACCTCACAACAATTACTCATTATGAATCAAAACCATTTTTTTAGTTTTCCTCCTCTAGTCTAACCCTTAAGCATTGGGTAAAGTGTGTGGTATCAATCATTCAAGCATTGATCTGATAATCACCCTATGAGTGACATCAGTTGAAGATTTATTAAACATAGATATTACAGACTCATGTGATGGTGTGTGTTCTGTGTTATTTAAGCAACGGATCGATCAAATTGCCAATACACAGACATTTAAATGGAAAGACAACAGAGAAATAAAATAAGCAAACACTAAGACATAAGAATTTTTAATAAGGAGTTCACCCTATTCTCCTGGGCTCATCTCCGGTCCAACTTTCAGTGGTGGCCTTGTTTTATTGTGTCTTTAAGCAGAGAATTATAATGCAGGGACTCAACGTGAGTTCTCCTGAAGCAGTTTTGCTTGGCACGCTGGTTCTTGGATTCCCCAAGCTACTGGAGTACACAGAATCTTCTTCTTCCTACCAGCTCTGTGACCTTCTGGTCTACAATGGAAAGAGCCAAATGTGGTGCTCAGTCTGGATAGATTCCTATATGGGATGGCTTGAATCTCTCAAGCTTTGGTGCTCGACGCTGTCGCTAGTCAGCTCGACCCTCTCTCTCTTTCTACTTTTGCTTCATTGTCTTCTTTCTCTGTGTATTCCATCCTCCTCTCGGGATTCTGGTCTCTTTGTCTTTTTTTTCGTCTCTCGGACTATCTCTTTGTGTATTCTATCCCTGTTCATGGCTTTTAGCCATTCGTTTCCATGCCTGTTCGATTCCTCTTCCACCTCTGTCGATTCACCTTCTGCAGCTGTGCTTGGAGTTCCCTGTTCGGAGTTAGCACGAAAGCTTAGGGAGTGGCCACGTGTCCTCCTTTAAATGGCGCTAGCCTGCTTCGTCAGTTTGTTTCTTCAGTTACGTTGTGGATGAAGTCTTTCTTCCATCGTGGCGGTCAAACGGACCTCAAATCTTTACAAACTCAGCTTAATCCTTCGTCGATTCTACTTCCTCCATTGGGCACAATCTCAGCCATCTGATATGGGTCCCCCAGATCCAATGTCATACGCACATCCTGCGCAGTTGACCTGCTCGACCAATAGCACGCAATCAACGACGGTTTTCTCTCACCTCTGCTTGCCACACATCGATCGATGTATGGAATCGCTCCGCTCTCATCCAAAACCTCTTACTGTTTGAGGGCGCCCTGATCAATACCATTGGTTTCAAGAGTGCGGGTCCCGCCTTTGTACGTTTAGCACTTTTTCCTTTTCCACCCGTGGTTCTCCAGCTCCCAACGCAATCGAGTGCTCGGGCTTCCTCCATTTCGGCCATGTTTTCCCAGCGATGCACAATTAGCGCTAAGAACTAAGCGCTAATCGCGCATCAAATCCACCTCCTTTTCGTGATCCGCGGCTCCCAGGGGCTAATTTGACCTCCTGCGCAATCTCCATGGGCCTCGGTCAGCGTGCTTTGGCCGACGTCCTCATCGTTCCACACTGGCTGCCATTGCCACTGGTTCAGGGGTGTTTTTGATCTTTGTTTCAGAATTCTTTAGAGATTTGTTTCGTCCTGATATAGTCATGGTTCTTTGACAGTCTTTTATGGATCCAATTCAGATCATAGCCTTCCCACTGAAAAAGCTTTTGGACCACCAAAAGTTGGTTTTCGAGCATCAACTAAGTGAGGGTATTGCTTTCTCACTCGTCCAATCTCAATCCACTTCACGCTGCTCAGCTTTGAACCTCTGAGCCCAATCTTGAGGTATTCCATGTCTCCCCTGCGCGTCATCCTTACCTTCTTGTCCAACACTGTGTCTTCTTGCAATTCATTAAGATATTCAGGTAGCAGGTCATCAACAGAAGGCAATTGACTTTGCTCTTCAGGGTCCTCAATCATTGAAGGTTCAAACAACCTCAAGCAATCTGCATTTACGACTGAGTAGATGTGCATGTAAGCTGGTAGATCAAGGCGAAAAGCATTTTCACCAATCTTCTCAAGTATCCTGAAGGGTCCATACCTTATAGGTTTTAACTTTTTACCTTCACCTTGCATCTTGTCCTTGCTGATATACAGCCAGACTTGGTCTCCAACTTGAAAACTATGCTCCATCTGATGCTTATCATGCCTAGCCTTGTACTTGGCCTGGCTCTTTTCTAGTTGTTCCTGTACTGCTTGGTGGATCTCCTGGATCTATTCAATGAACCTAGTTGCCTTGTCCATATCACTGTATCCATCAACCATGGTATCTTTACCAAAGACAAAATCCAAAGGAGACCTTGGTGTGAAATCGAAACAGGTCTCAAAAGGAGATCTTTGTGTAGAAGAGTGTTTGGCTCTGTTGTAAGCATGTTGTACATAACATAAGTGTTCATCCCAAAGCTTAGGATGTTTGGTGCAATATCCTCTGAGTAACTTGATCATTGTCCTGTTAACTACTTCTGTCTAGCCATTTGTTTGTGGATGAAAAGCAGTGTTTTTCTTTAATATGGTGTCCATCAGTTCCCACAAACTCAACCGAAACTTCCCCATAAATCGGGTGTCTCGATCAAATATAATGGAAGTGGGTAATCCAAAATGAACCCATACATGTTCAAAGAACAATTTTGCAATTTTTTCAGTTGTAATTTGTTTGCTACAAGGTATCAAAATACACATTTCGTTGAACCTATCCACAATAACATATAGATAATCATGACCTTTCCTAGATTTGGGCAGTCCTCCAACAAAATCTATGGAAACACTTTCCCAAGGGTGAGAAGGAACTGGCAATGGAGTGTACAAGCCTAGTTTTCTATTGTTGGGCTTGCTTTTCACACACATGGCACACCCTCTTACATATCTAGAAACGATCTCATTCATTTTCAGCCAATAGCAGAATATTTGCAGTTGTTCAACTATTTTACTTACCCCGAAGTGACGTGATATCAGAGAAGTGTGTGCTTCCCTAATTATCTTTACTCTCTCAGTTTGTGGAATGCAGAGTTTCCCACAATGGTATAAGAGTCAGTCCTTCACATGATAGTCCAATTCTTCTACTCTTTTGCCTTGACTCAAAGTTGCATATACATCTTTAAGGTCCATATCTTGAGCATATTATTCTATGTAGCTTTCATGTAGCACAGAATTTTGCTTAAGTATGGTAGATGCATTTATAATGGGTCTAGATAACATGTCTGCAACCTTGTTATGTATGCCCTTTTTATATCTGATGACTAAATGAAATTGTTATAGAAAACCCATCCATCTGTAATGTCTTGATTGCTGCAACTTAGTTTGGGAGTGTAAGTATTGAAGTGGCTCATGATCAGTATGTATTACTGTCTCTTTTCCCATTAAGTAATGTTTCCACTTTTTCACACTCTGAACTAATGCATACACTTCTTTATCATATGTAGGATAGTTAACTACTGCAGGATTAAAAGTCTCAGAATGATAACATATGGGTTTACCGTGCTGTGTCAACACTGCTCCCATGGCCTAGTCACTGGCATCAATTTGGATCTCAAATGGTCTTTGTAGATCTGGCAATGCTAATACAAGTGTTGTACTAATCTTTTCTTTCAAGGTGTTGAAGGCTTTTTGATGTTTGCCTCCCCACTGAAACACCTTGTTCAATCCTGTTAAAGCATGTAAGGGAGCTGCAATTGAGGAAAAGTTAGAAATGAACTTCCTCCAATACTGTGTTGCTCCTAAAAAGCTTCTCACTTCTGTAGCAGACCTGGGTTTAGTCCAGTTCACAATGACTGCCACTTTACAGGGGTCTATTTTCAATTCACCTCCCCCTACTATATGACCCAAGTAGTTTAGAGATGTCTTTCCAAATTCACATTTTGAGAGTTTAACATAAAGTTTTTCTCTTTTCAAAACATCTAATGTCTGCTTAACATGCTTTAAATGTTCTTCCCACGTTTTACTAAAAATTAGAATGTCATCCAGATACACAATAACAAAATCATCAAGAAAAGGTATGAGTACATGATTCATTAATCTCATGAAAGTAGCAGGAGCATTAGTTAAGCCAAAAGGCATAACCAACCATTCATACAATCCCTGCTTTGTTTTGAAAGCACTCTTCCATGCATCTTGCTCTACAACTTTGACCTGATGGTATCCACTATGCAAATCCAGCTTGGTGAAATAAACAGTTTCTTTTAATTGATCTAAAAGATCATCTATGCGAAGAAGGGGATAATGATTTTTTATTGTTATTTTATTCAGTGCTCAGTAGTCAATGCACATTCTCCACGAGCCATATTTCTTTCTCACCAAAACGATTGGTGACCCACATGGTGACGTGCTAGGCCTGATGAACCCTTTTTCGAGCAACTCCTGCACCTGCTTCTTGATTTCAGGATTCTCTAAAGAAAGCAACCTGTACATCCTAATGTTAGGCAATGGAACATCTTGTTGCAAAATAATATCATGTACTATTCCCTTTTTGGGTGGCAGACCTTTAGGTTCTTGAAACAATGCGTCATACTCTGAAATAATCTTTTCTATATCAGCTTGCTGATCAACATTACAACCTTCAAATACATTGGTTTTATCAGGTTTCTTTTCCTTTACAACCATCAGTAAGAACTGTTTACATGAATTTATCATTATTTTCATCTGTCCTGAGTTTATGAGAGTATAATTATTCTTGAGCTTATGAGCTCTTACAAAGTATTCGATTCCATCTTTAACAAGTAGATACTTGTTCTCATCTCTATAGAAAATAGCCTTTCTATCATACAAGTAAGGGCTTCCCAAAACAATTCCACATATATCAAAAGGAATTATATCTAACTCAACCTCATCTACAAATGTTGACCCAACAGAAAACTTGAGTTTGCACTGTCTAGTCACTTGTAGTTGTGCTTTATCATTCAACCATCCTAATGGGTATGGTTTCTTATGAGGTGTAGTTGCTAATCCCAATTTCTTTACAATTGCTTTAGAAATTAGATTTACTTGTGAGCCACTATCAAACAAAGTATCAATCTTTTGATTTTTCGAAATAACTCGAATATGGAAAATCTCATGTCTTTTTCTCTCATGTTCATCATCAATAACAGATTGAACATAATTAATAGTAGATGCTTCATAATTCTTACCTTTTATACCTGTGGCTGAAATGATCGTTTCATCTCCCAAGTCTGACCCCAAATATTTCTGAATAGCTGCAGCAATCTTCTTCTTCTTGCCCTCGGACTTCTTAGGTCTCAGCTCTGGATGTAGAATCCAACAATGTTCATCACCATGCCCCTCCTTTTTACAGTGAGTGCATGAAGCTTTGCCTCTCTATGCAGTGTTAGCCTTACTTGCTTTCCACTTCTGATTTCTTTTCTCCTTGCTCTTGCTTACAATGGGTTGGGATGGTCCCCCAACTTCTGGATTTCCATTCTTTCCTCTAGCTTCTAGATGAGTAGCTTTTACAGATACCTCATCTATACTAGTGGGATTAAACATGAGGATGGTATGCCTCATGTAGCCGTGTAGAACACCAATGTATTTCAAAAGAGTCTCTGGTGAGTCTAATGAGATACCCAACATCAATGCTCTCTTTCTGAACTCTTGAGTATACCCTTTTACACTTTTCCCTTTCAACTGCCGAAGAGTTTGCCAACTTATCATGGCTTGTTGCATGTAGGCCAATGGATAGAACTGCTTTTTGATTACAGCAACAAATTCACTCCAGATAAAGATGGTCTTACCATATCTTTTCATATCAGCTTGGGTTGTACCTTCCCACCAAACCAAGGCAGTGCCTCCTAGGTGTAGGCTTGCTAGCTGAATCTTACTCTTGTATGAGTCTATGTTATGTACCCTGCAATACACATCAATTTGTCTAATCCAATTGTCCAACTTTTCAACATTTAGCTCTCAATCATATATAAGCAAATCAATTTAACATCTAGTTTAATCAAAGATGCTTTCTTATTATGAAAAGGGCTATTAGGAGGTGTGAAAAAGCTTTCCTCTTTCCCCTTTCCTTTGGAGTGGTCATGGGAATGAAACTCATCTTCTTCTTTATCTTGTTTAGATCCTGATGAATCTTCATCCTTGTGCTTTCTAAATTCCTTATACATTTCTTCTACCATAGACTTTATAGCTAGGAAACTCTCTATGAATTGAGGGTCTAGCCCCATAGAACCTTCCTCTAACATTGTCTTCCGAGAATAGACTCTCCCAATTTCAGGATTAGTTTCCACCAACTCTCCTCCTAATTTGAGCTTTGATCTAGTGAGCATTGACAGCTAAACCAACACAATCTTGTCTAACCTTACAACCTAAAGCTCTGATACCACTTGATCTGATAATCGCCCTATGAGTGGCATCAGCTGAAGATTTATTAAACAAAGGTATTACAGACTCATGTGCTGGTGTGTGTTCTATGTTATTTAAGCAACGGATCGATTAGATTTCCAATACACAGACATTTAAATGGAAAGGCAGCAGATAAATAAAGTAAGCAAACACTAAGACACAAGAATTTTTAATAAGGAGTTCACCCTATTCTCCTGGGCTACATCTCCAGTCCAGCTTTCAGTGGTGGCCTTATTTTATTGTGTCTTTAAGCACAGAATTACAATGCAAGGACTCAATGTGAGTTCTCCTGAAGCAGTTTTGCTTGGCAGGGTGGTTCTTGGATTCCTCAAGCCACTGGAGTACACAGACTCTTCTTCTTCCTACCAGCTCTGTGACCTTCTGGTCTACAGTGGAAAGAGCCAAATGTGGTGCTCAGTCCGGACAAATTCCTCTATGGGATGGCTTGAATCTCTCAAGCTCTAGTGCTCAACGCTGCCGTCAGCTTGGCCCTCTATCTCTTTCTGCTTTTGCTTCACTGTCTTCTTTCTCTGTGTATTCTGTCCTCCTCTCGGGATTCTGGTCTCTCTATCTTTTTTTCATCTCTCGGACTATCTCTTTGTGTATTCTGTCCCTGTTCATGGCTTTTAGCCATTCGTTTCCATGCATGTTCGGTTCCTCTTCCGCCTCTGTCGATTCACCTTCTACAGCTGCACTTGGAGTTGCCTCTTCAGCGTCAGCATGAACGCTCAGGGAGTGGCCACGTGTCCTCCTTTAAACGACGCCAGCCTATTTCGTCGGTTCGTTTCTTCAATTACATCGTGGATGAAGTCTTTCTTCCACCGTGGCGGTCAAACGAACCTCAAATCCTTACAAACATGACTTAATCCTTCGTCGATTCTACTTCCTCCATCGGGCACAATCTCAGCTGTCTGATCTGGGTCCCCCAAATCCAACGTCATACGCACGTCCCATGCAGTTGACCTTCTCGATCAATAACTCGCGATCAATGACGGTTTTCTCTCACCTCTGCTTGCCACACGTCCATCGATGTGTGGAATCACTCCGCTCTCGTCCGAAACCTCTTATCGTTTGAGGGCACCCCGATCAATACCGCTGGTTTCCAGAGTGCAGGTCCCGCCTTTATACGTTTAGCGCTTTTTCCTTTTCTGCCCGCGGTTCTCCGGCTCCCAACGCGACCGAGTGCTCGAGCTTCCTCCATTTTGGCCCTATTTTCCCAATGAAAATCCACCTCCTTTTCCCGATCCGGGGCTCCCAGAGGCTACTTTGACCTCCTGCGCAGTCTCCATGGGCCTCGGTCAGCGTGCTTTAGCTGAGGCCCTCGTTGTTCCATGCTGGCTGCCATTGCCACTAGTTCAGGGGTGTTTTTCATTGTTGTTTTGGAATTCTTTATATATTTGTCCCGTCTTGATACAATGATGGTTCTTTGACAATCTTTTATGGATCCAATTCGGATCCATAAAATCTAGGTGGAAGTGACAAAAAAGGATACGATGAATGAACAAAACCTTACTCATGGGTTTTTGGTTCTTCGTAACGTTTTTCTTAAGATATTCATTGTTGTGCAACCTTGGATTTATTAAACGTTTCCACTAAAAATTACAACACTTTGTAACTCCTGACCTTCTATTGTCACCCTTTCATTAAAATTTCACAACCCTCAAGTTGTCTTTGTTTATGAATCCAATCCTTTTGTAGTGATCCTTCCATTGTTTCATGACCCCGAGGTGATTCACTCATGGATTTACATCTATTCCCCAAAATTTTCCAATTGTAGCTTATAGCCATACTGCAACCCTAGGGTTGTAAGTTTCTAAGTTTAATAAGATTCATGAATGACCTCACAACAATTACTCATTATGAATCAAAACCATTTTTTTGGTTTTCCTCCTCTAGTCTAACCCTTTACCATTGGGTAAAGTGTGGGGTATCAATCATTCAAGCATGGTTATCAAAATCAAACCGGTTATTGAACCGGTAGGCCCCCCAGACTAGGAACTGGCTATAACCGCACGAAAACCCATAAAATAATCAGACCAAAATACCGGTCAACCAAAAATTCATAATATTCAAATTTTAAATAAAAACATATATATTCATGTGCATCCATATCAATCCAAACCATTTATACACAAATAATAAAAAGTTCTCATTTATATAGCATGTAAGGGTGCACACGACCAAAACAGCATCAAGTGCAATCCACCTCCAAACTGAAAATGTATCAGCAAACAAGCTCCACATGGCCTCTAGCATCCAAAGAAATTATGATACAACAAATATCTACATATCAATAAAACCATTACCTATATTGGGATCTTCATCATTAATATCACCCTCTAAGCATTAGAATAAGATAGAAAAATCGTAGCATGTCAAGTCAAGATTTTGTTTGAATGATTGGTATTTTTTTAGTAGCCTCTTGATAGAGGAGTTCAACAACCAATGCCACTAACATCAAGGTACATAGATGGCTTGGTTCTCTTGATTAAATACTAGTTACATACCCTTGTACATGAGAAAATCCAATGTAGCATTGCAATCCCCCCAATCCTAAAATCTTGGAAAACTATTAATTCTGCTAGATTTTGAGTGAGATCTATGAGGTCAAAACCACTCTCAAACACCCTGATTCATTTCATGTTAATGTTAAATTCTAAAAAAAAAGTGACATTCTCCTTTATCTTTCATTTTCATCCTTTTACTTAAAATTTTAAGATTACCATGAAATGCATAGCAATAGTGGGGTTATATGCTTTAATATTAGGCACCTACTCTAGGCTAGCACCCAGCTAAGACAAAAATTAAAAGAAAAAAAATCAAAACAGGCCCCACTTGTTGCGCTCTAATTGGCTTTACCATATCGAACCGAGCAAAAACAGTTCAAGTCACCAGTTCGAACTTGTTTTTGCCTCAGACCAGTCTGAACCAATCGATCCAGTTCGGTCCTTTGAACATTGCATTCAAGTGAGTAGGCAGAGCTACCTACACAAGGAAGAAGATGACTTATTATGTGTGTGGGAAATTAATGCTATTTAGAGACTTGTTGTGAGAAGAAGACCCAAATCAATCACATTAGGAGATTTTCCCAAAAAAGAGTGTATTTCTTCCCACAATGGCCACTAAATCGAACTCAATTTGAAAACCAAGGCTTAATTGAATGGCTAGAAAAAGCATATTCATGTTTCTTTTGATTCCAAAAGAACTAGAAAGGGATCTCCCTTTATGATTCCAATGAGTTTCTTTCCAACACAGTTGTGATGTTATATGTAGTTTTTAGTCCTTGCTAATGCTCACAACTCAATCCCTCTAAGGCCAACAAATTTTCATTCGTTGCACTCACATTTATGGTTATTTGGCTTTCACAAGTTAGCCTTCCTAGATTATTATTTTTCTATAAAAATTAATAATCTTAAAAAATTAATAAAATAACTAAATGTGGAATGTTATGTTATGATGACTATGCTTAATGTGCACTAAGATCAAATTTGGTTAACAATACCTTAAGAAATGGAATGAATCACTTGATTTGATTTACAATTCATTCATGGTCAAACAAATTTAAGAAAAGTATTTCTAAATTACCACAAGTTTGATGAGTTAAAAAGTTTGAAATATTAGTATTGTAAAAAAATATTTTGAAATTTGATTTAATGTGGGTGTATATGGGGCATTTTAAGAGAAATTGGTTTACATCTTCTAAGTGTCACAAAGTTGAAAAATTCTTTCAACCCACGATGTTTTAGGAATTGTCCAATACCTCATTTCACTATAGATCAAGTGCATTGTTGCACAAGCATTTGCATACCAAATCTTTGCACAAGACATGAATTAAAAGGCAAAAAAAAGATCATTTTGTTGATAAACTCAAAAGCATTGATATTGAAGGTTCAATAGAAGATATTATTGTGATGTTTTCTACCTAGTCAAGTAGCTTACATTATTTGCATAATATTTAAACCAAGAAAAAATTGTTAATGGTGTATAGTTATTTATTTGAAATCTCTAATGCAAAATTGTTATTTAAAATTTTAGGATATTTTCATGGGATCGTTATTATTATTAATGGTTTATTTTTTTTAAATATGAGGTTATGGTTATATAGTATCATTTTTGTTAGAATGCTTTCACTAAATTGTGTGTGCTTTGAATGCTAAAAAAACATCAATCCATTGTCTAGTTTCATATTCGTGGATCAAGTTGGATTAATGACGAGCACCACTAGATGTGTCTCGAAACCAAAACTTGCTTGGGATCTTGCTTTATAAGGGTTAGTTTTAATACTTTTTTGTCTTTGCTAATCCAAGGTTAATTATGAAAAGATCCTTTAGTACCTTGCAATAATGATACAAGGTTTATATCATCAAACCTTGAATAAAAATCACGTAATTCACAAATGTGCTTATTCTTACCCTACTATACCATTGTCTCTTTTTTATTTGCTATATTTCAAACTTTATCACTTGCAAATTTAATGAATTTACTTTTTTGAAACACTATATTATTTTAGTAAGACTTTCAAGGCCTAGCCTTTGACAAGGCTACCTCTTACTATTTTACAACTTTGTTGGAATTTCACAATTTGCCATTTATAAAATTTGTGAAAATTCAATATTTATCTATTCAAAAGATTTACATACAATTTTTATAGGATAAAAGCCTATCTAATCTATTAATCTTTCCCATTAAACCCTTATTACCTACTAAAAATAAATTCATTTTACTATTTAAAATTAATGTAGAAAAAAATTAATATTTATATTAACCTATAATACAATCCATAGTTATTATTAATTTAATATTGATGTTGAAAAAAAAAATTAATATTTATATTAACCTATAATACAATCCATAGTTATTATTAATTTAATATTGATGTTGAAAAAAATCAATATTTATAATAACTTATAATAAAATCCATACTCATGATAATTTATATTTAAGTACATCACAAATAGATAAAACTAAAAATTAATGATTATAATGATATTATGATGTTGCTAACCTGCTTTATGTCATTAGTGATGTTAGAAATAGAGTTCAAAATAGACATGAGGATAAATTAGTTTAAGAATTTTCTATATACATAGATCTAGTTAAACAAAGGCCAGCAATATATGACTATCCCTTTGAATTTATGAAACTAATCCAATTTCTATGTACATAGATCTAGTTAAACAAAGGCCAGCAATATGACCATCTCTTTGAATTTATGAAACTAATCCAATTTCTATGTACATAGATCTAGTTAAACAAAGGCCAGCAATATGACCATCTCTTTGAATTGATGAAACTAACCCAATATTGACTTTAGTTATTATTTCTTCTGTTTTCCCTCCTCTATTATTCATGGTCTCATACATTGCAGCTATGCTCTTTCTTTGCATGGGTGGGTGGACATTGATATTGGCAAAGGTAAACCATGAGCACATAAAACTGACTCATCATGTGGATGTTGTGAAATTGAAGTTGGAACACGTTGTTTGTCCGCCGAGCAGAGAGGAGGAGAAGCCGAGTGTGGAGTTGGCCACATCGAATTGGAGCAGATTGTCCTGCATCTGATACGTCCCTATCACAATTGATGTCACCGGATCCTCCCCTGCATCAACAAATCCCAGACACAACACATTATTACTGACACTCACCATGGAGTTAGCTCCAAAGATCATCCAAACGGTAGCATCGCCCTGCAACACAAGGTCGATCTCTGGCACTCCGGGCCCCACGCGAGTGGACCCCACCCCGCTTGTCTGGACACCGTTGGGCCCGACACCGACGGCCCCCTCAACGCTCGAGTCAAAACACGCACCGAAAGGAATCACAGAGGCAACGCGCGATACATTCCGTTGCCTCATCAAGCTGGTAAAGACGCCCACGAGGGAGTTATAGATGGGTGTGGCGAGTTGCGTGTAGGGCGCCACGGTGCTCAGCTTGGTGCCGCCACGGCCCCTCGAGTCGATTCGTAACTTCTCCTTGTCGATCGGCAGATGGACACTGCCCACTATTATTCCCTGCACCTCGATGTAAAAGGCGCTGCTGTAGACGGGATTCTTGATGAAGGGAGTTTGGATGAGCCCGAGCGAGAGGTCTCTGCCAGGCGGCGGAAGGAAGACGAGCGGCCCGTCGCCAAAGAAGAGAGCACCCGGTGCATTGGAACTTGGCAGACACATGGCAAACTTGCGGCCAAAGCCTGCCGCAGCGGAGAGCTGAGCTGCAGTGCCAACGTGGACGAGCTCATTCCGGTGACGCCAGCCGCCCCGCTTGGCAAACCGGAGAGGTCTCCTTTGCTAGCGCAGGCGAAGGCCAGGTCTGGGAACCTGACGAGGGGGCCGGGATTCGAACCGTCGGTGCTAGGAAGAGCCGCGACATCCTGCCCGAGTTCGAAACTGTCGGTGCCTAGGCCGGGTACGACGCATGTATCGTTGTTGCAGCCGGGGGCATGGGGGGCATAACAGGTGCCACAGCCCGAATACAAATAAGATTTGCACAGCTGCGCACTGCAGGCCACCGGGGTGTAAGTGGAAGATCTGTAGCTTTTCTTGTCACATCGTACCCACATGTAGTCCTGCTCGATGTCTACCACTAAACGCAGAATCCGCACAGGTGTTCTCTGCCGGATTTCGACGGTGTAGAGCAGTGTCGCAGGGTCTTGGGTGATCTGAGTAACAAGAGCCCTCGTGCGCCTCTGCGCCGAAGCATTTGCAGGCAATTGAAAGAAGCAGACGATGGCGATGGCCATCAGAACGAGACGAAGTTGGAGCGACGCCATTGGTTCGATTCGGTAGAGCTGGTGATATTGGGATAAATGGAATTTGGGTATGGACAGGCGGAGGCAGGGGCGATTCGATCCCTGGCTTGCCGTGAGGTTGTTGGATTTGAGTATTGGGAAAACTAAATAAAGTAGACCAATGCACAGTTTTACTATGAGAATTTTCTTATTTTAGCAATGTTAATCAAAAGAGATAAATGATTATGGAAGCTCTTTTTATTTTCTTCTTAACACTAGTCAAGATCGAAAAATAATTTTGGTTATCAAGATTGGGGTTGATTGTTTCTTTATAATATCTTACTTCCTTTTTCCCTCTAACTCGTTATTACTCTATAACTTAATTTTGGTTATCAAGATTGGGGTTGATCACCTCTATATAATATCTTAGTTACCTTTTCCCTCTAACTCTTTGTGACTCCATAACTTAATTTTGGTTATCAAGTTTGGGGTTGATCACCTCTTTATAGTATCTTAGTTCATTTTTCCCTCTAACTCGTTATTACTCTATAACTTTATTTTGGTTATCAAGATTGAGGTCGATCACCTCTTTATAATGTTTTAGTTATTTTTTCCCTCTAACTCTTTCTGACTCCATAACTTAATTTTGGTTATCAAGTTTGGGGTTATCACCTCTTTATAAGATCTTTGTTCTCTTTTTCCCCTAACTCTTTATTACTCCATAGCTTCTCTTCAAATTTGGAAGTAATATTATTTTTAGTATTATCTTTATATTGGTTTTTATTTTGGTCCAAAAGATTTAAATTTCAATTAGTTTTGAAATGTTTACACTGCTCATATTAATACAAGTTTATTAAAATTTTGAAAAAACAATTTTTTTTTAGAATGTAAATTGGTGTTATCTAATCGGTTGATCACGATTTGTATTTGGTTTTTTTATGTGGTTTTAAATTGAATAAATATAAAATATAATATTTATTGGCCAAGTCTCATAATAATTTAACCTTTGTTACAACATCATATGCCTTCTCAATACCACATATCCAAAAACTATAATTCATTTCAAAATCAAAATATTTTATTTTATAACATTTTTATGAAAAAACTCTATTATGTCAATTATATATATATATATATATATATATATATATAGATAACTTTTTGCATAAAAGTCAGCTAAGTTGCATATTACACTTATTTTTCATGAAGATATAAAAATAAATAAATATCTTATCAATCTTCAAACTCAAAGTGCTCAATCCAAAAACTATTAATAGAATTTATTGTATATTTTACTTTAAATAATCTAATAACTATAGCATTTGTTGCATTAACGTTGTTTTGGTTATATTTGAGACAACAAAAGTATCAGTTTTCTTTTGATCTATATCATTTGGATATGAAAATAAAAATATTTATAATATATTTATTGAGTAATCTTTAGGTGCTATTTTTTGGAAATTAACTCGTAAATAGGCTTGTTTATAATAGTTTGGGTCAAAAGAACTAATTTGTCTATAATTTGGTATGGATTTATTGAAATCACAAGTTTGCCAAAAGAACTCTTCACAACCTAAGTGTCTCAAGGGTTTTTGAGGATGTTGAATCCATATATGTAGCCAAAAACTCACTTTAAACAACACGAATCAAGAATTAGCCACAATTATTTTACCAAATTCTAACAAAATTATTTAGAAAACTCTAAAAAATCACTTAAAAACTACTCTGGTATTTATTAATAATATATTTTTTAAAAATAAAAAATTGTAAAATTAGTTATATATAAATTAATTAATTTTATAATTTAATATTTAATAGTACAACAATTTTAAATATAAAATTAAAAAATTAATTAATAAAAAAATCAATATTAATTTATTTTCGTTAGTTGATGAACCTCCACGTTGTAACTTTGACTTTCAAAAACTTTGAAGGTAACCGTGAAGGGCAAGAGATTTGCAGCTTTGATTGATACGGGAGCTACTTATAGCTTCGTGAGCAGAAATGCAGCAAATTCTTTTGGAAAGAAGGCAAAGATGGAGAGGGAATGTAGTGCTTTCAAAGCAGTTAACTCTTCCATTAGGGTTGTTGATGGGGTATTGGAAAACACTCAGGTAAGGGTAGGATCATGGTTCGGAAAGTTGGATTTGAGAGTTGTGGATATGGATGATCATTCTATGGTGTTGGGGCTGGACTTTATGAGGCTTGCACAAGCCATACCAATGATGACCCGGGATCTTCTCTTGATCACAGCTGAAGGGAAGAACATGATGGTACCGATGAATAGAAGGAGTTGCTTGGGGTATAGACCAAGGATGGCTTCTATGACTTTGTATCCCAAAGATCCAAATGTGAAGCATGAGGATGTGGAGCAAAGGGGACTTGGGAGTGTGGTTCAAACAACGAAGGAAAGGAAGCTTGTTGACTTCGTTGCAAGAGCTGGGAAGAAAAATGGAGAAGGTGAGAAGAAGACCTCACGAACATGGAGACACTTGTTGGGAGCATCTTCTACTGATGATCTTCACAATGGAGTTGCAAATGAAGCAAGCCCGAGTGCTACTTCAAAAGCAGTGGTTGATGAAGGTTATGAGGGTAGAGATCCTGCTGGGATAGTGGACTTTTGCAGATATGCTATGGGCATATATGACTTTCAGTTGACAAAGGACAAGCTAGGTGAGCTTGGATGTACATGTGAAGAGATTGAAGCTGTGCATAACTACTTGAGGACACAACATCAATCTGACACATGGGTGGATGAGAGTCAGGGAGGAAACTTCCTGGCCCTTCTTTCTTCTTAGATGACATAGAAGATGGGGCTCATTGTTAGCTGCTCATGGCAGTGAGCCCTCAAACATGTTGAGCAGGTATGACTGATGATGCAGGGATGGCTTGGCATCAAGCATCATGACATGCTGCAGATGGATGGGGTTTCCATGGACCTGAGCATGGACAGTTTTACACATAGTTGGTATGATGGAGATGGAGCCTTATATATGTTGCAGGGATGTTTGCCTTATAAGGAGGAGTCTACATCATGGATGATGGTGGTCTTGGTGACAATTTGGTCACTAAGGTGTTACATGATGGAGATGGAGCTTTATATATGTTGCAGGGATGTTTGCCTTATATGGAGGAGTCTACATCATGGATGATGTTGGTCTTGGTGAAGAATTACCGGGATGACATGTTGTCGAGGACGACAACGATTTCAGGTGGAGGAGTATGTAAGGCCCCGCGACGATGGGCGGGCGCTCCGTGCACAATGACCCGATGGGCAGTGCGACGAGCCGGTGCGGGCGCGGTTACACGATGGGCGAGCGCCCTGGCGGACAGTGCGACGAGCTGGTGTGGGCGCGGTTGCACGATGGGCGGGCGCCCCGTGCACGACGACCCGACGGACAGTGCGACGAGCTGGTGTGGGTGCGGTTGCACGATGGGCACGACAACCCGGCGGACAATGCGACGAGCTGGCATGCGATGGACAGGCGCAGCGAGTTGGTAATGCGGCAAGCAGGCGAGAGTCGCCCGACGAGCTGGCGTGCGACGGACAGGCGGGCGACCCGTGCACGATGGGCGGGCGACCCGTGGGCGACCCGTGCACGATGGGCGGGCGACCCGTGCGACGAGCGGGCGGTGGTGAACGGCGGTACCCGGACCTGCGACGAACAATGCGACGATAAACTAAGTGCGGCGAAACACTTAGTGAATAATGCGAAATGAAAGAAGGCCGAAGCCTTATACTTGGCGTAGGGGAGGCTTTGCCCATGGGCAAAGGCCGACCTGCAAAATAATAAGGCAGGGGCTTGTAAAACACTTTTATGGGGTCGGCCTAATGGCTTGACACCCCCTCACCAAATGGCAAGCAAGCGTATATATGGATGGCGCAGAGCTTCATTTGGATCATCATTCGATCAACGCATTCTCTCTTCTACGATTGGAGCAGGGGTAAAACAGGGCGCAGTTAAAGTGCGCACATCTCATGCGCAGAAGTGATAAGTGCGCAGATTTTACCGGAGCTTGACGTGGGTGAAACGAAGGGTGAACTTAAGGCAGTTTTGTGCAGAACCGAGTTGGAGGAGTTCTGGTGTCTCGGGTGAGCACCCTCCTACCGAGTGAGGTTGGCATATGGTTGTAAAGGCTGTCTTGCCTTGATTGTAAATATTTCTAAGTGTTGGCCTTGGATTTTGCCAGGCACACTTGTATGATGTATTATTGAAGATTATCATAATATATTGTTATCGGGCAGACTTGTTCGGGAGTTGCCCCTCCCTTTATACTTGTGTGCAATTGTTATTGTTCTGGTTAATTGCATATTGGATAATGAATGTGTATGGGCTTCATTAAGTATAAAGGTTAATGCATTTTACTTGGTTGCGAAACACAAACTAAGTATGTTAATGTGGAAAGGCGTAGTCCATGTGTGCAAGTATTGTTAAAAAGAAAGTACACGGTGGTGCCGCACCTCGCCGGACACGGTTGGAAGACTACCGTAGGCCTGGGGGCATGACAAGATCCCTCTCGTCCCCTCAGGGACACTCATTCCTCCTATCAAAATCATGAGGCTGGAAGGTAATACTTCCTACAATAATGAATCTGGTATTGTCAAAAGCTTCATAAAATACTACTCAAAACCCTAACAAAGCTCATTCTCTCGATTTTATATATAATATCATTGTTGTTAGAACGCTTTCACTAAATTGTGTTTTCTTTGAATGTTAAAAAATGTCAATCCATTGTCTAGTTTGATATTTATGGATCAAGTTGGTTTAATGACAATGGCCACTAGATGTCTCGAAACCAAAACTTGCTTGGGATCTTGCTCTATAAGGGTTAGTTTTAATACTTTTTTGTCTTGATAACACAAGGTTAATTATGAAAATATCCCTTACTACCTTACAATAATGATACGAGGTTGATACAATCAAACCTTGAATAGAGATCATGTAATTCACAAATGTGTTTATTCCTACCCTACCCTACCATTGTCTCTTTTTTATTTGCTAGATTTCAAAACTTTAGCGCTTGCAAATCTAATTACTTTACTTTTTTGAAACTCTATATTATTTTAGTAAGGCTTTTGAGGCCTAATCTTTGAGAAGGCTACCCCTTACTATTTTACAACTTTCTTGAAATTTCACAATTTATCATTTATAAAATTTGTGAAAATTCAATGTTCATCTATTTAAAAACTTTGCCTACAATTTTTATACGATAAAAACCATCTAATCTATTAATCCTTCCTATTAAACCCTTATTACCTATCAAAAATAAATTCATTTTACTACTTAATAATAATATTAAAAAAAACAATATGTATAATAACCTATAAAATCCATACTGATAATAATTTAACATTAATGTAGGAAAAAATTAACATTTATAATCACTTATAATAAAATCCCCATTTATGATACTTATATTTAAGTACATCACATATAGATAAAACTAAAAAATAATCATTATAATGATATTATCAGGATATTACTAACCTTATTAAGGAATTTAGACTTCTGTGATCCATAACATTGTTTAGATAATCTTCGGCAAAATCACATAACCAATCTTTTGTCGACGCGTTTCGAACCAACCAGTGTGGTTCATCGTCAGGACAAGTTGAAGAACCAATCTGGCCTAGCTTGCTTAAATAGAGGTGCAGAGACTCCAGGGTTAATAATACCAACGGCTAATTTTGACCAATGACCCTAGTCAAATTAGTTAAATTAATATTTAAATATTTTTTATATAGTTTTTTATAACTTTTTATAAAGGCGTTAATTAAAAATAAGTAATAAATAAATCTAATATTAATTAATTATTAAGAGAGTTCTAAGTAGTACCCTATCTAATAATCTAATGGTTATATCGCATTTATTTATACTTGATATTATTCTAATATAATTTTTACAAAGTAATAAACCTTATTAGGTAATGGTAATAATGGTAATAAATTTTAGAATATATTATTTCTATCTATTATTTAAATATAAAGGTCTATTCCAAAATTAAATTTAGTAAGTTATATATGCTTATTAAATGATCTACTGAATAATATATAATTCCAAATAAATTGTTAACTCTTAATTCTTCCTAGAATTTAGCTCCTTATGGTAAAAATCAGATTTTAGGGTTATTAAAGACCCAACCAATAAATCGTAAATATCTATAAAACCCAATGGTTAAATACTCAATATTAAATCAATATTTTAAGTTTAAATATACTCACACTAATACTATTAATATATCATAATATACCCATAAACCTACCTTAATAATCCATATTTAATTTTGATGATAAATATTTCAATAAAATTAATTAATAGACATAAGCTAAAGGCCAACTCGATTCTAGGAAAATAATAGAAAAATAATAGAAAAAATAATGAAATAAGGAAAAATCAAATTTAATTAAAAAATCGCCCAAAAGAATCAAAAACAGGTTAAGGTTAATTCACCAGGAAGCCCGAATGACTTAAATACTCCAAAATAATAGGATAAACTTGCCAAAAGAGAAACAAAGGAGGACAGAAACCTTGAGACTAACACAAAGGAGAATGAGGAGGCTAGGAAGACAGGGCTGGGACCCAGCAACGGCTAATCTTCCAGCCATCATCCCTATTAAGATTGTTCGGCCTTTTCTCAATCTCCAGGGCCTCTCTAAATTTGCGATGGTGAAACTGCGGAATTTTGGCAATGACTTGAGCCTCCTCTATGCATACATGATGCATAGTCTTCCCTGCATGCTCAGCCAGGGCCGAGGACTTGGTCCTACCATGTCTTAAGTCAGCGGAATGCTCGCTGATCCGCTGATTGATAGAACGACCAGTTTCACCAATATAGGGGGTCCCACAGGAACAGGGAATGATATAGACACCCTTCATGCTCTTAGGGTCAACCGGGTCTTTTACAGACCTGAGGGAGCCACGGATAGTATTGAGAGGTCTAAAAGTTGCGGATACATCATACTTCCTTAGAATCCTCGCAATCCTATCTGTGGTCCCTTGGATGTAAGGAAGGTTCACACCTAGAACATGATCCTTAGGAACCTTTCGGATTGAAGGCTCCTTCCTGGCCTTGAGGAAGGCTTTTTGACCGAGGTGCCTATTGTAACCATTCTTCTCAAAAACATCAAGGAGGTGAGCCTTCTCAGTTTCCAGGCTCTCCTTATCTGAAATTCTCACAGCACGGGTGGCAAGAGTGCTAAGAACTCCTAACTTCTGAGCGGGGAAATGATGTGACGAAGCATGCAAGTATTGCTCAGTATGCGTCTTCTTTCTAAACACCTGATGAGAAAAGGAACCATCCACCTTCTTCGAGATGAGGACATCCAAGAACAGAAGACAACCATTCTCTTCCTTCTCCATCGTGAATTTTATGGAGGCGGATTGGTTATGTCATTGGTAACGTTAGAAATAGAGTTCAAAAAAGAGATAAAGATAAATTAGATTAAGAAATTTCTATTTACATACATATAGTTAAACAAAGGCCAACAATATGACCATCTCTTTCAATATTTATAATATTGACTTTGGTTATTATTTCTTCTGTTTTCCCTCCTCTATTATTCATTGTCTCATACATTTTTGCATGGGTGGACATTGATATTGGTAAATGTAAACCATGAGCACATAAAACCGACTCATCATGGGGATGTTGTGAAGTTGAAATTGGAACATGTCGTTTGTTCGAAGAGCAGAGAGGAGGAGAAGCCGAGTGTGGAGTTGGCCACATCGAATTGGACCACATTATCCTGCATCTGATACGCCCCTGCAGAGAGAAAAACGCATATTCCTGTACCCGGTAATTAAACATAATGTGAGAAATCTCTCTTATTTATGGTGCTCATTGTTTATTATAACAGCTTATTACATATGAAAATGACTCATCATGCGGAAGTCGTGAAGTTGAAATTGGAACACGTCGTTTGTCGGAAGAGCAGAGAGGAGGAGAAGCCGAGTGTGGAGTTGGCCAAATCGAATTGGAGCAGATTATGCTGCACCTGATACGTCCCTATCACAATGGATGTCACCGGATCCTCCCCTCCATCAACAAATCCCAGACACAACACCTTATCAGTAACAGACACCATGGAGTTAGCTCCAAAGATCTTCCAAATGGTAGTGTTGCTCTGCAACACAAGGTTGATCTCTGGCACGCCAGGCCCCACGCGAGTGGACCCCACACCGCTTGTCTGGACACCGTTGGGCCCAACACTTACGGCCCCCTCAACGCTCGAGTCAAAACACGCACCGAAAGGAATGACAAGAGGCAACGCGCGATACATTCCGTTGCCTCATCAAGCTGGTAAAGACGCCCACGAGGGAGTTATAGATGGGTGTGGCGAGTTGCGTGTAGGGCGCCACGGTGCTCAGCTTGGTGCCGCCACGGCCCCTCGAGTCGATTCGTAACTTCTCCTTGTCGACCGGCAGATGGACACCGCCCACTATTATTCCCTGCACCTCGATGTAAAAGGCGCTGCTGTAGACGGGATTCTTGATGAAGGGAGTTTGGATGAGCCCGAGCGAGAGGTCTCTGCCAGGTGGCGGAAGGAAGACGAGCGGCCCGTCGCCAAAGAAGAGAGCACCCGGTGCACTGGAACTTGGCAGACACATGGCAAACTTGCGGCCAAAGCCTGCCGCAGCGGAGAGCTGAGCTGGCAGTGCCAACGTGGACGAGCTCATTCCGGTGACGCCAGCCGCCCCGCTTGGCAAACCGGAGAGGTCTCCTTTGCTAGCGCAGGCGAAGGCCAGGTCTGGGAACCTGACGAGGGGGCCGGGATTCGAACCGTCGGTGCTAGGAAGAGCCGCGACATCCTGCCCGAGTTCGAAACTGTCGGTGCCTAGGCCGGGCACGACGCATGTATCGTTGTTGCAGCCGGGGGCATGGGGGGCATAACAGGTGCCACAGCCCGAATACAAATAAGATTTGCACAGCTGCGCACTGCAGGCCACCGGGGTGTAAGTGGAAGATCTGTAGCTTTTCTTGTCACATCGTACCCACATGTAGTCCTGCTCGATGTCTACCACTAAACGCTGAATCCGCACAGGTGTTCTCTGCCGGATTTCGACGGTGTAGAGCAGTGTCGCAGGGTCTTGGGTGATCTGAGTAACAAGAGCCCTCGTGCGCCTCTGCGTTGAAGCATTTGCAGGCAATTGAAAGAAGCAGACGATGGCGATGGCCATCAGGACGAGACGAAGTTGGAGCGACGCCATTGGTTCGATTCGGTAGAGCTGGTGATATTGGGATAAATGGAATTTGGGTATGGACAGGCGGAGGCAGGGGCGATTCGATCCCTGGCTTGCCGTGAGGTGTAAGGCCTTCAGCATTGACTTCAAAAAAGCCCTCTCGAAAAAAATATGAAACAAACAAATCCCCTAGTTTACATCGTAATCAAATCTACATTACGTTGCTTGACGCAGTGAAAGGTTAATTTAACATTTTAGATCTTTTAAATGGAGTGATCTTTTTTTAAATAAAATATAAAAAGTAATATATATATATATATATAAAGTTTGGTAGGAATATATTTTTATCATATCTAATATATCACTTTAATATGGACCAATTGAATTAGTAATTTTATATCTAGGAGTATCTTAATTGAATAAATTTATATTTTTAAAATATATTTTTTTACATATTTAAAAATTAAGAATTATTTAATTACATATTTTATTATATATATATATATATATATATATATATATATATATATAAAATTTTATGATTAAAATTAGGAGTTGATTCTTTCTTTGTCATTGATGATGGTTGAAGCTTATTTTGGTTTAATAAGAATGGTTTAAAGAAACTTTATTTCTTCTAGTTGGGTTTTTAGGTATTTATGAATTTTTTTAATGTTGTGGAGATTTATTTTATAAATATTTAGTTTTTATTTTTTATTTTAAGAGAGATGATAAATGTATATATTGAATAATTTGTTTTTATTTTTATGATAAAAAGAAAGGAAAGAAGTGTTCCAACATTACCATAGTTTTCTTAATTTTGGTTTTGGTTACCAAGGGGTAGGGTTGATGATCTTCTTATAATATCTCTTTTTTTTCTTCTAGCTCCTTATCCTCCCACAATTTATCCTTAAATTTGGAGATAATAGTCTTTTTGAAAATATCCTTATTCTCCATCCTTAAATTTGGAGATAATAGTATTTTTGATACTATCCTTATTCTCCATGTGAGCCTAACCCAAAAGGCTTCAAGGAAAATTGAACCCATAACCTCCCAATGACAGAGTGCTTTACTAATGGGACTTCTACTAATTGAAATAACCCTCATATCAAATGAATATATCAAAATGAGTTAAAAAAATAAATTCAATTTTTCTTTTTGGGCAGTAACACATATTTTCATCTTTTTATTTAAAAAAGAAAAGAAAAAACATAGTTAAAATATTACTTAATTACCAATATTTTGAAAAAATAAAATATTTTGATAATTTAATTATATATTTACAATTTAAATTAATTTTTAGTAATAATGATGATAATTAACATCCACTAAGATTAATATTGTCTATCCAAAATTAATCCAAATCCTTTAACATATTATTTCTATGCTAGAAGAGAATTGAGAGAAGGGTGATCACCATAGTTTTGTTGCCTTAATAGGTCAAGAAGGTTCTTGGATTTGAGTATTGGGAAAACTAAATAATGTAGGCCAATGCACAATTTTACTATGAGACTCTTCTTATTTTAGCAATGTTCATTTTCTCCTTAACACTCGTTAAAAGAGATAAATGATTATGGAAGCTCTTCTTATTTTAGCAATGTTTATACTCTGTAACTTAATTTTGGTTATCAAGTTTGGGGTTGATCACCTCTTTATAATATCTTAGTTATTTTTTCCCTCTAACTCTTTGTGACTCCATAACTTAATATTGGTTATCAAGTTTGGGGTTCATCACCTCTTTATATTATGTTAGTTCCCTTTTTCCCTCTAACTCTTTATTACTCCATAACTTCTCTTTAAATTTGGAAGTAATAATATTTTTAATATTATCTTTATATTGGTTTTTATTTTGGTTAAAAAGATTTAAATTTCAATTAGTTTTGAAATTTTTACACTGATTATATAATAGATACAAGTTTATTAAAATTTTGAAAAAAACAAAGTCTTATCTAATCGATTGATGACGATTTTTATTTGGTTTTTTATGTGGTTTTAAATTGAATAAATATAAAATATAATATTTATTGGACAAGTGTCATAATAATTTAGCCTTTGTTACAACACCATATGCTTTCTCAATACCACATATCCAAAAACTATAATTTATTTCAAAATCAAAATATTTTATTTTATAACATTTTTATGAAAAACTCTATTATGTCAATTTTTTTTATATTATATTAATTTAAAATTAATTATAATTATATATATATATATATATATATATATATATATATATATATATATATAATTTAAAATTATTAAATACATTTTGCATAAGTCAGCTAAGTTGCATATTACACTTATTTTTCATAAAAATATATATAAAAAAAAAATCTTATCAATCTTCAAATTCAAAGTGCTCAATCCAAAAACTATTAATAGAATTTATTGTATACTTACTTTAAATAATGTAATAACTGTAGCATTTGTTGCATTAACATTGTTTTGGTTATATTTGAAACAACAAAAGTATCCAACTTTAGATGTGAAAATGCAAATACGATGTTTATATTGTATCATTTAGATGTGAAAATAAAAATATTTATAATATATTTATTGAATAGGCTTTAGGTGTCACTTTTTGGAAATTAACTTGTAAATAGGCTTGTTTATAATAGTATGGGCAAGTACCATGGCTTACCAGTGTTTGCCCAAAGACCATAACTCATTTCAAAATCAAAATTATGAAGAAACTCTTATTATGTCAAATTTTATATTAGTTTTTAATATTATATTAATTTAAAATTATATATATATATATATATATATATATATATATATAAAAGCTAGAAACAACAACGTCGCATATTACACTTATTTTGCAAGAGTATCTCTTCTTTTATTCAAAAATAAATAAAAATTGTCTTATCAATCTTCGAATTCAAAGTAAGCTAATAACTATAACATTTGTTGTATTGATATTTTTTGGTTATGTTTGAAACAACAAAAGTATCAATGTTTCTTTTTATCTGTATCATTTAGATGTAAAAATAAAAATATTTATAATATATTTATCTAGTAGTCTTTAAGTGTCACTTTTTGGAAAATTTCCCATTTATTTTCCAATTTAATTTGTCTATAATCTGGCATGGATTCATTGAAATCACAAGTTTGCCAACGGAACTCTTCACAATCGAAATATCTCCAAGGTTTTTGAGGATGTTGAATCCATACACGTAGCCAAAAACTCACTTTAAACAACACAAATAAAAAATTAGCTACAAATTTTTTTACCCAATTCTAACAAAAATATTTAGAAAACTCTAAAAAAAAATCACCTAAAAACTACTCTTATATTTATTAATAATATATTTAAAAAAAAAACTAATTTTAAAATTAATTATATATAAATTAATATTTAATTTTATAATTTAATATTTAATAGTACAACCATTTTAAATATAAAATTAAAAAATTAATTAATAAAAAAATCAATATTAATTTGTATTAATTTTATTTTCGTTAGTTGATGAACCTCCACCTTGTAACTTTGACTTTCAAAAACTTGACCAATTTTTAAAAAATTTAAACAATTTTAAAACAATAAAATATTCCAATTGATAAAATCTTTAGATAATTATCCATATCATACTTGCGTCACTTCATCTTATCCCTTAGCATTACATCTCTATATTATAATCCCAACGTCAGCTGCAGTGTTGAAAAGTCACGGCGACCACCACCTGATCCGGCCAGTTTTACTTGGCAACTTGGCGCAACTTGGCAACAAATATACAGATTTTCAATTGGCATTACATAACTAACATGTCAACATTCAACAATGGGCATTAATGCACAGTTTTACTATGAGACTTTTCTTATTTTAATGCACAGTTTTACAGTTTTACTTTGAGACTTTTCTTATTTTAATGCACAGTTTTACTATGGGAATTTTTTTATTTATTTTAGCAATGTTTATCGAGAGAAATGATTATGGAAGCTCTTTTTATTTTTTTCTTAACACTAGTCAAAGTAGAAAAGTAATTTTGGTTATCAAGATTGGGTTAATTGCTTTTTTATAATATCTTACTTCCTTTTTTTCTCTAATTCATTATTACTCTATAATTTAATTTTGGTTATCAAGATTGGGGTTGATCACTTCTATATAATATCTTAGTTACCTTTTCCCTCTAACTCCTTGTGACTCCATAACTTAATTTTGGTTATCAAGTTTGGGGTTGATCACCTTTTTATAATATCTTAGTTCATTTTTCCCTCTAACCGGTTATTACTATGTAACTTAATTTTGGTTATCAAGATTGGGGTTGATCACCTCTTTAGAATATCTTAGTTATTTTTTCCCTCTAACTATTTGTGACTCCATAACTTAATTTTGGTTATCAAGTTTGGGGTTGATCACCTCTTTATAAGATCTTATTCTTTTCTTCCCTCTAACTCTTTATTTCTCCATAACTTCTCTTTAAATTTGGAAGTAATAATATTTTTAATATTATCTTTATATTGTTTTTTATTTTGGTCAAAAAAGATTTAAATTTCAATTAGTTTTGAATTTTTTACATTTTTATTTGGTTTTTTATGTGGTTTTAAATAGAATATAATATTTATTGGCCAAGTGTCGTAATAATTTAGCCTTTGTTACAAGATCATATACCTTCTCAATACCACATATCCAAAAACTATAATTCATTTCAAAATCAAAATATTTTATTTTATAACATTTTTATGAAAAAACTCTATTATTTCAATTTTATATATATATATAAATTATTTTTTGCATAAAAATCAGCTAAGTTGCATATTACACTTATTTTTCATAAAGATATAAAAATAAATAAATAAATATCTTATCAATCTTCAAATTCAAAGTGCTCAATCCAAAAACTATTAATAGAATTTGTTCTATACTTTACTTTAAATAATCTAATAACTATAGCATTTGTTGCATTAACATTGTTTTGGTTATATTTGAGACAACAAAAGTATCCAATTTTCTTTTTATCTATATCATTTAGATGTGAAAATAAAAATATTTCTAATATATTTATTGAGTAATTTTAGGTGCCACTTTTTGGAAATTAACTCGTAAATAGGATTGTTTACAATAGTTTGGGCCAAAAGAACTGATTTGTCTATAATCTGGCATGGATTCATTGAAGTCACAAGTTTTCCAAAAGAACTCTTCACAGCCTAAGTGTCTCATGGGTTTTTGAGGATGTTGAATTCATATATGTAGCCAAAAACTCACTTTAAACAACACAAATCAAGAGTTAGCCACAAATTTTTTTACCAAATTCTGACAAAATTATTTAGAAAACTCTAAAAAATCACTTAAAAACTACTCTTCTATTTATTAATAATATATTATTTAAAAATAACTAATTTTAAAATTAGTTATATATAAATTAATATTTAATTTTATAATTTAATATTTAGTAGTACAACAATTTTAAATATAAAATTAAAAAATTGATTAATAAAAAAATCAATATTAATTTGTATTAATTTATTTTCGTTAGTTGATGAACCTCGACGTTGTAACTTTGACTTTCAAAAACTTGAGCAATTTAAAAAAAATTTAAACCATTTTAAAACAATAAAATATTCCAATTGATAAAATCTTTAGATAATTATCCATATCCTACTTGCGTCACTTCATCTTATCCCTTAGCATTACATCTCTATATTATAATCCCAGCGTCACCTGCAGTGTTCAAAAGTCAACAAACCCCAGACACAACACCTTATCAAGGTTACGTTGCTTGACGCAGTGAAATAACAATAAATATCAATATCTGATACACTGCAATAATCACAAGTATAATATTGACAACTTCCAAAGTATAATATTAAAATGATTAGTGTGTTGAATTAATCAAATGAGACGATCATGCAGTCTTTAATTTTACATCTCTCGCCAGCAATACAAAGTCTACGATCCACAGTTAATATTTGTGAAAGGTACCCATGATATTTTATAAAAGGAAACATAAAAAATTTCTCCCATTTTCTTACTCACGAAAATCTGCAAATCAGTGACATGTTAAATGAATGAACATAATGTTTATAAAATGAAGACCCAAGAATCATTCAATTTATTTTTTATTTTATTTTATTTATTTATGGAGACATATTGAGATATTTTAATATATATTTTTTTAATTTAACATTTTAGATATTTTAAATGGAGTGAATATTTTTTAAATAAAATATAAAAAATAATATATATAAATAGATATATATAAAGTTTGGTAGGAATATATTTTTATCATATCTAATATATCACTTTAATTTGAGCAATTGAATTAGTAATTTTATATCTAGGAGTATTTTATTTTAATAAAAATATATTTTTTTTCACATATTTAAAAAATTATTTTAAAAATTAAGAATTATTCAATTAAATATTTTATTATATAGATAATTTTATAATTAAAATTAGGAGTTGATTCTTTCTCGCCATTGATGATGGTTGAAGCTTATTTTGAGTTTAATAAGAATGGTTTAAAGAAATTTTATTTCTTTTAGTTGGGTTTTTAGGTATTTATGAATTTTTTTTAATGATGTGGAGATTTATTTTATAAATATTTAGTTTTTATTTTTTATTTTAAGAGAGGTGATAAATGTATATATTGAATAATTTTTATTTTATTTTTATGATAAAAAAGAAAGGAAAGAAGTGTTCCAACATTACTATAGTTTTCTTAATTTTGGTTTTGGTTACCAAGGGGTAGGGTTGATGATCTTCTTATAATACCTCTTTTTTTTCCTTCTAGCTCCTTATCCTCCGACAATTTATCCCTAAAAATGGAGATAATAGTCTTTTTGAAACTATCCTTATTCTCCATTCTTAAATTTGGAGATAATAGTATTTTTGATACTATCCTTATTCTCCATGTGAACCTAATGTTAGCCTCTCTCATAAAACAATAATAAATCCAAAAATAAATAAATTAATTAAATATTCCAAGTTAGGAATTTGTGCCTAACTCTTGGGTTGTTCCTCTAAGATAGGAGTTAGTTTAGGTAACTCCTATAATGGTGTGTGTCTGGTGAGAAATTATCTCTGTTTTGGCCAATATTTTGTGTCTGGTTTTTATGTGTGCTTTATCTAGGGTTGTTCCTCTAAGATAGGAGTTAGTTTAGGTAACTCCTATAATGGTGTGTGTCTGGTGAGAAATTATCTCTGTTTTGGCCAATATTTTGTGTCTGGTTTTTATGTGTGCTTTATCTATCTCTGTTTTGGCCAATATTTTGTGTCTGGTTTTTATGTGTGCACCCAGAACCTCCCAATGGAAAAGTGCTTTAGTAATGGGACTTCGACCAATTGAAATAACACTCATATCAAATGAATATATCAAAATGAGTTAGAAAAATAAATTCAAATTTTCTTTTTGGGCAGTAACACATATTTTCATCTTTTTATTTAAAAAAGGAAAAAAAAACATAATTAAATTATTATTTAATTAAAAATGTTTTGAAAAAATAAAATATATTGCTAATTTAATTATATATTTACAATTTAAATTAAATTTTAGTAATAATGATGATACTTAACATCCACTAAGATTAATATGGTTTATCCAAAATTAATCCAAATTTTTTAACATATTATTTCTATGCTCGAAGAGAAGTGAGAGATGGGTGATCACCATAGTTTTGTTGCCTTAATAGGTCAAGAAGGTTGTTGGATTTGAGTATTGGGAAAACTAAATAAAGTAGACCAATGCAAAGTTTTACTATGAGACTTTTCTTATTTTAGCAATGTTCATCAAAAGAGATAAATGATTATGGAAGCTCTTCTTATTTTCTTCTTAACACTAGTCAAGATAGAAAAATAATTTTGGTTATCAAGATTGGGGTTGATTGCCTCTTTATAATATCTTACTTCCTTTTTCCCTCTAACTCGTTATTACTCTATAACTTAATTTTGGTTATCAAGATTGGGGTTGATCACCTCTATATAATATCTTAGTTACCTTGTCCCTCTAACTCTTTGTGACTCCATAACTTAATCTTGGTTATCAAGTTTGGGGTTGATCACCTCTTTATAATATCTTAGTTCATTTTTCCCTCTAACTCGTTATTACTCTATAACTTAATTTTGTTTTTCAAGATTGGGGTCGATCACCTCTTTATAATATCTTAGTTATTTTTCCCCTCTAACTCTTTGTGACTCCATAAATTAATTTTGGTTATCAAGTTTGGGGTTCATCACCTCTTTATAAGATCTTAGTTCTCGTTTTCCCTCTAACTCTTCATTACTCCATAACTTCTCTTTAAATTTGGAAGTAATAATATTTTTAATATTATATTTATATTGGTTTTTATTTTGGTCAAAAAGATTTAAATTTCAATTAGTTTTGAATTTTTTACACTGGTTATATTAATACAAGTTTATTAAAATTTTGAAAATTTGAAAAAACAAAATTTGTTTTTAGAATGTAAATTGGTGTTATCTAATCCGTTGATCACAATTTTTATTTGGTTTTTTTATGTGGTGTTAAATTGAATAAATATAAAATATAATATTTATTGGCCAAGTTTCATAATAATTTAGCCTTCGTTACAGCACCATATGCCTTCTCAATACCACATATCCAAAAACTATAATTCATTTCAAAATCAAAATATTTTATTTTATAACATTTTTATGAAAAAACTCTATTATTTCAATTATATATATATATATATATATATATATATATATATATAACTATAACTTTTTGCATAAAAGTCAGCTAAGTTGCATATTACACTTATTTTTCATAAAGATATAAAAATAAATAAATAAATATCTTATCAATCTTCAAATTCAAAGTGCTCAATCCAGAAACTATTAATAGAATTTGTTCTATACTTTACTTTAAATAATCTAATAACTATAGCATTTGTTGCATTAACATTGTTTTGGTTATATTTGAGACAAAAAAAGTATCCAATTTTCTTTTTATCTATATCATTTAGATGTGAAAATAAAAATATTTCTAATATATTTATTGAGTAATCTTTAGGTGCCACTTTTTGGAAATTAACTCGTAAATAGGCTTGTTTATAATAGTTTGGGCCAGTACCATGGGTGAGTGCCATGGCTTACCAGTATTTTCCCAAAAACCATAACTCATTTCAAAATCAAAATAATTTATTTTATAACATTTTTATGAAGAAACTCTTATTATGTCAAATTTTATTTTAGTTTTATATATATATATATATATATCATAAAAGCTAGATACTAAACAACAACGTTGCATATTACACTTATTTTGCGAGAGGATCTCCTCTTTTATTCAAAAAAAATAAAAATTGTCTTATCAATCTTCAAATTCAAAGTAATTTAATAACTATAACATTTGTTGCATTGAAATTTTTTTGGTTAGGTTTGAAACAACAAAAGTATTAATCTTTCTTTTTATCTGTATTATTTAGATGTAAAAATAAAAATGTTTATAATATATTTATCTAGTAGTCTTTAAGTGTCAGGTTTTGGAAAATTTCCTATTTATTTTCCGATCTAATTTCTCTATAATCTAGCATGGATTCATTGAAATCACAAGTTTGCCAAAAGAACTCTTCACAACCTAAGTGTCGCAAGGGTTTTTAGGATGTTGAATCCATACATATAGCCAAAAACTCACTTTAAACAACACAAATCAAGAGTTAGCCACAAATTTTTACCAAATTCTAACAAAATTGTTTAGAAAACTCTAAAAAACGCACTTAAAAACTACTCTTATATTTATTAATAATATATTTTTTAAAAATAACTAATTTTAAAATTAGTTATATATAAATTAATATTTAATTTTATAATTTAATATTTAATAGTACAACAATTTAAATATAAAATTAAAAAATTAATTAATAAAAAACTCAATATTAATTTGTATTAATTCATTTTCGTTAGTTGATGAACCTCCACGTTGTAACTTTGACTTTCAAAAACTTGACCCATTTTTAAAAAATTTAAACAATTTTAGAACAATAAAATATTCCAATTGATAAAATCTTCAGATAATTATCCCTATCATACTTGCGTCACTTCATCTTATCCCTTAGCATTACATCTCTATATTATAATCCCAGCGTCACCTGCAGTGTTGAAAAGTCACGTCGACCACCACCTGATCCGACCAGTTTTACTTGGCAACTTGGCGCAACTTGGCAACAAATATACAGATTTTCAATGGGCATTACATAACTAACCTCTCAAAATTCAACAATGGGCATTAATGCCCATCAGCAACCTATTCATTTTCAATAGTTTTACTTTGTCAAATATGACAACAAACACACAGATTTTCAATGGACATTAATACCCATCAGCAACTTATTTATTTTCAATAATTTTACTTGATCAAATATGACAACAAATACACAGATTTTCAATGGACATTAATAACTGTTAGACTCTCATAAAACAATAATAAATCCAAAAATAAATAAATTAATTAAATATTCTAAGTTAGGAATTTGTACCGAATTCTTGGGTTGTTCCTCTAAGATAGGAGTTAGTTTAGGTAACTCCTATATTGGTGTGTCTGGTGAGAAATTATCTCAACCAAAGGAGAAATTATCTCAACCAAAGATGTCCAAGATAGCACGCACTATCTTGAGACCAATATCTCTCATCTATTTATTTGTAACACTATTTCAATTATTTTGAGGTAAGAATGAGAGAGAGAATACATGAGGCTTCAGACTTTTTCCGTCAATATTGTGTCTCTGATTTTTATATGTGTGATTTATATATTTTTCTGAGTTAATGTCATTCATCATGTGGTATCAGAGCTAAAACGATTACTACCTGTGCGTGAGATTTGGTTTCAATTCACGGTGGGAGCATTGGTGTCGACTGGTGTGAGCTCATGAAGAAATTGGTTGCTGCTGCGACTTGCCAAATAACCGTGTCAAGATCTCAGTTTCGCAGTTTCTGCAAAAGGAGCCGAGGAAATTGATAAAAACGGTATTTGTGCGTGGAGACTTGCGCATCTGTATTAAAGTGTAACTGAGTAATGAGTTTGAAGTAAAGAGAAAGTGGATACGCTACTGTCTTTTGGAGAGAGACCTGCATACATGTTTTCTCTCGGTGTATACGTCTTTTTTCCCACAGCATACACTTTTTTTTATTTGTTTGCGTGACCCTGCAGACCTACACGCTGGAAGGCTAAACGTTGCATTGTTGCTGGCTATATGGATATACGAAATTTCTAACATTGTATTGAGCACTGCACACGTGTATATTCAGTTATGGGTATTGATTTAATGCAGGTAATTCATGTTGACTGTAAGGATCGTCGTAACATGAGAAGAGCGCATTAACAGTCTCCTTGACTGCTCACCGGTAAATTGTGTATTTTAAATAGAGGAAAGTGCGCCTAATTGTAGTGTTCAATTTCCAGAATTTATTTTTCTGCATATTTTGGACTTAAATGAGAATCCAGAGGTCTGCAAATCAACGAGCGCATACAAAGGAGGCCAGTCAGTTCTAGCAAAAAAACTGCATCTGTAACACCTTGCGTAAAAAAGAAAATAAATTTGCACAGAGGAGGAAGTCACCGTATTTGTACATGAAGTTACAGGAGATGCGGTCCATTACGTTTTAGCAGAAGGCTGACGAAGTATAAATGGCGAGCCGTAATTTCAATGGTAGCATAAACAAAGCCTTCATGACATCAATTTCCTTTGCGGTGGCAAAGAAATCATCCTTTGAACTTCTGGTCAAATACTCCACGCTCAGATCATCATTTATTTATTGTTGTGTTGGTTCATTAAATTTTCAACGCATTAGTTTACAAATCACAAAAAAGGAGTGAAAATTCTCATGGTTTGGAATGAAGCGTGGTAGTTTTTAATTTATGATGAGAGATAATAGGTGGAATGTGAGAGAATGAGTGGGGTGAGAATTTACTTTATGCATTAAACTTAAAAGTTTAGTTTGGAACTAAACGTGAATTCACCTTTTACAAAGTGATATCATAAAAGAATGTTAAATTCATTTTTTAGTGGGATGATAAAGTAGAGTTTTTTTATAGAGCTTTATAAAATTATTTTTTAAAGCTTTGTAATGGAGTGATAAGGTGAGCTTTTTAAAAGTATTTTTTTAAAGCTTTGTCATGGAGTAATAAGGGTGATGTTTTGAAATCTTTGGAGTGATAAATTTTTTCAATGGAAGGCTCACTGGTGTAGGAGGTTGAGTCAGGTTTTTGAACGCATTTTCTTCCAAATTTGTGAGTGTCAGATTCACATTGTTTGAGAAAGCTTCAATTGCAATGTTGTGAAGCTGAGCAATTATGTACTCCAAAATTTAATATAGACATATTATTTGTGGTGATTGTGTCCTAGATCCGCCCGAAATTGAATAAGGGGATCTTAGGTACACGAAAAGTGTGTTGATGATGGTGCATGCTTCATGTTGTTGTTTTTGATTTGTGTCTAGTTTTGACACATAAATGATCTCATTTCATGTACACATAAAATACAATGCCAGCAAGCACAACACCTATATCGAAATAGTTGCAAGGAAGGATAATTAAGCTTCACACATACAACAACTCATCAAAGTTTTCAACATCGACATTCTACTTCAACAAGCAAATTCAATCAAGTTAATGAATTTGTAAACTTCACTGTTTCAAAGCAAAGTCTACATCAACATTCTTGCAAACAAATTTAAGAACTTGTGAATCAAATTCCAATTGCATTGTACGGGTGCATTCTCGGTGTATACGTCTTTTTTCCCACAGCATACACTTTTTTTTATTTGTTTGCGTGACCCTGCAGACCTACACGCTGGAAGGCTAAACGTTGCATTGTTGCTGGCTATATGGATATACGAAATTTCTAACATTGTATTGAGCACTGCACACGTGTATATTCAGTTATGGGTATTGATTTAATGCAGGTAATTCATGTTGACTGTAAGGATCGTCGTAACATGAGAAGAGCTGCTACAAAAGAGTGCATCTTCCCAGTCATTCAACCATACAGATGAAGATAAAAATGTTGATTCCAGGTCATTCATCCCAACAACTTCAAGTGTCGAAGTTGTTCATGAGCAAATTTCTTCCAAACCCATCATCAAGCCCTGGGAAGAAATTCAAAATAACAAGAATAGACGAGGCTTAGGATATGTCCCTGATGACACCAAATTAAAAATCCCAGATTATTCCAAGCCAGTTAAGTTTGTAAGTGCAGGATTTCTTGAACCACTCACCTCAGCAGGTTCTGCGAAAGTTGCCGACAATCAGAATTGCACGCAACCTGAAGTTGAAGTTCAACCAAAGTGTTCTCATTGTCAAAGAACTGGTCATATGGAAGATCAGTGTTTTGATCTCCATCCGTGTTGCCATTGTGGCAAGCCCAATCATTCCTCAGCAAAATGTCGCAACCACCAAAAATCAGGCAGATTGAAGATACATTATGACTGGATTGATCCTTGGGAATGGTCATCCACAGTCAAACGGTTGTCTCAGTTCTACAACCGACTACATTCACGCATAGTGCAGCCAGCAGTGAATCGATGATGGTACTCTCATGCAGTTGAATGAGGGAGTACGACAGTGAAACTCTCCTACACCTGAAGGGGGGGAGTTCAAATATATTTTGGAGCAGATTGTCTCTCCTTTCAGCTGACAAAGGGGGGAAAATGTCAATGAAATTGACAAGTGGTTGTCAGACTGAAAGTCTCGACAACATCAGCGAAGCAGCCAGTGGGCATCTTCATCAGCCAGTGGGCATTTGTCATCAGCAGTGAGCATCAGCAGTGGGCAATCGACAGCCAAAGCAGCAGTGAGCAGCTTTCATCATAGCAAAAGCAACATTGAGTTGTTTTTCGACATCTTCAGCCAGTGGGCAATCATCATCAAATTGTGTCAGTGGACACCGGATGCTGTTTTCAAGCAAAGGACAGTTGGATCCTTTTGCGGCTTGGCACATGATGGAGTTGTAAAGTGTCCTTCAGAGATGAATCAAGCATGCAGCTGATTCATGTTCTCTTCAGATTTGAGTTTTTTCCAGCATCCAGTTTTGGCGGTTTTTTCAGGCAATGTTTTTGAGGATCAACATGAGAACTTGGAAGATGGTTCTCGTTTTTGGATTTATCATTGAGGGGGGGAATGTTAGACTCTCTCATAAAACAATAATAAATCCAAAAATAAATAAATAAATTAAATATTCTAAGTTAGGAATTTGTACCTAACTCTTGGGTTGTTCCTCTAAGATAGGAGTTAGTTTAGGTAACTCCTATATTGGTGTGTCTGGTGAGAAATTATCTCAACCAAAGGAGAAATTATCTCAACCAAAGATGTCCAAGATAGCACGCACTATCTTGAGACCAATATCTCTCATCTATTTATTTGTAACACTATTTCAATTATTTTGAGGTAAGAATGAGAGAGAGAATACATGAGGCTTCAGCCTTTTTCCGTCAATATTGTGTCTCTGATTTTTATATGTGTGATTTATATATTTTTCTGAGTTAATGTCATTCATCAATACCCATTAGCAACTTATTTATTTTCAATAATTTTACTTGATCAAATATGACAACAAATACACAGATTTTCAATGGACATTAATACCCATTAGCAACTTATTTATTTTCAATAGTTTTACTTGGTCAAACATGGCAACAAATATACAGATTTTCAATGGACATTAATGCCCATCCTACTTATTTTCAATGGTTTTACTTGGTCAAACACATGTGGTCAAGCACAAGTTCTAATAATCTTAAAAGTCATCTACTAGACCAAATCAACACTCCAATGTATTGAATTTGTTTCCCTTTAATTTCCCAATCTATACATGAAATCCCACAAGGGGACCAGAGCTTTCTCTGTCAATGACTTTTCTCGGTATTGCCTAGCAATTTCCTAAGTCACACGGCATGCTCCCCAGGACTTTCCACGAAAGATTCTGTATTCTCCCCCCTTTTTTAATATATAAGCGTCTACAGATTGTAGACCAGAACACACAACACACTAGGGTGAGACGAAGAGAAATCATGGATACTCGAATTGTTGCGATGCTTTTGTTATTTGCAATGTTATTCCCAATAGCAGCAACCACTGGTGCAACAACTGTTAGTTGCTCAAAGAAGCAGCGCTCATATTCCCAGATTGATAGGGAAAATGGTTTGTATCTGTATGACCAGATGGGTGGGTCAAGTTCTCTTCAGCCTGATGATTCTGATTATTTGAATAGGCGTAATATGCTGGAGCAAGCTCGATACCAGTTCCTATCATCAATGGCCGATCGTGATGAAAGGGACGTGGAGGCTCTTTTGGCCTTCAGAGAGGCCATCACATCAGATGGTGGATCGCTGTCCAACTGGACGACTGATAACTCAAAAAACGTATGCTCCTGGAATGGAATTTGGTGTCGAAGAAACACTGAAAGAGTAGTTGCCATAATCCTTCCTGGATTAGGATTGCAAGGCACCATTTCGCCATCTCTGGGCAGCCTCTCTTTATTGCGCACCTTGGATCTTTCTGGAAATTTATTGACAGGAAGAATTCCACCAGAGATTGGGCAGGCTAGAGCACTGAGCAAACTTGACCTCAGCTCTAATGAGTTGTCGGGTACTATTCCAACAACATTGTCTAATTGCACACAGCTTCTATCGATCGATCTTTCCGGGAATAGTTTGACAGGAATGATACCGACAGAATTTGGTCATCTAATCAAGCTGGAACATCTCGGTTTGTACTTAAATGCTCTGACTGGAGTTATTCCAAATTCTCTGGGCAACTGCACATCTCTTCGAGAATTGTGGATTCGAAACAACAATCTCAGTGGTGCAATTCCTTCGGTTTTGTGTCGGACACGCCTATCTGAACTCGACTTTTCATACAACTCTCTAAGTGGTGAGATACCTGCAGCTCTTGGCAACTGTTCTCGGCTTTCTTCCATCTACTTTTATAGCAATCTCTTGACTGGAGGTATTCCAGAAGAACTGGGGTTTCTCCATAATTTGGAGAACTTGGATCTAGAGTCTAACAGAATAGAGGGTTCCATTCCTCCGGCTTTGGGAAACTGTTCTTCCCTTCAGATTTTATATTTGGGAGACAACAGATTGTCAGGGAGTATACCATCTCAATTGGGTAATTTGAAAAAGCTTTCTGTATTGTCAATATCGCCCTCACGTTCTACTGGGCCAATGGATATTCAAGAGAGTACACGGGGTAATATTTCAGGTCCTATCACTTCTGAAATAGGAAATTGCAGCAATCTCGCCTCTTTGCAATTAGCAGGAAATAGAATTCAGGGATCCCTGCCGATGAGTATTTTTCAGCTTCCCCTCTGGAATCTTGATCTTAGCTCAAATCAACTGACTGGTGGCATACCTAAAAGCATTGGAAATTGGAGCTACATTGAATACCTTTACCTCCATGCAAACAATCTCACAGGTACAATTCCTAAAGCCATAGGAAAACTTCGATATCTTGTGGATTTATATCTGCACACAAACAACTTAAATGGAACTATACCATATAGCATAGGCCAGTTAAACAATCTCCAAAGGTTAGCCATATATAATAACAATATGTCTGGAGGCATTCCTGAAACTATAGGTAGTTTGGATTTACTTAATTATTTAGATATATCAGAAAACAATTTTGAAGGATCAATTCCTAACAGTATAAACAACTGTACTTCTCTGCAAAGGTTGAAGGTTTCCCAGAACTCATTCAGTGGGGATTTGAACATTCCTTTTTCTCTGCAGATTTTATCTGCGAGTTCTAATCTCTTTTATGGAACTTTGCCCATATCTTTGGTTAATAATAGTCAGCTCCAGTTATTGGATTTAAGTAGAAATAGATTTACAGGTGAACTTCCTATATATTTAACCAGCTTAAGTATATTAAGAGTATTAAGTCTGGGTTATAATAATTTGGAAGGTAGTATTCCTCAATGGATCACAAATTTCACCAATTTGCAAGTGTTGGATTTATCCAACAATAAATTTAATGGAAAAATACCTTTCAATCTTGAGAACCTTGAGGGATTTAGAGTTAATGCATCTTCAAATCTAGATGTCACTACATTATATGAAGATATTACAATCGAAATGAAAGGATTTGAGTCTACTTTGACATATGTGTTAGCTACAAACACTATACTTGATTTGTCCAATAATCATCTTATAGGGGAAATTCCTACAAGCATTGGAAGTTTGAGCAGCATGAGATTGTTGAATTTATCTAACAATCAATTAGAAGGGCAAATACCTGCATCACTTAGTAACATATCTACTTTGGAGCAGTTGGACTTGGCAAAGAATAATCTGAGTGGAAAGATTCCTCAGGAGCTCTCTCAATTGTTCTCATTGGGTGTTTTTGATGTTTCATTTAACAACTTATGTGGATCAATCCCAAGAGGAACACAATTTAGTACATTCAATGAAACTTCATTTGAAGGAAATAAATGTTTATGTGGACTTCCTTTGTCACCATGCCAAGTGGAAGGTGGTAGTGTTCCACTTGGAGGTGTTGCCAATGGTAAAAATAAAACTAAAGAAGGATGGCTAAAACATGTGGATGAAAATATGTCATTAATAGCATTAGGAATAGGAATAGGGATTGGATTTGGAGGAGTTGTCATTGTATTTATCATGTGTAAGAGATTGAGACATTGGGTAGTGCCCCCAATGAAACCACAAAGATTTTATGGAATGTATCGACTTCCAAAATAATAATGATGCTTCATACATATGTACTAGAGTGATGCTTCATAAATATATACTAGAATAAATAAAAGGCTCCTCTAAATTGTAAAATAATTTACATTGTAATTTTTCTTTTATACATTTTAAAATTATATATTGGCTAGTGCTCCAAACAATGCTCTATGGAAGGTATAAAATCCCAAAATCATAGTAGTACTTAATATATGTAATCATAATTTGAGTGAAAAGATTTGTTAATAATAATAACTCTTTTAGTTGTTTCTATTTGAAGTTTTTGATGTTTCATTTAACAATTTAGGTGGACTTTTAATTGTCTTTATTTGGAGATTTTGATATTTCATGTAACCATTTATGTGAGGTCTTTGATATTTTATTTAACAATTTATGTGCATCATTTCCAAAATGAACACCATTAATATACCATACATGAAGCAAATAAATGTCTAGATGGACGTTCTTTGTCACCATGACGGGGAAGGTGTTACTAGTCAATGGGAGGTGTCACAAATGGTAAAAGTGAAGTTTGAAGTAAAATTATTGAAACATTTATATAAAAATATGTCATTAATAATATTGGGATTACAAATGGAAATTGGATGGGGAAGAATTTTGATTGTATTTATTATGTGTAAGACATTGATACAATGAACAATGTCCTTAATCAAATTAAAATTAAAATTATATATATATATATAATTTGTAAAAGTGAAGTTTGAAGTAAAATTATTGAAACATTTACATAAAAATATGTCATTAATAATATTGGGATTACAAATGGAGATTGGATGGGGAAGAATTTTGATTGTATTTATTAGGTGTAAGACATTGATACAATTAACAATGTCCTTAATCAAATTATATATATATATGGTAAATATTTTTAATAAACATATTTTAAAATTATATATTAAATAAAGCTTCAAACTCCAAAATAATAATAATATTTAATATAAGTATAAAATAAATATACATTATATTTCTTTATTTAATATATCTATATATATAACCTATTTTAAAAAAATAATTTCATTTCTTAATAATAAATTAAAATATATATTATTTAAAAAAAAATTATATAAATATTTAATTAATAGATTAAATATGTTATTTATATGTTAATTAATAAATTGGGTTAAATTTTATTTAAATTAGCATTTAATTTTATATATAGAATTAAGGAATAAACATTATTTAAAATACATAAACTTAAAAAATATTTTTGCTCGTAAATAATATTAATTTCCTTTTAATTTTAAAATACCCTTTAAAACTATTTTTATTTGATTAAAAAGTATTTGAAAATAAAGAAAACCTATGCCTCGTATTTTATAATTATGTTTATTTAAAGGTGTGGTTTTTTGGAAAAATAATGTTGAAACAATGTATACTAAGAGTCAATTTTATTTTACAAATATTAACTAATTATGTAGTTTAATTAAAAGACAAAATGATTTTTTTGGAGCATATTTTCTTATTAATTTTAACCAAAATCTGGTAGAGAGTTTTAAAGTCTTGAATTTTAGTGCATGATGAATTTTTTTAAGGGTGTTGAATCCAATTATGCATTTAAAAATGTATTTTAAATGAAGTAATTTTTAAGTGTGACTCTTTGGAGTTTCTTGTGGATTTCTGGTCGGAATCCAATGAAATTTTTTGTGGCCAAATCTTGATTTGTGTTGTTTAAACTGGGACTTTGACATATCAAGAAGTTGGGTATTGGAAAAGCAAAAGACTTAGATGAACTCCAAGTAGAGTATCTAAATTGTGGCTTAAAACTCTTGCACCTCATTTACAAAAAATTTCAACAACATCATACAATAGGGGTTCCCCACAAAGTAGAAAACTAGTCTATAAATACGTCTTTTCAAGAGTGGCGACGTCAATAATCCCTCCAATTATAAGACCATAATGCTACCCTTGTTTGCAAAGTTATTTGGAAGCATGCTAGAAAATAATATCAACAAGTGTGCGGAAGAAAGAGATAAACGTGCTAAAGAGAAAACATGATTTAGACCTAAACACTCCACAGTTGATCATGGTATAACTTTAAGGAACATCGTTGAAAAATTTTGGGAGAAAAAGGAAGAAGTATTTTGTTCCTTTGTTGATTTCAGAAAAGGCTTTGACATGGTTCCTAGGGACAAGCTTTGGCACAAAATGGAGGAACTTGGGGTTCCCTAGGCATTTGAGAGCAGTTACACATAGGCTATATGAAGAGGTGAAAGTCAAAATTAGAACTTCAGTGAAAATTTGTGAAATTTTTAGAAATGATATCAAGTTAAGCGAGGTTGCCCATTGTCTCCTACCCATTTTTGGTTTATATATCGATAAGCTTGAAGAGTGTCTAAATTAGCAAGGGGGTGATGGTATCCATTTAGGCGAGTTTGTTATAAGGATTCTTTTGTATGCAGATGACATTATTTTGGATCGCTAAATTCTCTCTTAGTTTACAAGAGAACTTACTTTCCCTTGAGCATTTTTGTAGAAGTGTGGGGATGCAAGTCAATATTAGCAAAACGAAAGTGGTGGTTTTCTCTAAAAAAAGAGAAGATAACCAACATAAGTTATATTTTGAAGGAAACACTCTGGAAGAAGTTGTGGATTACAAATACCTCATAATTGACTTCAACAGAAATCTAAGCCAAGATGGTTGTAGAGATAAAAGAACTTTGGGGGGTTGGAAATCATTTTATGTTTTTCAAAATAGGTGTAGAGAGGCAGAGTTATGGAACTGGAAAACCACTCAAACTATATTTGGGATTTTATTGATTCAGGTGATTCTCTATGGTTATGAATTATGAGCCAACAATACATTTGACATGTAGTGGAAACAAATTGATAAAATTCAGAAGCGCTTGATTACAAACAAATTCAAAATTAAAAGTGTAGTTTCTTATGAAATCTTGTTAAGTGAAATAGATGAGGGATGCTCGTATTGAAGAAATTGTTATAGTGCGGGGCCTAAGGTATTTAAAACAATTTGATAAAATGGAAGAGGGTAGATGACCTAAGGTTATCTTTAATGACATATTGTGCAAACGAAAGAAGACTTGGAAGCAGAAAAATAACAAATGGTTCAGTAAATGGGGTTTTTACTTGAACATGTGTCCCAAAAATAGTAAAGAGATTAAAGCTTTTGTCATGGATAAGTTCGACAAGTGTACTTGGGGTAAGGAGCTAGGGAGAAATAAAAAATACTAGATTGAAGAGTTTAATCCCACTCATAATCATCAACAAAAAGCAAACATAGGGGTCAATATTTCTTGGAGAGCCAAAATTCTTATTTCTTCATTAAGAACTAATTCTCTTCAACTCCATTTTGAAACAGAGTGTTGGAAAAGGCCAAAATAAGTGTGGGAACAAAGAGTATGTATTTTTTGTTCTTCCGAAAAAGTGGAAACAGAAAAGGAATTTCGTTTTAGAATGTAAGGCCTTCAAAGACAACAAGTGTTAGGTCCCTATACTACTAGTGTAACCCGTTATTGTTATTAGCACTTGTAACCCCTTATTGTTATTAGTGCAACGGTCCCCTTATTATATTCTTGTGCCCATCTAGTCCCCATATTGTTATTATTTTTCCCCATAGAAGCTCACTATTGTTATTATTATGCCCTTACATTATTATTGTTATGTCGACTTGGACTATATTATGACCCCTTAGACTCCTATATATAGAAAGGATGTATTGTTATTTGTATCATCGAGAAATTGTTCATTTGTGTAATGTAAAGGAGGTTTCCCCCTCAAAGAGGCTTATTTTGAAGGCATTTATATATCTTTTCTATTTTTTTGTGAGCTGGTTTCATAACATTTGGTATCAGAGGTTTGGATTCTAGGGTTTCGCTACTCCAAACAGGTAATCATGGAATTTTCGCTATAACTTTTTTTTGCAATGTTTCAGAAGCTCAAAAACAAACCCATTTGAGATGAAATCGCACTAAACCTCGGGTCTGAATTTCAGATCTCGTTACACTAAATTTTCGAAGATATGATATGAGAAAGTTAGGGTTTTTGCAAGCTCTAGAATTCCATCTCGAATAGGTCATCATGGAATTTTCGCTATAATTTGTTTTCTACGAAGGTTTAGATTCATAAATTAAAACCCATTTGAGTTGAGATCATGGTGAAGCTCAGGCTCGAATTGTAATTCTTGTTTTGCTATATGTTCAGAGATACAGTCCAAGCAATTTATGGTTTTTGTAATATCCCGAATTACATCCCAAATATGTGACCTTGGAACAATCATCATAACTTTCCTTCTGAGCATCAGATTCAAGTTTCGTAAGAAGTTACAAAAGGAGGACGGCCTGTAGATTTCTGTGTATTGGTTTAAGCTATGAAGGTCAAAACAATAACAAGTGACACTTTGTACAAGTTCGCTCCGCTGAGAAGGTATATAATTCGGTCATCTTGGGAGATTGTGCATAAATATTTCTTGGAGAATCCAATTGCGATCGGACTGGTGGAATTGGAAAGAGGATGCAAAGGACTACCGCAGGTTGTAATTTTAGAACTAGGAGATCTGAGGTTACATAGTTACAATCATTTCAACATCGATATTTTAAAATCAATAAAAGACGATATGAGAAAGTTTAATGGCAAGGATCCAGTAAATTGGATACTACAGATGGAGCAATATTTTGATCTACATGAGGTGAAACTATTACAAAAGGTATGTATTGCATCTTTATATTTAGAACCGAATCAATTTTTATGGTATGAAGGGCTTTTTTCTCGTAAATGACTTGTCGCGTGGGCAATTTTCATAGAGGAAATGATAGCACATTATGAGGATACAAAGAGAACACCTTCTTTAGCCAATTGATAAATCTCAAACAAAAGGGTTCAATGGCAGAGCACATTGACGACTTTCAAAAATTGAATATAAGGGTAAATGTTATTCGAGAGAAGCAAAGGATTGATGTCTTTATAGGGACTTTAAAGGATATCATTCAACATGAGGTTCGTCTTTGGGAACCTGATTCATTGGAGAAGGCATTTAGGTTGGCAAGAAAAATTGAAAGAGGAATTATGGGAACAAGGAATCCCACCTCTCACAACTATAAATATGGAAGCGTTTTTTCTCCTAACCTTCCAGAACCTACAAGGTTTACCCCACAACAGTTTGAAGGAAAAAAAGAAAAAGGGCTTTGTTACATTTGTGATAGAAAATACGCTAAAGGTCTTAAGTGTGCTAAGAAGAAATTATTTTACATAGATTGTGAAGAGGAGGAAGAAAAGGATTAAGAAACATTAAAAGAAGAGGATATACACCAGGAACCAACCCCAGAGAAAAAAGAAATTAATCCGACCATATCTTGGAAATCATTGGCAAGAATTACCACTCCTCAAACTCTCAAGATAGAAGGACATATCAAGAAGAAAAAGGTTAAAGAAGTGAAAGATCACATCGAGAAAGAAGAAATGAATCCTACCATATATTGCAATGCATTGGCTGAAATTAGCACTCCTCAAACTATCAAGATAGAAGGACATATCAAGAAGAAAAAGGTAATAATGTTGATTGATTTAGGTAGTACCCATAATTTTATTCATTGTAAGATAGCCAAGGAATTGAATTGCTTCCTATATCCAGCACCAGAGTGTCAAGTAACGGTTGCAAGTGGAGGAACCATAAATTGCTCTGGAAAGTGCCATAATATCAAGCTATCCATGGGAGAATATGTATTGAATAGCCCAATTCTTTCCATTCTAATTGGTGGTGTTGATGTTGTACTGGGAGTCTAATGGCTACAATCCTTTGATTCAATAGATTTTAATTTTCAAGAACTTTTCATGAATTTTTTTTGAAAGGAAATGAAGTTGAATTAAGGGGTATCACAGGGAAATCGAGAAAGATAATCAGCTCTAACAGAATGACAAAGCTTCTAAAGAAAGTAAAATGAGGTGTAATTGCACAATTATGTTTGCTAGAGGTTCCCACATCGAAGTCATATATTTCTCCAAATCCCCAAAAAGTCTTGGACAATCATTCCAAAGTATTTGAGACTTCCAAAGACCTCCCACCTATTCGTGATCATGATCATTCTATTAATTTGATTCCAGGAAGTTTTCCTCTAAACATCAAGCCTTACAGATATCTTTATGCCCAAAAGAGTGAAATTGAACATATGGTTGCAAAAATGCTAGAGGCTAGTATAATTCAACCTAGTCAAAGTTCTTTCTCTGCTCCAGTAGTATTGATGCACAAGAAGGATGGGTCATGGCAGATGTGTCCATAGTATAGAGAGCTCAACAAACTCACTATTAAAGATAGATTTCCCATTCCTGTCACTGATGAATTATTGGATGAATTGCATGGATTAATTTACTTCACCAAGTTGGATCTTCATTCAGGATATCATCAAATAAGAATGAAGACTGAAGACATTTTGAAAAGAACATTATTGAAGAAAGATGCATTTTCATAGACTCCAGAAGCAACGAAGGCCTTTGAACATCTTAAAGAGGCAATGTGCCAGGCACCGGTCTTAGCCACACCAGACTTCACAAAAACCTTTAGTGTGGAATATGATGCATCAGGAAATGGAATTGGTGATGTTTTAATGCAAGAAGAAAGACCCATTGCTTTCAAAAGTCGTCCAATCAAAGGAAAGTATTTACACAAAGCTATTTATGAGAAGGAAACATCAGCAAGACTGCATGCACTTAAGAAATGGAAACCTTACATAATGAGAAGATCCCAGTTAAAACAATATTGCCAGAACTTGACGAGGAAGGAAAAATCTTATTGGAACCTGGAGTAGTCACAGAAACAAGAAACTGACAGCTACGAAATCGATCAAATTCAGAGTATCTCATCAAGTGGAAGAACTTACCCGCTGAAAATTACACAAGGGAGGACAAGAATTTTGTACAGAAGCATTAAGAACTACTCAAGTGTTAAGGACAACACTTTTTGAAGGAGAGGGGCATGTTAGGTCCCTATACTACTAGTGTAACCCCTTATTGTTATTAGTGCAGCCCCCTTATTATATTTTTGTGCCCATGTAGTCCCCATATTATTATTGGTGTGCCCCATAGAAGCCCACTATTGTTATTATTGTGCCCTTACATTATTATTGTTATGTCGATTTTGATTATATTATGACCCCTTAGACTCCTATATATAGAAAGGAGGTCTTTTCATTTGTATCATCCAAGAATTGTTCATTTGTGTAATGTAAAGGAGGTTTCCCCCTCGAAGAGGCTTATTTTGAAGGCTTATATCTATATTTTATATCTTTTTGTGAGCTGGTTTCATAACAACAAGGAAAGTTATGCAAATACTATGGCATGTATCTCTTGGGATAATTTATTCATCAAGGGGTTTGTCGAGAAGTTGGAGCATTTATTGTGAGGCTTCATAGGAAAAGGGCTAAATACATGAATTAGATGGTGAAACAATCTGTCCCATGGGCTATCTTTAGCCTTGTGGACGTTAAAATGGTTTCTCCCTCTTCTTATACGGATTCAACACCCTAAAAAACCATTGGGGCACTTCGATTGTGAAGAATTCACCTGTCAAAATTGTGATTTCAATGAATCTCTGTCAAATTCTAGACAAATAATATCAGAAAATAAATTGGTAAAATTTCCAAAAAGTCACACTTATAGACTATTTGATTTTAAATAACAAAAACTCACAAATTTGCTTAAAATTATATAGTGGAATTCCAATGGAGAAATTCATTTTATCGATAAGTTAAATTATGCCTTAACCAATAATAATTATTTTCATCATTAATAATTACAATTAAATTATAATAAATATCAACATCTTAAAAAAAATGATTAACGATTTTAAAATTTTAACATAAATATTATTAATTAACTATTTTTTTAATTAATTAACTATTTTGTTTTTAATTTATTAAATCATTCGTATTCAATTGTAGGTTTTTATTAATTAATCAACTATTTTTAAAAATTTACAAAATCATTCTTATTTAATCGTTATTGTTATATAAAATAAAAGATATGCCAAATGCAAAATATGTAATTTTAATACATAGTAAAGGGTGCCCACACAACAATGCTACCAATTTTGGTGCAATAGGAGCATGTAAGCATAAAAATTTCAAGAACGCATACACATAAATGTGAGAATGTTCCTATTTTTTTAGCTTTGAACTTATTGAACTATCGGAGGGAAACTTATAGAGAGAAAGAGAGAGGGAAAATAAGGAGGAAGACATGGAGAAAGGAATAAAGAGAGATAGAGGCGAGGGAATAGGGGAAGGGTGAGGGAGAGGGAGAGAAACAGAGATAAGGGAATATGGAAAGGGAAGAGAGATAGAAAGAGGGAAATATAAGGAGAAAGAGATAGAGAGAGAAAGGGATAGGGAAACAGGGAGAAAGGTGGTTTAGTGAGAGTGAAAGAGAGAAAGCATTATAATAGGAAAACATAGGGAGGGAGGGAGAGCAAGGATACAAGAGGTGGACATAGGGAGAAAAAGAGATGGATATAAGAGGTAGACATAGGGAGAAAAAGAGAGGGATATAAGAGGAAAACATAGAGAGAGGAAAGGATAGGGTGAGAGGGAGAGAGAGTGAGTGGGGAATTAGAGGGGGAGAGAGAGGGGGGCTTAGGGAAGTGGGGAGATACATAGAGATTGATATGGAGGGAGGGAAAAGGAGGGAGGGGGGTAGAGGGAGGGAGAGATAGGGAGAGACAAACGGAGATAGAGGGAAAGAGAGAGCAAGATTCAAGAGAGTGATTGTGTTTTAGAGACAACATGTAATGGGGAAAAATAGAGATGGGTGGGCATGGAAAGGGAGAGAGATAGAAAGAGGGATAGGGATAAGGGGGAGAAATAAAAATAGATAGGAAAAGGGGTAGTGAGATAGTGATGCTTAGGGAAAGAGAGAAAAAATTGGACATAGGAGGGATACATGGAGAGAGAAAAAAATGGGAGAGAGAAAGAGGGACAAGGAAAGGAAGAGAGAGGGAGGAGAGAAATAGATAAGGGAATATGGAGAGAGAGAGAGAAGGAGAGAGAGAGAGAGAAGGGAGTAAAGGGTGGGATATAGGAGGGAGCATATAGGAAGGGAGGGAAAGAGGGGGTAGGATACATGACAAAGACATACAAGGCGGGGGAGAGAGAGAGAGAGGGGGATTGGGAAAGGAAGAGAAAGGGGATTGGGGAGGAGAAAGAGGAGGGAGATGGGGGAGAGAGAGTCATATGGGAAAAGGAAGAGATGAGGAAAGGAAGAAAGGTATGGGAAAAGGAAAAGAGAGAGTGCAGGGAATAGGAAAAGGGAGGGAGAGATAAAAAGTAGGATGGGGAGAGGGGGAGAGATTTAAAGGGATAGGGAAAGGGGTAGAGAGGGGTTATGGCTTAGTGAGCGAGAGAGAGAGTGTGTGTGAATGAGGGAGGGAAGGATATGAGAGGTGGACATAGGGAGGGGAGAGTGTTCATATTGGAAACTAGGGCCAAACTACATGTCGGTCATCTCATTAATGGCAGCTGATATTTTTCTTCAATCCCTCTCATCGAGAGGTGTAGGATTGATCTAAAGATCATCCGATTCCGACAAGTATTCATGGAGATATGAATTTTTTTTTTTAAAGGGACAATTTGTCAAGGTCAGCGAGCAACCAAATTGCCTCCACTTGTGCTCAACATTTTAGTATCAATAGAGGTGCCTTGAAGGTCATTTGTACACACACTTATTGTGATCTCTTCCTCTCCACTTGTCTTGGGTTTTGCTGGGAGAAGAGATCCCAAGAAGACAATGCTTCCCTAATGGAGAAAATGCCATAAAATGCAGTAATGGAGATGATGCCCCAAAAATCAGTCATGGAGAGAATGCCCTAACTTAATGATGTCATGGAAGAAGGCATGCCCTAGATCTGAACGATGCCATGGGAAGCTAGAGTCTTGGACATGCCCTAGCCATAGTCAAGAGGGGCAGTAAAAGTGTAAGACCTCAACGCAGCCAAGAAAAGGGTCTTCTGTCTAAGGGAGTTTCAATGCTATCTAATGAACCATAAAGGAAGCCCTAGCCAAAGAAATTAGGAGGACATTTGTAGCCCTATGGACGCTGTTAAGAGGGATATGCCATGCCCTCATCCACTATGCTAAAATAATCAAGGACACAGTCAAATGAGGTCTTAACTTGTAAAATACTTCGTTGTCATGAGGAAGCCCTATTGCCTAAACTGTTGATCTAAATCATGGCAGCCCTAAATGCTGTCCTTAAAAGATGTTCTAGTGGTAGTAGGAGGAAAGTCCTAACAACCATTCAGGGAGAGGTATAACTGTTGTGAAAGGAAAGTCTGATCACAGTCATAGGAGGCCTATTTCAGCAGTCAAAAGAACCTCAACCACAACAAGAAAGAGATTGATCAGCATGTACATTTGAGAGTTGTTTCAGGGGTCAAATTAAAGGGATGAACTGCTTGCTAGTAGGAGCTTTGAGTGAGCTCTTGCTGGAAGGATATGAACCACTCTATAGGTTGTCATAATCATGTTCTAAGGATTGTTGTATGCCACTTGGATAAGAAGTGAGCATAGACATAGTTCAGTCATTGTTTAGGGCTTGAAGGCTACTCTGAATTGTAAAGGAAATGATATTTCTTGGAGATCAATTGTAGTCAAATTTGGGCAGATTTTAAGGACTGTTAGGAGACTGAAATTTAGACCTTTTAAAGGAGTATAGGTGCTCTGCTAGGCTGTAAGACATAGTAAGTATCTAAGACTGGTGAGCGCAATGGCATGATGGTTGCAGCATATTGGACACCATGATGGGTGCAAAAATTGGGTGCAGCTTAGTGATGGGAGCAACACTGTGATGAGAGAAACTCAGTGATTGAGTGTAGCACAGTGATAGGTGTAGCATGATGATAAGGTGCAACAGTATGATGTGTGTAGCATGGTGATGGCATCACCTTGGATCAGTGAAAGAAGTATGCCTTCTACTCATCTCAGATCAGCTACCTTATATGTTATCTTCTTAGAGAAGATCATTGCTCTTATTTAGATAAGTCAAAGGATTGACTTCTGATGTAGATGTACTATCTCTCTCTACTGAACTATTGAAGAACATATAAGAAGAATTTATCAAGGGTTTCCCCACATTGGGGTTTGTCCCTAGCTAGCGCCACATCTTATGTCCTCTTGCCTTGGATTGTCTTCTGCAATTTATATTTATGTTCTATCTGCAGTTTACTTTAATGCTGATGTGATTGCTAATCTAGAAAAGATATTGAGCTAACTGTGAAAATTGAAATAAATTTCTCTAGCATTGAACATACCTAAACTTAACATGGTATCAGAGCTGAGGTAAAGACAAAGCCCAAGTAAGAGTGAAAGAGCAATCACCAAAGATAGTTGGGAAAGGACAAAAGGATCAATGTATTCCTCATCCCTCTTCAACTTCACCGAGGGTGAAGTCAAAGAAGAGAATATTATCAGAATGGTGCAGCAGAAGCTTCTGATCACCTAAAGATCACTTCAATCGGAAGTTCAGATCTAAGGGTGGAAGGAAAGGAAAATTCCTTGTTTGTAATAAGTTCAGCCATTATGCGAAGGAGTGTCCAAATGGTAGGGACACATCACTTGATGATGATAACAATCATTCCAGGGACATCTTCAATGATCGGAGGAATGACATGTAATGCAGGTCATCAAGGAAATAGTCAACTCTTCAAAGAAAGCAAGGTACCCTAGGCATGAAGAACCAAATGTTGTTTTAGAAAAGATAAAGAAGTGTTATCTTGTATTGGCCCTCTCCTTCAAACTATTTGGGAATTTGGCTTATTGATTGTAGTTCTTCAAGGAACTTCATCGGATAGAAGGGTGCTCTCTCTAAACTTGTAGATATGGAAATAATCGTGGGATTATACTTAGAGTCAAGGCCACCAATCCTGGAAAGGGTGTAGGGAATGTTACCCCTCAAGTGAATGAGGGTGACTCGTTTCATTTAGAGAATCTCTTTTATGTACCTGATTGCAAGAAGAACCTGGTGTCCATTTCGGCAATGGAAGTCAAAGGTTTCAAGGTGGCATTCATTGATGGAAAGGTACGTGTTTGAAAATGGAATTTTCAAAGATGCTTTTGAGTTTAGGGTTGGAAATTTGTATCAAGTTGGAGGATGGTCCATTGAGGACCATGTTAGTTGTCACATCTATAGCACCGTAGGTCTACTTATTATGGGGCCATACCCGATGTGAGTCAAATGGTGACAGGGATGCCTAGATTCAAGAAGAGCATGAAGGTACATGTCTAAAATGTACTAAAGGAAAATCCTATAATGGGACCATTCCCCTCATATATTAGGTCCACAGGTTTGGAACAACCCAAGGAGTTTTAAGATTCATGATTAGGAATCTCATGTACACAGGTGGAAGAAAGCCCTCTTGGCTTGAATAAAAACACCCTAGGCATAGTATGAGAGGATTGATAGCTGTCTGATGAAGTTGAGATTCACTAGGAGTGAAGTTGATCCAAACCTTTGCTTGAAGGTTGTGGATGATAGACATCTCATACCGGCAACTTCTGAGGATGGCCTCTTTTTGAAAGGTGCAAACCCTCTCATTTGTAGATGTAAGAGGCAGTTGGGTTCCATATTTGGAATGGTAAACTGCAAGCTCGTGACTACCTCAATGGAGATTAACTTTAAGAAGTTATGTGATAGTAATTTCGGACTAGATTCTGGAAATGCCTCGGAGTTTCATAAACTCATTCGCATTGATGTTCTTGGTGAACTTCCGTCTGGACATATGTTCTGCAGCTAGCATGATGAGCTCATATATGGTTGAGCCTCACTGGATTGGTGCCACGAATCTTCTGAGATAGCTTCAGGGCACAATCTCTCATGGATTGAGATAAACTGCCAAAAATGTGAAACTACATGATTATTCAAATGCTGACTAGGTAGGCAGTTGATCTGAAAATGGAATGTACTTGAAAAAGGGTGCAAGGTATCCATTTTCATTTATGTAAATGAGTGCACACATACTCCAAGTTTAAATCTGAAAATGTGAGAACTTATTATTTCTAATATAGAGATAGACTGTAGGGGCATTTACTGGATATGTCACCTCTAAAGAGAGGATGAGATCCAGAAGCTACCTGGCCCTCTACAGACTACCTAAAGAACTAAGAGAAGTAAACACTCAGATTTAATTAAAAGAAAGACCTCACTTGAACTTGACGTTATGCGGAATTTTAGCTTGAAAGAGGTGTATGATTTTTCTTTTGTTTATGTGTTTTAATTTGATTTGTTTTCGCTGATATTAAACATATATATCAGACATATAAGGTAGCAAATAAACATCACACATAACATCAAATTTAATAAGGAGTTCACCCCAATCTCTTGGGCTACGTCTCCTGTGAGCTCTAGTTAACTAGACTTGGCTCTTTGGGATTATGGCTTGAATTCTTTTACAAGTTCCACACTCAACTCCAAAAGGTTACTGACTAAACCTATGGGTTTAGAAAAACCATATACATCCCTGTCATGGATGTCCTCTTTGTGCAGGCAGATCTAGGCTTCCTTGGACTTGATTCCTTCAGTAGGTGCACTAAGCTTCCCTGAGCTTCTTAATGGCAAAAAATCATTTAGAATGCTTCAAATGTCTTTGAAACCTCTTCTAATGTCTCCAACACATATCTAACATAAACAAATTATTGTTCATTTGCTCAAGATGAGCATTGCATCCCCGATCTATGCCTTCCTTCATGGATGGCTCTGGGCTACCTGAAACTTCCCTTCAGCATCATGGCCTTTAGAAGTCTCCAAATGGTTCTGAAAACATCTTCATTGGATTTCATAAGGTTCATTATAGCAGAAATAGGCTTTTGTTTCACCTCAAACAGATGAATCTAGCCCAGCATAGCTCAAACACTGAAATGGCCCTAGTGGCCCTGAAAGCTTCCCTGAAGCTAAACAGTGAGAAGAATGCCTCAACAGGGAAAACGATATGTGTAAATGGACTTAGAACACTAAATTAATTTAGAAATGACCTTCGTTCCACATTCAATGGTTGCACACATCCTAATGCAGCTCCAAAACTGATATGGCCCTTGTGGCTCCTGGACCTTCCATGAAGTAAAACCACCTGTAAATGACCTCTGTTGGCTGTGAAGCCTATGCCAATGGCTTCAGAAGGTCAAAGAGACCCAAAATAAATAAATAAATCGTCCAAAAAGGAATTTCCTAGCCAAAGTTATGGCTCATTCATTGAACTACCTGTTTGCCCTCAAAAAACTCCAGTTAACTTTAGTTGGTGGCCAGTTAGACTCGCCAAAGTTGGTAGGGCTGCCACAATTGGCACCACCGCCAGAATCTCTGCCATCTTAACCTTAACTTCCAGCTAACTGTTAGTTGCATTAACTACATGTGACCGGATTTTGGGCTTCGTGGTCAACCTCGGAGTACGTGTCGGTGGTTTGGGGTAACGGTTATATAGCCGTGGCTTCGCTGTGAATGTGACCACACTTTTAATTTTGCATTAACCATTACATTTCGTTGACCGCCGGTTGTGTTTGGCCTAGGGTTTGGAGAGTGAGGGCATATGATAAGGGGCTAGCCCCCTACGGGCCCCGCCCAAACCTTTTTAAACCTCTAACCATAGTTTAGTTCGTATACATTGCAATGAACAACCCGGTGGTTAAATGGTAAAGTGTTGCACTGATTTGTGTGAGGTCTTGTGTTCAATCAATCGGTCCTCCAAAACTTTTAAACGTATGCCAATTCCTTCAACCTTGGGAACACGTGGTGGCCTCCGGGCTTGCGACGTGGCACCCTTCCATTAGATGTTCAAAAGGAATATTTATATGCTAATTCATTCAACATGGGGCCACATGGCGGCCTCGGGCTTGCCACGTGGCACTCCTCCATTGGATGTTCAAAAGGAATATATTGGGAATATTCCCAAAATATTCTATGGAATATTCTCTAGAATATTTTAAGGAATATTCTATTTAATTTTTTTTTGAAAATTTCAAAAATTAAGGGTTATTGGGCCATTTTCTTTTTGGCATAACTTCTGCATACGGAGACCAATTTTTGAACCGTTCACAGCGCCGGAATCAAGAGGAAGAGCTCTATCCATTCGTTTAGGTTCGAACCAATTCTGAGCACTTTTAAATTTGAGCATTTTTCAACACTTGGTCTTGAGCTCCTGATCACACCTCCCAAATGAGAGGCTTCTGGACCCCAAAATCTCACTGAAACGCTGAACTGAACTGTAGTACAAACAATGAGAGAATAAATATCCTCTTCTCTTCAGCCCTTCAAACATTTGCTTTGCATGGCAAATGACTTTGAACCACAAATGGAATGAAATTGACATTTCCCTTCCTGAATGCGCTTGTCCTCTTGTGCACAACTGTCTTTCTTGCACTCACACAAAAATTTTCTGGCGAGAAAATTATAGAATGAAACTGAACAACACTGCCTTGATCAATGATCTAAGGTGGCTCAAAACAAACAAGATATTACAACATAGAATACATGCATACATCCAAAATTTACATATGTACAAAAGGAGTACGTCTTACTGTGTCAAGAAGTCCATCCACTTCTCACCAAGCCACTTCCATGGCGACTTTTGCTGCTGCAACTTTTCCTCATGTGAAACTTCCCTTTCCACATCAATAATGGAATCCGTGGTTCCACCTTTGCCAATCTTCTTGTCCTCTTGCTGCATGTGTGTGGGATGACGAGTTGGATGTAAAGTCCAACAATGAGAGACAGCATGTCCCTTCTTTTGGCAAAAAGTGCAAATCTTATACACCTTCTTTGAAGGTAGTCTTTGCTTCATCTATTTCCTATGTGCTTTCTTCCTCATCCAGTAGCTCGAAACATGATGGTTAAATTGACCAAAATATGTACAACAAATCTTTCTTCCATTAAAGCATGTAAAATTGTCATGCCCTACAGAAACACAATCAAATTGATCATGAGAAGATGTATACCTCTTGTGCTGCTTTGCATGTTCATCCTTTTTGCCTCCATGAGGAGATGAACTAGTAGAGGCTCCAACTTTCAATTGCAAAATAACATCATCTTTCTTGTCTTGAAAACTACCTAAACTTGCATGCTTGCCATAAGCTACATGTCTACCATCTTCTTGCTGCAACAAAGGCTTAAAGCAATGACAATCATCTTTGAAACAAATTTGACATATTTGCCTCATGGAACTTGGAACAAAATTTCTCTTTGAATTAACCTCACATGCCTTCATGGCTTTTGAGTCTTCGCCATTAGATTGCACATAACTAAGTCCAAGATTCTTGGGTCGTTCCTCAACAGAAAGGGGTTCAATCATGCCTTGAGCATGTTTTCCTAATCCTTTGCCTTCATAACCCATCTTAATCATTCACTTGGATCCTACTCCCCTTGTATGCTTTTCGAAAGATCCAACACATCTTTCTAAAGAGGAAACTGAAGATAAATCAGAATGGATTACATCTTTCTCACGCATGTTCTTGGTCAAAGCCTCTTGGGCTTAATGAAGCTGCAACTCCATATCATGCAATCTTTGAAGAATTTCTTCCTTCTCCTGCTTTATCGCCAACAATTTCTCATGAAGCACTGTGCTTTCTCTTCTGTCCTCAAACAGGGTCTGCACCATATCCTTCAAGATAAGGAATTCATGCTTCATATCCTCATCGAAGAACCTTGTGAAGGAGGAACCTTCACTTGATGAAGTTGTCATTATAATCACAATGAACAAATTAACTTCAACAATGTTCTTAAAGCTTTTCAAAACAAATGACAAAGCTTTTTCACCCAAATGTCTTTACAACCATCACATATTCAAGCAGCCAACAATACACAAATCAAGTGAAAATATTGGAGTGGTTTAACACTAGCTATCCCAAAATGAGCTCAAGCAAACTCAAACAACATGCAGTTTGAAAAATAGTAAAGCAATCAATCTTCTACACTACTTTAAACACCTTTCAAGCTATACAATCAAGCAAAACCAAGTGCTCTGATACCAACCTGATCTGAAAATGGAATGTACTTGAAAAAGGGTGCAAGGTATCCATTTTCATTTATGTAAATGAGTGCACACATACTCCAAGTTTAAATATGAAAATGTGAGAACTTCTTATTTCTAATACAAAGATAGACTGTAGGGGCATTTACTGGATATGTCACCTCTAAAGAGAGGATGAGATCCAGAAGCTGCCTGGCCCTCTACAAACTCTGCCTAAAGAAATAAGAGAAGTAAACACTCAGATTTAATTAAGAAAAGGCCTTGCTTGAACTTGACATTATGCAGAATTTTAGCTTAAAAGAGGTGTATGTCTTTTCTTCTGTTTATGTGTTTTAATTTGATTTGTTTCAGCTGATATTAAACATATATATCAGACATATAAGGCAGCAAATAAACATCACACATAACAACAAATTTAATAAGGAGTTCACTCCAATCTCGTGGGCTACGTCTCCTGTGAGCTCTAGTCAACTAGACTTGGCTCTTTGGGATTATGGCTTGAATTCTTTTGCAAGTTCCACACTCAACTCCAAAAGGTTACTCATTGAACCTATGGGTTTAGAAAAACCATATACATCTCTTTCATGGCTGTCCTCTTTGTGCATGTAGATTTAGGCTTCCTTGGACTTGATTCCTTCAGTAGGTGCACTAAGCTTCCCTGAGCTTCTTAATGGCAAAAACTCCTTTAGAATGCTTCAAATGTCTCTGAAACGTCTTCTAATGTCTTCAACACATATCCAACAAAAACAAATGACTGTTCATTTGCTCAAAATGAGCACTGCATCCCCGATCTAGGCCTTCCTTCATGGATGGCTCTGGGCTGCCTGAAACTTCCCTTCAGCATCTCGGCCTTTAGAAGTCTCCAAATGGTTCAGAAAACACCTTCATTGGATTTCAGAGGTTCATTAAAATAGAAATAGGCTTTTGTTTCACCTCAAACAGATGAATCTTGCCCAGCATAGCTCAAACACTGAAATGGCCCTAGTGGCCCTCAAAGCTTCCCTGAAGCTAACCAGTGAGAAAAATGCCTCAACAGGAAAAACGAGCTGTAGAAATGGACTCAAAACAATGAAATCATTCATAAATGGCCTTCTTTCCGCATGCAATGGCTACACACATCCCAATGCAGCTCTCAAATTGATATGGTCCTCGTGGCTCCTGGAACTTCCACGAAGCAAAACCACCTACAATGACCTCTGTTGGCTGTGAAACCTATGCCAATGGCTTTAGAAGGTCGAAGAGACCCAAGATCAAAAAAAAAATTCATCCAAAAAGGACTTTCCTAGCCAAAGTTCTGGCTCATTCATTGAACTTCCTGTTTGCCCCTGAAAAAACTCCAGTTAACTTTAGTTGGTGGCCAGTTAGGCCCGCCAAAGTTGGCGGGGCTACCAAAATTAGCGCCACCGCCAAAATCTCCACCATCTTAACCTTAACTGCTGGCTAAATGCTAGTTGCATTAACTACATGTGACCGGATTTCGGGCTTGGTGGTCAACCTCGGAGTACGCTCCAGTGGTTTGGGGTAGCGGTTATATAACCGTGGTTTCCGTCGTGAATGTGACCACACTTTTAATTTCGCATTAACCATTACATTTCATTGACCACCGGTTGTGGTTGGCCCAAGGTTTGGGGTGTGAGGGCATATGATAAGGGGGCTAGCCCCCTACAAGCCTCGCCCAAACCTTTTAAACCTTTAACTATAGTTTAGTTCGCATGTATTATAATGAACAACTTGGTGGTTAAATGGTAAAGCGCTGCGCTGCTATGTGGGAGGTCTCGTGTTCAATCTATCGGTCCTCCAAAAATTTTAAACATATGCCAATTCGTCCAACCTCGGGGCCACGTGGCGGCCTCCGGGCTTGCCACGTGGCATCTCTCCATTGGATGCCCAAAAGGAATATTCCTAGAATATTCTACAAAATATTCTATTTATTTTATTTTTTTGAAAAAATTCAAAAACTAAGGGTAATTGGGCGATTTTATTTTTGGCATAACTTCTACATATAGAGACCATTTTTTGAACCGTTCATGGCACCAGAATCAGGAGGACGAGATCTATTTGGTCATTCAGGTTCGAACTAGTTCTGAGCACTTTAAAATTTTAGCATTTTTTGACACTTGGTCTTGAGCTCCTGATCAGCAGTGTGGAGGCTCACAAGAGCACTTCTGAGTGCTGGTTCTCTTTGGGTTTTGCTTCGTTATCCTGGATGAGCAGGAAGCAAAAGATGGTTGCTTTGAGCACCGCTAAAACCAAATACATACGAGTATGATCTCATCTAAAGCTGCCTGGTTATGGAAGCTCTTCAGTGAGTTTTTTGTACACATGATGAATACCATTATGATTCCCTGTCACAACCAGGGGGGATTTGATTTTTGAGGCATCCCATATTCAATGATTGCTCCAGTGGATAGACATTAGATACTACATTATCTAGCATATGGTAAGTTGATGAGCGAGGAGGCTCCATCACATTGAGACTGATGTATAGGTCACAGACATGTTGTCAAAGCCCCGGGGAAAGGTCAAATTTGTGACTTTCCTGAATGACTTGGAGTTGTTGAGATACCTACGTATAAGGGTCCTGCATGTTGCATGCATTGAGATCTGGGAGTTTTGGGGGGCTTCGGGTACTTACTGGAGCAACACACGACCATAGGGCGCCTCACCCTTCCCTAGTGGTGCGCTATGTACAGGGTGAATAGCTCAGCATACCCTTGTGATACCCCAAGGCGATTTTGGGACAGGATGATTAATTCTCCTGTGGAATAGGATGATTATTTCTCCTGTGGGTCGGGATGATTATTTCCCCCATGGAGACTATGGGACATGATGATTCGTTCTCTTGTGGACAGGATGACTAGTTCTCCTGTTGAGGCATCCTACCCATGCAGTCTGGGACTTATGGGAAGTACCTCTCAATTGATCAATGAGTAGGGAAATGGGGTTAGGGACCATTAGTAGTACTATCCATGGATGCATCATTGTATCTACCATACTCCCTATGCTAGGATGACCTCAATTGATTTGGGATCAATATGACTAGTTTGAGACACTTTCCTTTGATATTGATCTGGGATCAATAAAACTGACTTTGGGTTAGTAAGAGTGATATGACACACTCTCTTCAAATGAAACTAACTTTGGGTCAGTAGAGAATGGTATGAGACATTGTCGATCAATTCTTCTTCTTCATGGTTTAGCAAAGCAAACCAGAACTGAGCAGACCTCAGTGGACCAGAGCAGAGCTTAGTAGAGGAGAGCCCAGCATAGCAGTGCAGGGCACTGATGGCACAGATAGTACAATGGGACATATGGATCAACAGATGGAGTTATCCTTAGTTGAGAGTGAGTGTTAAAATTGGAAACTAGGGCCAAAATCCATGTGGGTCATCTTATTAATGGCAACTGATATTTTTCTTGGATCCCTCTCATTGAGAGGTGTAGGATTGATATAAAGATCATCTAATTATGACAATTATTCATGGAGATATGAATTTATTTGTGTTATGGGGAACTTCATCAAGGTCAGCCAGCAACCAAATTGCCCCCACTTGTGCTCAATGTTTTAGTATAAATAGAGGTGGCTTGAAGGTCATTTGTACACACACTTATTGTGATCTATTCCTATCCACTTGTCTTGGGTTTTGCTGGGAGGAGAGATCCCAAGAGTACATTGCTGCCCTAATGGAGAAGATGCCCTAAAATGCAGTAATGGAGATGATGCCCTAAAAAGGAGTCATGGAGAGGATGCCCTAGCTCAACGATGTCATGGAAGAAGGCATGTCGTAGAATTGAACGTAGCCATGGGAAGGTAGAGTCTTGAACATGCCCTAGCCACAATCAAGAGGGGCAATAAAAGTGTAAGCCCTCAACACAGCCAAGAAAAGGGTCTTCTGTTTAAGTGAGTTTCATCACTATCCAAGGAACCCTAAAGGAAGCCCTAGCCGCAGAAATTAGGAGGACATTTGGAGCCCTATGGATGCTGTTAAGAGGGATATGCCATGAGGGATATTCCATGCCCTCATCCACTATGCTAAAAGGATCAAGGACGAGGTCAAAGGAGGTATTAACTTGTAAAACACTTCGTTGTCATGAAGAAGCCCTACTACCTAAACTCTTGATCTAAATCAAGGCAGCCCTAAACACTATTCTTAAAATATATTCTAGCGGTAGTAGGAGGAGAGTCCTAGTAGCCATTAAGGGAGAGGCATAGATATTGTGAAAGGAAGGTCTGATCGCTGTCATAGTAGGCCTATTTAAGCAATCAAAAGAAACTTAACCACAACAAGAAAGAGATTGATCAGCGTGTACATTTGAGAGTTGTTTCAGGGTCAAATTAAAGGGCTAAACTACTTGCTAGTAGGAGGCTTGAGTGATCTCTTGCTGGAGGGATATCAACCACTCATAATCATGTTCTAATGATTTTTTTATGCCACTTCGATAATAAGTGAGCATATAAATAGTTCAGTCATTGTTTAGGGCTTGAAGGCTACTTTGAATTGTAAAGGAAATTATATTTCCTTGCAGATCAATTACAGTCAAATCTGGGCAGATTTTAAGGACTGTTAGGAGACTAAACTTTAGACCTGTTAAAGGAGTCTAGGTGCTCTGCTAGGCTGTAAGCCATAGAAAGCAGCTAAGACTGGTGAGTGCAATGGGATGATGGTTGCAACATATTGGATGCAACATGATGGTTGTAGCATTGGGTGCAACTTAGTGATGGGAGCAACAATGTGATGAGAGCAACTCAGTGATTGAGTGCAACACAGTGACAGGTGCAGCATGATGATAAGGTGCAGCAGTATGATGTGTGCAGCATGGTGATGGAGTCAACTTGGATCAGTGAAAGCAGTATGCCTTCTACTTAGCTCAGATCAGCTACCTTATATGTTATCTTCTTAGAGAAGATCTCTGCTCTTATTTAGATAAGTCAAAGGATTGACTTTTGATGTATATGTACTATCTCTCTCTCTGCTAAACTATTGAAGAAAATATAAGAATAATTGATCAAGGGTTTCCCCACATTGGGGTTTGTCCCTAGCTAGTGCCACATCTTGTGTCCTCTTGTCTTGGATTGTATTCTGCAATTTATATTTATGTTCTATATACAATTTACTTTAATGTTGATGTGATTGCTAATTCTGAAAAGATATTGAGCTAACTGTGAAAATTGGAATAAATTTCTCTGGCATAAAACATACCTAAACTTAACATGGTATCAGAGCTGAGGTGAAGACAAAGCCCAAGTAAGAGTGAAAGAGAAATCACCAAAGACAGTTGGGAATGGACAAAAGGATCAATGGATTCCTCATCCCTCTTCAAATACACCAAGGGTGAAGTCAAAGCAGAGAATATTATCAAAATGGCACATCAAAAGTTTCTGATGGCATAAAGATCACTTCAATCGAAAGTTCGGGTCTAAGGGTGGAAGGAAAGAAAAATTCCTTGTTTGTAATATGTTAAGCCATTATGTGAAGGAGTGTCCAAATGGTAGGGACACATCATTTGATGATGATAACAATCATTCCAGGGACATCTTCAATGATCAGAGGAATGATAGATAATTTAGGTCATCAAGGAAATAGCCAACTCTTCAAATAAAGCAAGGAACCCCAGGTATGAAGAATCAAATGTTGTTTCTAATAAGATAAATAAGCATTATCTTGTATTGGCTCTCTCCTTCAAACTTTTTGGGAATATGGTTTATTGATTGTAGTGCTTCAAGGCACTTCATCGGATAGAAGGGTGTTCTCTCTAAACTGGTAGAGATGGAAACAATCGTGGGATTATAATTGGAGTCAAGGCCACCTATCGTGGAAAGGGTGTAGGGAATGTTACCCCTCAAGTGAATGAGGGTGACTCGATTCATTTAGAGAATCTCTTTTATGTACCTAATCACAAGAAGAACCTGGTGTCCATTTCGGCAATGGAAGTCAAAGGTTTCAGGGTCACATTCATCGATGGAAAGGTATGTGTTTGAAAATGGAATTTTCAAAGATGATTTTGAGTTTAGGGTTGGAAATTTGTATCAACTTGCGGGATAGTCAATTGGAGATCATGTCAGTTGTCACATCTATAGCACCGGAGATCTAATTATTATGGGGCCCTACCTGATGTGAGTCAGATGGTGACAGGGATGCCTGGATTCAAGAAGAGCATGAAAGTACATGTTTGAGATGTACTGAAGGAAAATCCTATAAGGGGACGATTCCCTTCATATAGCAGGTTCACATGTTTGGAACAACCCAAGTATTTTTGAGATTCGTGATTAGGAATCTCATGTATAAATGTGGGAGAAAGCCCTATATGGCTTGAAGCAAAACACCGCAGGCATAATATGAGAGGATTGATAGCTGTCTGATGAAGCTGAGATTCACTAGGATTGAAGCTGATCCAAAGCTTTGCATGAAGGTTGTGGATGATAGACCTCTCATACCGGCACCTTCTGAGGAAGACCTCTTTCTGACAGGTGCAAACCCTCTCATTTGCAAAAGTAAGAGGGAGTTGGTTTCTAGATTTGGAATGGTAAACTGCAAGTCCGTGACTACCTCGATGGAGATTAACTTGTATAAGTTATGTGATAGTAATTTCAGACCAGATTTGGGAAATGCCTCTGAGTTTTATAAACTCATTCGCATTGATGTTCTTAGTGAACTTCTGTCTGGACATATGTTTTGTAGTTAGCATGATGAGCTCATATATGGTTGAGACTCACTGGATTGGTGCCAAGAATATTTTGAGATATCTTTGGGACACATTCTCTCATGGATTGAGATACTTTGCTGGAAATTTGAAGCTACATGATTATTCAAATGCTGACTAGGTAGACAGTGTTGAGGTTTGCAAGAGCACTTCTGAGTGTTGGTTCTCTTTGGGTTCTGCTTCAATATCTTGGATGAGAAGGAAGCAGAAGACGATTGCTTTGAGCATCGCTGAAACCGAATACATATGAGTATGATCTCGTTTGAAGCTGCCTAGTTATGGAAGCTCTTCAGTGAGTTGTTTGTACACATGATGAATACCACTGTGATTTCCTGTCACAACTAGGGGGGATTCGATTTTTGAGGAATCCCATATTTGATGATTGCTCCAACGGATAGACATCAGATACTAAATTATCTGGGATATGGTAAGTTGATGAGCGAGGAGGCTCCATCACATTGAGACTGATGTACAGGTCACAGACATGTTGTCGCAGCCCCAGGGAAAGGTCATATCTGTGACTTTCCTAAACGACTTGGAGTCATTGAGATACCTTCGTATAAGGGTCCTGCATGTTGCATGAATTGAACTCTGGGAACTCTAGGGGACTTCGGGTACTTACTGGAGCAACACACAACCATAGGTCAACTCACCCTCCCCTAATGGTGTGATGTGTACAGTGCGAATAGCTCAGCCTACCCTTGTGATACCCCGAGGCGATTTTGGGATAGGATGATTAGTTCTCATGTGGAACAGGATGATTAGTTCTCCTATGGGCCGGGATGGTTAGTTCTCCCATGGCCACTATAGGATAGGATGATTCGTTCTCCTGTGTACAAGATGATTAGTTCTCCTGTCGAGGCATCCTACCCATGTAGTCTGGGACTCATGGGAAGTACCTATCATCTTATCAATGAGCAGGGAAATGGGGTTAAGGACCATTAGTAGTACTATCGATGGATGCATCGTTGTATCTACTGTACGCCTTATGCTAGGATGACCTCCATTGATTCGAGATCAACGAAATTGATCTGGGAATAGTATGAGTGGTTTGAGACACTCTCCGTTGATATTGATCTGGGATCAATAAAACTAACTTCAGGTCAGTAAGAGTGATTTGAAACACTCTCTTAAGATGAAACTAACTTCAAGCTAGTAGATAATGGTGTGAGACATTCTCGATCAATTCTTCTTCTTCATGGTTCAGTAGAGTAGAGCAGAACTGAGAAGATCTCGGCAGATCATAGCAGACGAGAGCTTAACAGACTAGAGTTCAGCAGACTAGAGCTCAGGAGAATAGAGCAGAGAAGTGCAGGGCCCTAATGGCAGAGAGAGTACAGTGGGACATATGGATCAGTGGATGGAGTTATCCCTAGTTGATAGGGAGTGTTAAAATTGGAAAATAGGGCCAAACTCCATGTGGGTCATCTTATTAATGGCAACTGGGAGTTGTTAAAATTTCTTGGATCCCTCTCATTGAGAGGTGTAGGATTGATCTAAAGATCATCTGATTCTGAAAAATATTCATGGAGATATGAATTTATTTGTGTTATGGACAATTCGTCAAGGTCGGCCAACAACCAAATTTCCCCCACTTGTGCTCAATGTTTTAGTATAAATAGAGGTTCCTTGAAGGTCATTTGTACACACACTTATTGTGATCTCTTCCTCTCCACTTGTCTTGGGTTTTTCTATGAGGAGAAATCCCAAGAAGACAATGGTGCCCTAATGGAGAAGATACCCTAAAATGCAGTAATGGAGATGATGCCCTAAAAAACAGTCATGGGGAGGATGCCCTACCTCAACAATGTCATGCAAGAAGGCATACCCTATATCTGTACGGTACCATGGAAAGGTAGAGTCTTGCACATGCCCTAGCCATAGTCAAGAGGGGAAATAAAAGTGTAAGCCCTCAACGTAGCCAAGAAAAGGGTCTTCTATCTAAGGGAGTTTCAACGCTATCCAAGGAAGCCCTAGTCGCAGAAATTAGGAGGACGTTTGCAACCCTATGGATGTTGTTAAGAGGGATATGCCATGCCCTCATCCACTATGCTAAAAGAATCAAGGACGTAGTCAAAGGAGGTCTTAACTTGTAAAAGATTTTGTTGTCATGAGGAAGCCCTACTACCTAAACTCTTGATCTAAATCAAGGAAACCCTAAGTGTTTTCCTTAAAAGATGTTCTAGCAGCAGTAGGAGGAGAGTCCTAGCAGCCATTAAGGGAGAGGTATAGCTATTGTCAATGGAAGGTCTGATTGTAGTCATAGGAGGCCTATTTCAACAGTGAAAAGAACCTCAACCATAACAAGAAAGAGACTAATTAGCATGTACATTTGAGAGTTGTTTCAGGGGTCAAATTAAAGGGTTGAACTGCTTGCTAGTATGAGGTTTGAGTGAGCTCTTGCTAGAAGGACATCAGCCACTCTACAGGTTGTCATAATCATGTTCTAAGGATTGTTGTATGCCACTGGGATAAGAAGTGAGCATAGACATAGTTCAGTCATTATTTAGGGCTTGAAGGCTACTCTGAATTGTAAAGGAAATGATATTTCCTTGGAGATCAATTGCAGTCAAATCTAGGTAGATTTTAAGGAATATTAGGAGACTACACTTTAGACCTGTTAAAGGAGTCTAGGTGCTCTGCTCGGTTGTAAGACGTAGCAAGAAACTAAGACTGGTGAGTGCAATGGGATGATGGTTGCAACATATTGGATGCCATGATGGATGCAACATGATGGGTGCAACATTGGGTGCAGCTTAGTGATGGGAGCAACACTGTGATGAGAGCAACTCATTGAGTGTAGCACAGTGACAGGTGCATCATGATGATAAGGTGCAATAGTATGATGTGTGCAACATGGTGGTGGAGTCATCTTGGATCAGTGAAATCAGTATGCCTTCTACTCAACTCATATCAGCTACCTTATATGTTATCTTCTTAGAGAATATCTTTTCTCTTGTTTAGATAAGTTAAAGGATTAACTTTTGATGTATATGTACTATCTCTCTCTATGTTGAACTATTGAAGTACATATAAGAATAATTTATCAAGGGTTTCCCCACATTGGGGTTTGTCCCTGGCTAGCGCCACATCTTGTGTCCTCTTGTCTTGGCTTGTCTTCTGTGATTTATATTTATGTTCTATCTATAGTTTAGTTTAATGCTGATGTGATTGCTAATCTGGACAAGATATTGAGCTAACTGTGAAAATTGAAATAAATTTCTCTAGCATAGAACATACTTAACTTAACATGGTATCAGAGCTGAGGTGAAGACAAAGCCCACGTAAGAGTGAAAGAGAAATCACCAAAGACAGTTGGGAAAGGAAAAAAGGATCAATGGATTCCTCATCCCTCTTCAAATTCACCAAGGGTAGTGTCAAAGCTGTTATAGGACAAATTGACCTCCTAATCAACTCAGAGGAGAAAGACAAGATGATTGAAGCAATGACCACAATTGCAGGCCCAAAATCCACACTAACGCCCTCTATACACTAACAGCCTACTTTATAAATCTTGTTTACAAGCATAAAGGAGCATTAGTCACCCTGCTAACTCTTGTTGTTAGACCAGGTGGAGCATTAGTGAACTTAAGCGATGTTCAAAAGGTTATTCCAACGAATCTACTCATAAATATCTAGATATTAAATCCCTTAATTTGTGCTAGAAAAGTAAGGAAACTCCAAAAATCAAGATATTTGGAGAAATTCTATTCCGAGAATGAAGGCAAATAGGAAAAAGCTTGTAAACAAGGTAGGTTCATGGTTTTTTTTCCCAAATGAACTACAAGTGGAGCTTGGCAGCCGTAATTTGATTGCTATATAAGCAACGAGAGGGCCATTGCAAAGAGGATCAAAGAATTTTGAAGGATAGCCCATAGAGTTGTTGTGAACTGTCATATTCTTGAAGGAGCTAGCTGAAAGGAGGAGAGAGAGAGAGGAAAAAAGGGTAAGGAAGGATGGTACAACAGGTTGTTGTAATTACTCTTCCATTCTGAATATAGGACTGAAGTTGTGTTCCCTACTCCAAAGTGTCGGTGATATTGTGCATTTATTTGTTCATTCTGATGCTTTTTGTGTTGAGTAGATAAGTTATACATTTATACATGTTTGTTACGGATTCTTACATTAATTGTCAGAAGTGTATGCTGTGATTGGTTTTCTTTGTTCTTTTGTGCAGGAATTGTCTTGGAGCTGGTTAGGAGGAATTCTTGTTATTGCACGAAGATCCCCAAGCAAATCTAGAAAGAACCAAAGGTGATCCTCTTTCCATACCCTGTCAATATATGTATGATAGATGAACATGTGTGTAACAGGTAGCTTTTGTAGATAACCTTACGGTCTGTCAAAGGTCCCGGGAAGAAGTTCGAGGGTAGTTTTCATCCCGTGCATTTTATCCCATAGCAGAATTGGCGACACTGCTGGGGACTATACATCTAGTTCCTGGTTACCCGGAATCCTCTCAGATATTCTCTTTCTTCTATGAGCTTCCCGCTTCTTCAAATCCTTTTCTGATCCACCATCTATCTTGTTGCATCTTGCAAAGTTGCATTCTCCTCAAAAACTGATCCTAAAAACCCTCTTTTTTAGCTATTTCCCTCACTAACACAAGCTTCTAGTCTACACAGAGCTTTATAAAGCTCTTTGACTGTGCACAGGGAGCATTAGTGGCCAAACTAAAGCTCTGTTTACACATAGACAGAGCATTACTCTCCCATTTCTATGTTTTTCAAGAGATTTTGTGAACCAAAAGGGGGGGAACTTGTCTTAGGTGCTAAAGAAAGATCTGCAACAGTATCATGCTAACAAATTTGGTGTCTTAATTTTTTTTTTTTGAGAAAATGTTTTAGTTTTTCTCTCATAAAAGTCATTTTTGTTGAAAGAAAAGCTGATAAACTGTATATCTCCTTCTGTCGCAATAGTTGTAGGATGATTTGTTTTGGTTCAATACTTGTTAGGGAATATTGAGAAAAGAAACTTTCGGCTATGCAAAGTGTTGAATGGCTTTAGATGCACTGACGAATCCATGAATATGTGAAATGATACATGCGTAGAATAAGACTTGTTTGCATAAGAAATTGAATTTTTTTTTCAAAGCATTGTTCTGCATGGTTTATTGAGTCGAGAGTCTCACCATATTCATACGTCAACACCCCTACCGAAGACAAATAAGCAAGTACACTAAAATTTACATTAAAATCAATCAGTTACTCTTTTTTTAGAGCAAACCAACATTAGCTAGATTAGGACCTTGGGATAAGCATGTGAGTCAACTGCCCAAGGTTGAAAATCAAAACTAGTGTCGTTAACGAGTGAAAAATCCTTCTGCACTCATATTACCAGGACCACTCCACTCACAACGGAGCAAAATACGAGACAACATTAGATTGTGATTGAAGGTAGCCCGCCTTCTCTTACAACTCCTTTGGGCATTCTGTGTATCGGGGGTCCCTTCGGGGATTTCAGAACTGAGTCGGGGACTCAGGTATCCTTCCCACACAGCGTGTTGTCTACGACTATGTCCCCCCTGGTAATGTCTGTGATTTGAGGTATCTCTAGTGGCCAAACCTTCTAGGTACTTACACAAGGTGACTGGGATGGGCTGTCTTGGTACCTAAAACAAACAGACCTACTTTGTCTTCAGTTTTTGGGAGGGTGCTCGTCTTCACAAGAGTACTTGGCCCCTCAATCTGAGGTTCAGGCAAAGCTCAAAAGTAACCATAACAGTACATTTGGCCATCCTTCTTTGTTACTCATTGAGAAACTAGGTTTCATCTTCAGTAATCGGTGTTTATCAGGTGAGGTAATTTTCTCTATTCGCTGATTGACATATTTAGTGTATTTTTTATTTTTAGGTACCTAAGTGCTATCGTTTTTGAGACTTTAAGAAATATCACATTAAAATATATTTGATAAAACTTAACAAGTCATTATGCCTACATCCTACCCTCGTCGTCAATCCAGACGATTGTTAGGACTTCCTCCACTCACGGTGGAGGATCTGCCGAGTTCCACTAACTCGTATTCCTCATCTTTGAGGAATTAGTCTGCTAAATCGCACACGAGGTCTATGTGGACAACCGATGATTCTGATTTGCCAGAGGATTTCTTTACAGAATTATTTCTTCCTCATTTTACCACTCCGCTTACAGATCTGTCGGACCCTATCAATACTTCCGCAGTACTAGTAATTTCTTCTTTAGTAGGAGGAACTTTCCCATCTATCCAGTCGGCACCTCAAGGGTTGTGGAATTATAGAGACACTGTTGGTCCTCTACCACTTCCCCAGTCGACGGTCATCACAACGCCAGTAATGTGGAACCCCGCAATCCCGTTCGTCCCAGGTACTGCAACTCACATAACACCCTATATAAGTGGAACATAGTAGATGTTAGGTTCCACTCCTGTGGTGCCATAAAGCATACCTTTGACTAGTGCCATATATAGTGCTCCATATAACACTCAATGCGGCACTATGGATGTGGTCCTAGTTTACCAAAACCAAGGTCAGCCGCCAATGTACAGTTACAACACGGTTCCCAATATGCACATGACGGAGGGGAATGTCACAGTTCCCCTGCCGTTCTCAGGCATGCATGGATAGTCGCTGATTGACATGAGTGTTCCCTCTGTCAATCAAAGCCATATGATTAGTTCTGTGTCGGTTGGGAATCCACAAGGGATTCCCACCCAAACCATGGGGTCACCCTACTCACAAGATCAAATGAGTCAAGGGGCACCGCTTATACTAGGGGAAACTTCATACCCCAGTATCAAAATCCTCATGGAAATCCCATCTACAACACCGTATCGCAAAGCAACTGTTACACCATGCAACCCATGTACACCATGGGGAACCAAACGATGGGAGGAGCACAAAGCTCCTCAGGTCATCCGTCATCACCATGGTCTGAGTCGGGAGCACCCAACAATTTGCCTTTTTTGGCAACATTGGATATCCCCAACTTATACAAGTTGAAAAACGACCCCATCTACCACAACTTAAAATGGCTGCCGAGCCCACATAAAATACCGACGAACATTCTTAAGTTCAATGAAAAACAAGGGGAGGATCCGGGCACTCATGTCACCACCTACCATCTCTAGTGTGATTCTAACTCTATGGTAGATGACAGTGTCCAATTACGTCTTTTTCCCCGCACCCTCACTGGTAATGCTACAAAGTGGTATATTGAGTTACCACGTGCGTCAGTGAATACCTTTGACGCTTTAGTGATGGAGTTCCTAAAGCACTTTCAGTTACCTATCCGTTATGAGACAGGGACAGAGCTCCTTACTTCGTTTCATTAGGATACCGCCACAAACATCTCTGCTCATATCCATGAATGGAGACGTAGGCAGAGGTTAGTCAAAGCTCCCATCCTTGATTTTCTCTTAACAGACTAGTTTTGTAAGTCGCTACTCTCACAAATCGCTAGAGATGTCGCTCTAGGTGGTGCAGTCACAGAGGACCAATCCATACGTCGTGCCCAACACTTAGATTTGATCTATTCACAATCTAGCACTCTCTACGACATTATCCCTTATGCTCCTGGTAACCCCAATCCTCCCACCAAGCAACACCCTGGAGCGCATGCTGACGGGATCGTCGGCGCAACCTCCGGGGTCGCTGTAAAACAACTCAGTGGTTCCATTACCAAGCTTTCAGTGGACCCCTCTACCAAAGTGACTTCTCTTCCTGCCACCGCTATTAATTATGTGTAGTCTACATAGAAATTCAATAGAAAGAACAAGAAGAATAAGAACAAGACCACTGCTTCTGAGGAGCAGTCATGTAAGCAGCCCAACCCGAAATAGAAGGCCGCTGCGTCTGCTGATACGGAAAAGGATAAAGGCACCAAATATTCGTGCAAACTCTTTCTTGAAGAACACATAACCTGGTGTTGCTCGTGTCTTCAAGAATGCACAGATTACCTTGCCAAGAAAGATTCTAGTAAGGCACCTGCTGTCCTTAGAAATCCTTTTCCTAATCAACCATAGCAAAATCTCATTGCCAACCAACCGCAACCCACATTAGGGGGTACCGACGGTTCGCAACATCCTTCAGCTAGTGAAGGAAGTTCTACCGTTTACACATTTGAAATGGTAGAACTAACAACCAGAGCCAAATCCTATGGAGCTCCTGTCACTCCGGCAACAGAACCATCCATAGGTCAAAACCCATCGCCGCCCAACGATTTGCATATCGAAAGGCCGGTTGAGGACTTTCTAATTCGACCCCCCAAGGGGGCACTTTGATGGACAATGCACAACACATCTGCATGTGCCGCCCAACACTACAATATTGTAGAGGATTTGGCACAAGCGCCATCGGCCATGTCGGTGCTCGAAGTCTTACAAACATGCCCTAGCCGAAGGAAGGCTTTGCTTTCGGCTATCGGGGGTATTGACCCTACGGATTCCATGCTTTCTTTTTTCGACATGGATAAGCGTAAACCTGCCCTTTCCCACCAGCTTACATTTCAGGTGCGTATCACTTCGAAAGGTAAAGGTATACACCGAACTGTCATCAATGAAGGTGCTTCAACCTATGTCATGTCAGATTCATGTTGGCTCACCTTGGGTTCCCCAACCCTCTCCCCGCTGTCGAATTCCCTTAAAGCTTTCAACGACCACACCTTTTTCCCAAAAGGATACTTAGCCAACTTTCCCATCACTTTGGCCGAGAAAATAGTAACGGTGGACATAGAAGTCGTGAACGAAGAACTTGACTATAATCTGTTGCTGGGTCGCAGTTGGACGTATGCCATGACGGTCGTCATATCCACTGTCCTTCGTATCATCCAATTTCCATTGGATGGAAAGATCATTACCGTGGGTCAGTTGTCTTTCTGCACCCATGATTATTCCCCATTACCAAGTGTCTCTGTACCCCTAGTAGGAGGTGGAACTGGCGGCTACGTCAATTTAGGTACCGGTCTACTAAAGGCTTCTTCCCTCATGGGTTGCTTCCCTCTTCAACCACTGTAGGTTTCACAGATGGTCAATATACTTTCATCTATTCCTCATGAATAGACCGATCCATGGATCCTATTAGCTCCTTCAGACATTGACACATACGGAGAGAAAATGTTGCTGTCACCCGCTGAATCGGCCTACCAAGCCATTCAATTTGCATCTGAATCTCCGGTCACTTTGGTTTCGGCCAACGGTACCACTGCCCCTCCCATAACCGCTCTTTCTTTCGATCCACTCAATCAAGTCCTACCGATGGATGAAGCTATTAGAGAGATCAGGAGGTTAGAAGAGTGACCTTGGGAAGATTCTCACCATCATGTTTCGATATCTGATTCGGACATGATGCCTCTTCAAATCCTGTCACTTGACGCATATGAAATCGTTTCCTCACCGTATATGACTATCCAAATTTTGGACTCAGAAGGAAACAGGGGCAATATTTCACAAACATTGCTCCCTGATATTTCTGTCATGACAGGCATCATGGAAAACATACAAAGTGGAGCCAATCACAATCTTGAGGAAATTGTGAGCTTCACCTACCCATTTAGGGACTTCCGCGATGTTTTTCCTTGGTCTTATGAGGAAATGCATGGCATAGAACCTTCTAATGTCAAGCATGAGATCAAGAAAAATCGAGCGTTCTTTTTATGGTATGTTTCTTGCTCGTTAATCTGAAAAACCTCGAGTCTTCTTCTTTGGGCTCGTTAAACTACTACAAAGATGAATAGAGCACTGTTAGGGATATTTTATTGCTCTTTAAAAAATATAAACATCCTCGAGTTTTCATCGTTAAGCTCTTTAAAATCTATCTAACTATGGCAGAGCACTTTTGGAGATATTTTATTGCTCTTTAAAAAATACAAACATCTTTGAGCTTTTTGTAGTAGGACTTGTTAAACATCCATACCACAATCCGTAAAGAACTTTTTGGGATATTTTATTGCTCTTTAAAAAATATAAACATCCCCAAGTTTTTCATCATTTGCACTCATTAAATATATGCAAACGATGCTCTGAGCACCTCTTTTTTGTTCTTGTTCCAGCTCATAAATTGAAAAAGACCAATGGAGCATCCTTTTTAGGCACTTTTTTCTCACTCTTTAAACTGAAAAAATCCCGAGTTGTGTCTTGCTTCTTGTTAAACATGTTGAAGATGACTTGAGCATTCTTTCAGGTACTTTTTTCTTGCTCGTTAAAAAATGAAAAATCCCGAGTTTTTGTTACTGAGCTTGTTAAAGTGTCATGACAAAAAACGAGTTTAGTCCATCACCTTGTACTCGTAACAAAATGAGGTCGACATCTATTGGAAAAAGTTTTCTCTTTATCCGGGTTCAATAGATTAAATACGAAAAATTAACCGATACAGGTATACTATTAACCTTTTGTTGCACCCGATTAACAACTATGACAAAGGGACCACCATGGAGTCTCTCTTTACAATCTTTTTAGACTCTCTAAATATGAAAAGACCACAGAGTTGCCTAGTCTGGACTCTTTAAATATACAGACAAGATATAGAGTCATTCTTTTTACGATACTTTTCAAACTCTTAAAAGATGAAAAAATCGATGAGTTTGCCTGTTTGGACTCATTAAACTAATTAGATAGGGCAAAGAGTCATTATTTTTGCGATCCTTTTCAGACTCTTTAAACATGAAAAGATCGATGAGTTTACCCATCTGGACTCATTAAAAAATCAAACGGGGAAAGTGGACAATACAATTGTATCCTATATTCGAAAGCGTGGTTTGGCAGCATTCATCCCCTTGAACATGGCACTCCCTCAGATAAACCTTCATTTTGATAGCCTCTCAGTATGAACCCTACCAACTTATGAGTTTTTAGCCTATATACCCTGATGTAATTGCATCTCCATATCTTAAATACTCTGTAGTGTTCATGAGTTTAGTGTTGTCTGGTTAAAACCATTGTCATGCCTTCTATTGTTCAAGGGTTCCCATTTGTTTCCTCTATCAACCAATCCTACATATCCTTTCATCATGCCCTCCATTGTTTAGACCCAAAAGCTCAAAATATTCTTCAAAAAACAAAATCATCCTTGTCTGGTTTCATGTCTACTGATGTAGGACACGTCATTGCCTACCTTTCGATAGGTTTCTTCCTATCAACTTCAACACTCTATCTAGGAAGATAACCCAGAAACACATTCAGTTCCTTGGTGCTTGCAGACATTAGTGGCAGGTTACCTTGTGTTTGATCATGAGTTTTCATTATTGGCTCCTGGTTAAGCGATTCTACGAGTGTTTGACGACAAAAAATCTTTCACACTCGTTAGTTTGCACTGTGCATCTTGGAGACCATCACCATTATCGGTGGCCTTCCTTCGCATCTGTTAATAGTCTCCATTATTGGCTGGTAATCAGATGATTTCGTGCATGTTCGACGTCAACTCATATTATCACATGTACCGATCTATGTTGTTCGGTGAAGCAGGAATCAAGACCTTGGGTAGAGGCTTGCATCATTCAACCTTGTTTCCTCTCCCAAGCTGCAATATTGTTCTTTGGAGACAGCTATTTTAGGATGATCTATTATGACACTGGATCCACCCTGTGCCATATTGGTGGCCAACATTGTTATATCTCCGAGGAGAAAATTACTCTGACATAGCTACTGAGCATGGGAATGCCCAACTCAGGACATGATTTTAGCAGTTTATATATATGTATCTTTGTTGTATCAGGTTTTCCTTGCCGCCTGAAACTTCTCTCTCTCTCTACAAAGATTTTGACAGAAAATTACAATGTTTTTTCATAAAGTATTTCGGCCATCATCTCTGCCTCTGCTCTCATACTTTAGGGGGCATTTGTTATAGGAAAAATTGACCTCCTAATCAACTCAGAGGAGAAAGACAAGATCACTGAAGTAATGACTACAATTGCAGGCCCAGAATCCACACTAACGCCCTCTATACACTGACAACCTACTTTATAAAGCTTGTTTACAAGCATAAAGGAGCGTTAGTCACCCTGCTAACTCTTGTTTTGAGACCAGGGGGAGCATTAGTGAACTTAAGTGATTTTCAAAAGGTTATGCTAGCAAATCTGCTCATAAATATCTAGATATTAAATCCCTAAATTTGTGCTAGAAAAGCAAGGAAACTCCAAAAATCAAGATATTTGGAGAAATTCTATTATGAGAATGAAGGAAAATAGGAAAAAGCTTGTAAACAAGGTAGGCTCATGGTTTTTTCCCAAATGAACTATAGGTGGAGCTTGGCAGCCCTAATTCAATTGCTATATAAGCAATGAGAGGGCCATTGCGAAGAGGATTAGAGCATTTGGAAGGATAGCCCATAGAGCTGTTGTGAACTGTCATATTCTTGAAGGAGCTAGCTGAAAGAAGGGGAGAGAGAGAGGAAGAAGGGGTAAGGAAGGCTGATACAATGGGTTGTTGTAATCACTCTTCCATTCTGAATATAGGACTGCGATTGTGTTCCCTACTCCAAAGTGTTGGTGATATTGTGCATTTATTTGTTCATTTTGATGCTTGTCGTGTTAAGTAGATAAGTTATACATTTATACATGTTTGTTATGGATTCTTACATTAATTGTAAGAAGTGTATGCTGTGATTGGTTTGCTTTGTTCTTTTGTGCAGGAATCGTCTTGGAGCCAGTTAGGAGGAGTTCTTCTTACTGCACGAAGATCCCCAAGCGAATCTAGAAAGAACCAAAGGTGATCCTCTTTCCATACCCTGTCAATATATGTATGATAGATGAACATGTGTGTAACAGGTAGCTTTTGCATATAACCGTACGGTCTGTCGAAGGTCCCAGGAAGACTTTCGAGGGTAGTTTTCATCCCGTGTATTTTACCCCATAGCAAAAGTACAGAATATTATCAGAATGGTGCAACGGAAGTTTCTTATGGCCTAAAGATCACTTCAATTGGAAGTTCGGATCTAAGGGTGGAAGGAAATGAAAATTCCTTGTTTGTAATAAGTTTGACCATTATGCGAAGGAGTGTCCAAATGGTAGGGACACATCACTTGATGATGATAACAATCATTCCAGGGACATCTTCAATGATCAAAGGAATGACATGTAATGCAGGTCATCAAGGAAATAGCCGACTCTTCAAAGAAAGAAAGGAACCCTAGGTATGAAGAATCAAATGTTTTTTCTGATAAGCTAAAGAAGAATTATCTTGTATTGGCCCTCTCCTTCAGACTCTTTGGGAATATAGCTTATTGATTCTAGTGCTTCAAGGAACTTCATTAGATATGTTAGTGTCAGTGTCTTCACACTTCCATCAGTGATCAAATTGCTCTTTTGCATGCATATGAGGTGTCTCATTCAATCAACTACATTCCATTAGGTCATGGATCAACTAATGGTAGTGGTTTCCTTTCAGTTTCGCTCATGTCATATACCTGTTGACTTGGTCAAACATCTTTTCAGTCATTCATAGTCATTCCAGTTCATTTCATTTATAAAAACCAGTCCTAGGGTTTAGTTTCATTAGGTCTTAGGGTTTGCCATCATGGTCATTCAGAATTGAATAAAAGGGTCAGAAGACACATGAGGAGGATAAAAAGGTTCATATAGTCATGATTTTACTTTTGATATGTTGAATAAGGCTCTTTCACCTCAAAACTTTGTTTTGAGGTAAAACAAAGCATTTGTATTTAATGAGTTCATTTGATGTAATTTTATGTAATTTTACTATTCCTATATGTAATAAGTATGCTCCTGGTGACCTGGAAACAATGCCAGTTCTTGCCACTGCAAGAAGTCCATGAAGTAAGTGTAAGTCCACCTGCAAAAAAGTCAGAAAGTCAAAAAAGTCCAAATTCAGAAAAAATAGAGTATTTTAAACAAGTGACAAAACATTAGAAAGTGGGTCTTGTTAATGAAAAATTAAAAAGAGATAGGGTATAAAAAGCTCATCCATATGTTTCATTTCTTTCATTAGTGAAGAGAAAAGTGCTAAGTGAAGCTCAAGCAAACACGATTTTTCACCATCATCGAGAAAGAAGGAGGAAAACAATGAAAATCAGGAAGGTTGACTGGCGTTGCGCATTAAAAGTGTGCTGCGCACCTATTGAGTATCTGCAGTGTAAATTTGCATGGGCGCTACGCACCTATTGAGGAAGCCAAAATTGCCTCAAATTGCCTCCAAACTTCTTCAAAAACCCTTTGATGCTTGTTTCAAGTAAGTATACCATTCCTCCTTGCTAAAAAGAGTTGTGCTTGGTTGCTTAAGTGTGTTTGGCTTCTTTTAGAGTAAACCCTAACTAAATGCTAAACACAAACCCTAACTAATTGCTAAAACTACCTCTCATAAGCCACCAAGGGTCATTTTCTGCTCTTCTCCTTCATTTACACTTAGTTTACCAAGTCTTTTTCACTATCCATCAGTCATCAAGCTTCATTCCACTAAACCCTACTTTCTACATCAAACCCTAGCCCTAATACACTATTCACTTACCCTAATTCCCAATCCCACTATTCCCCATTCCCTTATCAAACTCTATACCCTAACTCCCTCAAGTATTCACACCCTCATCTTACACCTCACTTACCTTATAAAACAAATCTCTTCATACTCATCTTGTTATCACTACAAACCTTCATTTCACATCACCTATCATATCACCAAAAAACCCATGGAGAGAGACATGGACTATGAGAGTGAGGAGGAAACTTTCAGTGACACTTCCAGAGAAGCACATGTGCCAAGAAAGCCATAGAAAGAGGGAAAGATCATCCGGGAGGAACCTATCAGTCTCACAGAGTTTCTTGCTTGTCCTCTTGCTATATCTTGTTTTAGACATCATTATTGCTATGAGTTTTGTGAAATGGTGGAGAGGGTAAAGTTTCATCATGAGCTTGCCCAATTGTTCGTCACCCATCTACATAATGGCCAAGTGAACCTTGCTGGTGTTTCCTTCACCTTATCACCTACCACCATCTCAAAAGCAATAGGCATCCCTAATGTAGGTGAGCAATGGAATAAAGGGAAGTATGTGGATAGAGAGTATTATGAGCCTTATATTAAGGCTAGATATCACAGCAAGATCAACAGGGTGTTCCCTTTCAATTACTTGGAGGACAGGTTTGCCCCTCTTATGAAGATCATTATCAAATATTTCACTTGTGAGGGAAGATTTTGCCGCTTGTATGCATATCATGTCAGGATTTTGATGCACTTTACTAGGGTGAGGATCATGAACCTCCCATACTTTATATACAGGAACATTGAGAAGATGTCCCACTATGTTCAAAGAAAACCTTTTCCTCAGCAACTCGACATCATTTACCACTTCTCATTGATTAAGATTGTTGTATTGCACCAGTTAAACTTGCTGAACATGCCATGGGAGACCTTTATTGCCCATGAAATGTTCAAAGACCCTCAAGTTTTTTCATCAGTGCTTCAGGAGGAAGGAGGACCATTAGGATAGCTAGATGTCCATGAGACCGAGACTACAGGTGTGCCAATATTTGTTATTTATGAGAGAGGCACAAGGAGTCTTTTTTCTGCTTCCAGGCGAGTACTATCTCCACTAGGGGTGGAAGGGGTCTTGCCTTCTTCACTAGATCACAGGCAAATGCTATCTCCACCAGGGGTGGAAGGGGCTTTGCCTTCTTCTCCAGCTATACAGGTTGGCCAACAGTCAAAGAGCAGAGACAAAGGGAAACAGAAGATGCATGAGGAGAGCCCTACTGAAGGGCAAGACAAGGATTTTATTTTGATGGAGGAGGATGTCATTGACTTGGGCTCTCAAGGCTCAAGAATCAAGGACATGATTATCAAAGAGAAGGAGGCTGAAATACAAGCCTTATCAGTTAACCTTGAGAGAGCTAAATGGGTCATTAGATACCTTGAGCAAGAAAACAAGTAGCTTACCGACAAACAAGACCTCATGGAGCTGCAAATCATCAAAGAAAACCGGCAAAGGGCCAAGAGGGAAAAGGTCAAGTTGACCTCCATTGAACAAGAAATAGAGAATGACCAAGAGACTTGGTTAGAAAGGGTGAACATTCACTTAGAGAAGCTACTTGAGAAGGACAATAAAGAGAAGAAAATGCTACGCCACATGGCCTATCACTATTTAACTCGGAACAAGATTTGCAATTCAAGGGTAAAGAGGCTAAAAGCTAAGTTAAGGAGAGCCTTGAGGAGCAAGAAAGAACATGATAAACTCAAAATCTTTGCTAAAGAATCATTGGACCAACAAAGCACCTAACAAGGATCCCTCATGCCAAATTTTAGGAAATTTTGAGCAATTTTTGTCATTTTTGAATTTTGGAATTTGAAAAACAGGCTTTTCCAATAGGTGCACAGCGCCACTGGTGCTATGCTTTTGATGAGGACCTCCTTTTGCAAAATGGTTTGCATTTTTGGAATCATCATGGAAAAATATGAAAACCCAAAAAGTTTTAGAAGTTTTGGATAAGGTCTTGGCCTCTAAAAGGGCGAAAAACACCTAAAACGTGCTCTCTCTGCCACTTTTTTGCCACACAGGAAGCAGTCTTGGGAGAATCAACTTTTGGAAGGGAAAATGATCTCCACATCAGAAAAATAAAATTTTTCCAGAAACTAGACAGGCAGGGCTTTCCAACAAGCCAACTTGCACCTAATTTGGACATCAGAAAGGCCTCCAAAACTGGCCCTAAATTGGCGCTATGCATTAAACTGATTTTGCCAGTTTTGCCCAAATTTCCAGATTTTTCCTAGTTTTCTTGGAAGTTGACTTTTTTTTCATTCCTTGGTAAATTTATGCATGGTAAATGATGTATTTTATGTAAATATGGATGAAAAACACCTCATAGAGTAGATACATCAAGTTCCAAGTGGTTTTGATCCTGAATGAATTGGTTTCCTAAGTTTAAGAGGCAAGCTGTTTCACTGCCTACTTTTGTGTTCCTAGTTTAGATATGGTTGAAACCACTCCTCTTCTCTGGTTTCAACCCCTGATAGCTAGCTTGAGCAATTTTCCTTTCCTATATCATGTACTCTTTGACTCATTTGTAAAGGTTGGACTTTGTGGAAGTGGTAGCACTCATTGAACATTTGTATCTGCAATTTGGCAAGGAATAAACCCAGGTTTCACAACTATTTTTGTGGGATTCTTGTGAGAGTGAGTTTATGTATTGTTTCTTCTTTGTAATGAGTTTTTATTATGTTTTATATGTATCCAAATCTATATTTCTCTTCTAAAACTAAATGAATCAAGGTGAATAGGCAAAATACACTACTGTGCTTTGTCTTGGGAATGCATTTGGTTTTCAATGTTTTCAACTGTTTGAAGAGGACTCATAGTTTCTTTATGCCCTCCTCAACTCCTCAGTTGTCTTAAACTACCATCTCAATCCATTTCTAGTACATAAACCTTTGTCTACCTCGCCCCACAGAACATGTCTGTATCCCTGATTTGATTTCCCAAACCCAACCTGCCTGCTCCATTTGATCCAGCAACAAAACCCTACAAATCAAAACAAAAACTCTTGAGCTACTATACCTAGCCTAAAATCTAATTTCATTTTAGTCATCTCAAGTTGTAATTGCAGTCATTTTAACTGAGATTGACAAGGAGAGAGCCCTCTCCCGACCTGGTAGGGCTAGCTACCAGGTTAAGCGTGGTTTGTGGTTATCCTAAGATTGCCTCTCTTCAGCCTGAGGTCAATCTAGGCTCTAACAGGATACTAAGGTGCTCTCTCTAAACTAGTAGAGATGGAAATAATCATGGGATTATACTTGGAGTCAAGGCCACCTATCCTGGAAAGGGTGTAGGGAATGTTACCCCTCAAGTGAATGAGGGTGACTCGATTCATTTAGACAAACTCTTTTATGTACCTGATTGCAAGAAGAACCTGGTATTCATTTCGACAATGGAAGTCAAAGATTTCAAGGTAGCATTCATCGATGGAAAGGTACGTGTTTGAAAATGGAATTTTCAAAGCTGCTTTTGAGTTTAGGGTTGGAAATTTGTATCAAGTTACAGGATGGTCCGTTGGGGACCATGTCATTTGTCACATCTATAACACCGAAGATCTAGTTATTATGGGGCCCTACCCGATGTGAGTCAGATGGTGACAGGGATGCCTGTATTCAAGAAGAGCATGAAGGTACATGTCTAATATGTACCAAAGAAAAATCCTATAAGGGGACCATTCCCCTCATATAACAGGTCCACAGGTTTGGAACAACCCAAGGAATTTTAAGAATCGTGATTAAGAATCTCATCTTTACAGGTGGAAGAAAACCCTCTATGGCTTGAAGCAAAACACCCCGTGCATAGTATGAGAGGACTGATAGCTCTCTGATGAAGCTGAGATTCACTAGGAGTGAAGCCAATACAAACCTTTGCTTGAAGGTTGTGGATGATAGACCTCTCATACTGGCACCTTCTGAGGACGACCTCTTTCTGACAGGGCCAGACCCTCTCATTTGCAGAAGTAAGAGGGAGTTGGATTCCAGATTTGGAATGGTAAACTTCAACCCTGTGACTACCTCAATGGAGATTAACATTCAGAAGTTATGTGATAGTAATATCAGACTAGATTTGGGAAATGCCTCTGAGTTTCATAAACTCATTCGCATTGATGTTCTTGGTGAACTTCCGTCTGGACATATGTTTTGTAGTTAGCATGATGAGCTCATATATGGTTGAGCCTCACTGGATTGGTGCTAAGAATCTTTTGAGATATCTTCGGGGCACAATCTCTCATGGATTGAGATACACTACCAGAAATGTGAAGTTGCATGATTATTCGAATGCTGACTAGGTAGGTAGTGTGGAGGATCGCAAGAGCACTTTTGAGTGCTGGTTCTCTTTGGGTTCTGCTTCGATAACCTGGATGTGCAGGAAGCAGAAGACGATTGCTTTGAGTGCTACTGAAACTGAATACATACGAGTATGATCTCGTGTGAAGCTGCTTGGTTATGGAAGTTCTTCAGTGAGCTATTTGTAAAGATGATGAATACCACTGTGATTTCCTATGACAACCAGGGGGGATTTGATTGTTGTGGAATCCCGTATTCGATGATTGCTCTAGCAGATAGACATCCGATACCACCTTATCTAAGATATGGTAATTTGATGAGCGAGGAGGCTACATCACATTGAGACTAATGTACAGGTCACAAAAATGTTGTCAAAGCCCCGGGGAAAGGTCAAATTTGTGACTTTCCTGAGCGACTTGGAGTCATTGAGAGACCTTCGTATAAGGGTCCTGCATGTTGCATGCATTGAGTTCTGGGAGACCTAGGGGGCTTGGGTTACTTACTGGAGCAACACACGACCATAGGGTGACTCACCCTCCCCTAATGGTGCGATGTGTACATGGTGAATAGCTCAGCCTACCCCTATGATACCCTGAGGCGATTTTGGGATAAGATGATTAGTTCTCCTATGGAACAGGATGATTAGTTCTCCTATGGGCCGGGATGATTAGTTCTCCCATGGTGACTGTGGGATAGGATGATTTGTTCTCCTATGGATAGGATGATTAATTCTCCTATCGAGGCATCCTACCCATGTAGTCTGGGACTCATGGGAAGTACCTCTCATCTGATCAATGAGCAGGGAAATGGGGTTAAGGACTAGTAGTAGTACTATCGATGGATGCATCATTGTATCTACCATACTCCCTATGCTAGGATGACCTCCATTGATCTAGGATCAATATGAGTGGTTTGAGACACTCTCCTTTGATATTGATCTCGGATCAATAAAACTGACTTCGGGTCAGTAAGAGTGATATGACACACTCTCTTCAGGTGAAAATGACTTCAGGTCAGTAGAGAATGGTATGGTGCATTCTTGATCAAATCTTCTTCTTCATGGTTCAGCAGAGCAAAGCAGAACTGAGCATATCTTAGCAGACAAGAGTAGAGTAGAGCTCAGCAGAGCCCAATAGAGCATAACAGTGCGGGGCATTGATGGTAGAGATAGTACAGTGGGACATATGGATCTGTAGATGGAGTTCTCCCTAGTTGAGAGGGAGTGTTAAAATTGGAAACTAGGGCCAAACTACATGTGTGTCATCTTTTTAATGGTAGGTGATATTTTTCTTGGATCCTTCTCATCGAGAGGTGTAGGATTGATCTAAAGATCATCCTATTCCGACAAGTATTCATGGAGATATGAATTTATTTATGTTATGGGACAATTTGTCAAGGTCAGCCAGCAACCACATCGCCCCCACTTGTGCTCAACGTTTTAGTATAAATAGAGGTGCCTTGAAGGTCAAGGATACACACACTTATTTTGATCTCTTCCTCTCCACTTGTCTTAAGTTTTCACGGGAGGAGAGATCCCAAGAAGACAATGCTTCCCTAATGGAGAAGATGCCCTAAAATGCAGTAATGGAGTTGATGCATTAAAATGCAGTCATGGAGAGGACACCCTAGCTCAACGATGTGATGGAAGAAGGCATGCGCTAGATCTGAACGCTGCCATGGGAAGGTAGAGTCTTGGACGTTCCCTAGCCGTAGTCAAGAGGGGAAGTAAAAGTGTAAGCCCTCAATGCAGTCAAGAAAAAGGTCTTCTGTCTAAGGGAGTTTCAATGCTATCCAAGGAACCCTAAGGAAAGCCCTAGCCACAGAAATTAGGAGGAAGTTTGTAGCCATATGGACGTTGTTAAGAGGGATATGCCATGCCCTCATCCACTATGCTAAAAGAATCAAGGACGCAGTCAAAGGATATGTTAACTTGTAAAAGAATCCGTTGTCATGAGGAAGCCCTACTACCTAAAATCATGATCTAAATCAAGGCAGCCCTAAACACTGTCCTTAAAAGATGTTTTAGCGGCAGTAGGAGGAGAGTCCTAGCAGTCATTAAGGGAGAGGTATAGCTGTTGTGAAAGGAAGGTTTGATCATAGTCACAGGAGGCCTATTTCATCAGTCAAAATAACCTCAACCACAACAATAAAGAGACTGATCAATGTGTACATTTGAGAGTTGTTTCAGGGGTCAAATTAAAGGGCTGAACTGCTTGCTAGTATGAGGTTTGAGTGAGCTCTTGCAGGAAGGATATCAACCACTCTATAGGCTTTCATAATCATGTTCTAAGGATTGTTGTATGCCACTTGGATAAGAAGTGAACATAGACATAGTTCAGTCATTGTTTAGGGCTTGAAGGCTACTCCGAATTCTAAAGGAAATGATATTTCATTGGAGATCAATTGCAGTCAAATTTGGGCAGATTTTAAGGATTGTTAGGAGACTTCACTTTAGACCTATTAAAGGAGTCTAGGCGCTCTACTAGGTTGTAAGCCATAGCAAGCAGCTAAGACTGGTGAGTGCAATGGGATGATGGTTGCAACATATTGGATCCCATGATGGATGCAGCATGATTGTTGCAACATTGGGTGCAGCTTAGTGATGGGAGCAACACTGTGATGAGAGCAACTCAGTGATTGAGTGAAGCACGGTGACAGGTGCAGCATGATGATAAGGTGCAACAGTATGATGTGTGTAGCATGGTGATGGAGTCACCTTGGATCAGTGAAAGCAGTATGCCTTCTACTCAACTCAGATCAAATACCTTATATGTTATCTTCTTAGAGAAAATCTCTACTCTTAGTTAGATAAGTCAAAGGATTGACTTATGATGTATTTGTACTACCTCTCTCTCTTTTGAACTATTGAAGAACATATAAGAAGAATTGGTCAAGGTTTTCCCCACATTGGGGTTTGTCCCTGGCTATCGCCACATCTTGTGTCCTCTTGTCTTGGCTTGTCTTCTGCGATTTGTATTTATGTTCTATCTATAGTTTAATTTAATGATGACGTGATTGCTAATTTGGAAAATATATTGAGCTAACTGTGAAAATTGAAATAAATTCCTCTAGCATAGAACATACCTAAACTTATCACAGAGAGAGAGAGAGAAAGATAAGAAGGGATAAAGGGATAGGGGAGAGAGAGAAAGAGAGTAGGGGATTGAGAGAGAGAGAGAGAGGCTTAATGAAAGGGGGAAAAAGGGATATGGGGGGGTGGAATATAGGGATGGGGAGAGAAAGGAAATGGGGGAGAGGAGGTGAAGGAGGGAGAGATGGGAAGAGAGAAAATGAGACAGGGGGAAAAAGAGAAGGGGATTAGAGAGAGAGAGTGTGTGTGTGTCTATTAGATAAGGAAGAGAGATAGATTGGGAAAGGATGGGAGAGGGGGCATAGAGAAAGGGGGAGAGAGAGAGAGAGAGAGAGAGAGAGAGAGAGAGAGAGAGAAAATGGGGTGGATAGAACGATATGGGGAAAATAAGAGAGGGAGGTAGACAAGTGAATAGGAGAAGACAAAGGGAAAAAAAGAGATGGGGAAAGGAAGAAAGAGAGGGAGACAAGGGAATGGGGCAATATAGAGAGAGACAAAAAAAGGGAAACTTAAGGGGAGAGAAAGAGAGGGAGGTAGGGAGGGAGAGTCATAGGGGGAGGTAAATGGGGAGAGAGGGAGAGTGGCGGAGAAAGGAGGGAGACATACAAGGAGAGAGAGACGTGGGGATATAAGAGGGAGATATTAGGGAGGGGAGAGAGAGAGAGAGAGAGAGAGAGAGAGAGAGAGAGAGAGAGAGATGGGGGAAGGAAGACAGAGTAAGAGAGATAATGGAGTATTGAAAGGGGGAGAGAGATAGAAATATGGAGACATAGGGGAACAAAGAGAGAAATGGATATGGAAATGGGGGAGGGGGAGTGGGAGGAGGGAAACACAAGGAGAGCGAGAGAGAGAGAAAGGGATATGGAGAAAGATATAATAGTGGGGGGGATTAAGGAAAGAGATGGATAGAGGGATGATGGAAGGAAAAAGAGAGGGATATAGGAGGGAGACAATAGATGTGAGAGAGAGGGGGGAGGGAAAGAGAGAGAAAGGGAGATATAGGGAAAAAGAGAGAGTGTGTGTGTGTCAAAGACAAAATGATGGGGAAAAGAAGAGACATGGGGAGGAATATGGATAGGGACAGAGAGATGGAAAGAGGGATAGGGAGAGGGGGAGAGATAGAAAGGTATGGGGAAAGGGGTAGAGATAGAGGGTGGATTAGGAAAAAGGAAGAGGATGGTAGAGAGAGAGGGAGGATTAGGGGGAGAGAGAGAAATGGGGGGATAAGAAAAGGGGGAGAGAGATAGAAACATGGATAATGGGAGGGGAGAGAAAGGGAGAGATAGGGAAAGGTGTAGAGAGGGTGAGGCTTAGGGAAATAGAGAGAGATGGATATAAGAGGGAGATATTGGGGAGAGAGAGAAGAAAAGATAGGGAAAGGGGGAAAGAGAGGAGAGAGACATAGTGGAGAAAGAGAGAGAAAAGGTGACATAGAGAGATAAACAAAGACAGATGAGGAAAGGAAAATATATAGAGAGGTGGGAAATAAGGAAAGGGAGAGAGAGATAAAAATATGGATATGAAAAGGGGATAGATAGGAATGGATATGGAGATGGGTAGAGATAGGTTGGATTAGGGGGAGGAGAGAGATAAGAGGGAGATATAGGAAGAGAGAGAGTGGGGAGGGTTAGGGAAAAGGGGTAGAGAGGAGCGGGGGGAGAAAGAGAGACTTGGGAAGGATGGTGAGAGAAAGCTAATAATAGAGAGAAAAAACTTACCCATTATATTAACACATCTGCATTATAGAAATGTGTGCACATATTATTAAATTCAAAAAATACTTGTAAGGTTCACCTTTTTCCAATTACGTGGTGGATTAAGTAACCCATTTCATTTTATTTTAAATTTAGATCAACAAACTTCTTGATTTAGTATACATAAAAATGAAAATACCACTATTTTTACAACTTTTTGATTTTCAACCATATTTTTATTTATAATCTAAACATTCATTACTAATAAAACTACACACTCTTATTATTAACTGTGCAAATTACACGCTAAAGATTAATTCTTGTTTTTTGGCACATATATCAAATTTCTTTAAAATATAGATTTTTTATATCCGCTATAACATTTAATTTTTTATTTAAAAAAGAAAAGAAGAAACCAAAAAAAATTCCACTAATAGAGATGACCTACGCACTATCATTTTTGTTCTTCCCATTTTTTATTACAACTAACATGTCTTATCATTTATGTTTTTCCAAATTTTTATTATAACTAACATGTCTTAATGGTGTAGCATTATCTTACACTAATCCCAATCCTATTAACCATACTTGAAATACTTTTGTTTTTCTAAATTAAACATCCATTTTCAAATCAACTAACCCCAGAAATTAAAAACAATATTTACTTAATATGTATGGGAAAGCACAAGATACAAACTAAGGACTTTTTATTATTCGGGCGAAAATAATTTCTTTACTTAACATGTTTAAAAACACACAAGATGGAAATAAGGTATTTATTAGATTTAATCGGGATTATTCCTTGTCTGTAGAGATTTTATTGGGATGATTTCATGTTTTAATTTTTATTCAGTAATAATTAAACTAATTTAGGTTTTTTAAATTATAGTGAATATTGTGAATATTAAGATAATATTTTGTGTACACATAAATATATTATGTGAATTTAAATTTTAGATAACATAATTTAACTTATATATAAATTAAGAGTATTTTATATTAAAATATTTAATTTTAATATATTATAAATAGATGCAATTATAAATAGATTATATCATTATTAGATTATTATTTCATTATTAGATTATGATATTATAAATAACATATTTTTATCTACATCATTTTAATCCATTTAAATTAAATTAATGGTTAAAGATTACATCCAAATTAAGTCACTGGATTTGTCCCTTCCTTATATGTTGTGAATTAGACACAATTTTTGTTGACACATGTTCGATTCATTATTGGTGAGTATCCAAAGTTTGGTATTTGTGTCAGGAAGGTGTATGATTTGTGTCCAGAGATAATTGCAATTTTTTGACATATGTCCGTCGAAATCGGGTTCTATTTGTCTATTTGCATTTGTTGATTGGGTGTTGTGGGACTGTGGAAGTGATCAACAAAGGAGATAAGAGTGTTTTGGATGATGACAATACTCTTAAGGGGTCATCCTCCATACCAGCAAATGCATAGATTACATTGGATACAAAGAAGGAGGATGTAGAAGAGAGAAGTTATGGTATTGATGCTAATTTTGATGTTGACGAGCTATAGGCATAGCCTATAGCCTATTGGCAACAACATATGAGATTCTTCCTTCTCATTCTATGATTCTAGGTTCTAGTGTCTACCTTGTTTTGTATTTGCTACTTGTCATTAGCATTCCTAGTCAAGAGTCCTCAAGACAGATTAAATTTTTTGTGCTTGTCCAATGTCAATTTAGCATATTCGTCATTGATGTGGTAGTAAGTGCTAGTTGTAAGCTTGTATAATTGATGAATCATGATTGTATGCATAATTTTACAACGTCCATGTATGATTGAATTTGCATCATCATGAGAATTTGTGTACTATCTATTGATTTTTTTATTATATATAACGTATCCTATGTGTCATTTTCTAGGAGGTCTTTGTGTCTCGTGTCGGACTATCATATTTTTATTTCCTATGTGTTCTGTGTCCCTGTGTTAGGTGACTTAGCATCCAAACCATTAGTAAATATTCATTAACTCCCCTCCGGGCCTTTGGTTTACTTATGGCGTTTGGTAAGGAACTTATTTGGAAATTCTTTTGCGGAAAGTTGTAAAGTCATATAGATTGGCTCACCCTAGATACGTTCATTAGTATACTTTCTCGTTCATATAGACAAAACTTGACTTACTTACCAACAACCCTCTTTAGATATGATGATTAAGTTACCTGTTATCTCAATATACGACTAGATTCATTAGGCATGATTTAGTTACCTCTCTCACACACAGATATATATATATATAGTATATTACATGTCATTTTCTGGGAACTCTTTGTTTCATACTATCGTATTTGTGTGTTCTGCATGTCTCATGTCCCTGTGTCAAGTAACTTAGCATCCAAACCATTAGTAAATATTAATTAACTCCCCGCAAACACATTAGTAAGAAAGAAATTGTTAAAACAACTATAACAACTTGACCTCACTTTCGGGTTAGTCTAGTCATAATTAAAAAAATTGATAAATAAACACTAAGTGGAACAATGCACAGTTGAATACAACACATTATGAGATGCACTCTTAGAAACTGGAAATAGTTCAAATTAATAATATTTGTCGGATGCATAGTGCGTATCATGGCAATGTACAAGGAAAATTTCTCACGATAAAAAGGCATTACACTGTGACCTTAACTACGGAGAGTATCAACTAATTTACAATTAATGTAAAAGCAAGTCCACGACAAAGAGGAATTAGCGGCAAGAAGCAATTATTTAATGGACAGTTCTCAAGTGACAACATCAACGAGCAATTGGACAGTGTGGCACATTTGAGCAAATAGCCTTCCAAGTGCGCAGCAAAGATCAATAACTCAAGTGACATATATATCAAGTCAATCTTTCGCAAGCATGAGAAACAAAAATTAAGAAATTTGAGTGATATTTATTAGCAAAATGAAGGTGGCAGTAGGGCAAGTCTGAATTCATTCACGTTCACACCACTTCAGGTTATAGAAAAATTGCAATCTGATTTGTTATATGCTTACATTTATTTTGGTAGTTATCATTAATTTTCCAACAATCGGATGCATAATGCTTATTATAACAATGGATTCAGAAGTTTAAGTGATATTTATGAGCAAAATGAATGTGACACTAGCGCAGGTTTGAATTCATTCAGGTTCATGCCACTTCAGGCTGTAGAAAATTCTACAATCTGATTTGTTAGATGGTTACATTTAGTTTGGTATTTGTCATTAATTTTCCAACAATCGGATTCATAACACGTATTATGGCAATGTACAAAGAGAATTTTTCATGATAAAAAGGCATTACATTATAACCTTAACTATGGAGAGTAGCATCTAGTTTGGAGCTAATGTAAAAGAAAGTCTACCACAAGAAGACAAAGAGGAATTAACAACAAGAAGTAATTCTTTAATGGTGACTCCTCCTGCACTTATTCAAGATCAACAAAGCAGTCCTCAAGTGACATAATCAATAATAAATAAGACGTGCATTCAAGAAAAGACCTTCTAAGTACGTAGCAAAGATAACTCCATCTTCTTCAAGTTTAACATCAAGTGACATATCAAGTGCATCTTTGCCAAGCATGAGAAGACAAAAATTCAAAAAATGGAGTGATATTTATGAACAAAACAAAGGTAACAGTAGTGCAAGTGTGAATTCATTCACATTCATGTAGCTTCAGGTTGTAGAAAAATCTACAATTTCATTTGTTAGATGGGTTGTCACTACATTTAGTTTGGTAGTTGTGATTAATTTTCCAACAATTAGATGCATAATGATTATTATGGTAATGTACAAGGAGAATTTTCAACGATGAAAAGGCATTACATTGTGACCTTAACTACAAAGAGTACTAGTCAATTTACTAGCAGTTGGATTAGTCATTTTGGATCTGTTGGAGAATTTGAAAGAAACAATATAGACCAAACTGTAGCTATGACTACTAAATTAAACAAAGACACATCAAACAGAGGGCGAGATGTCTGCCTTTGGCTAAGCATGTCTATTTATACAAAAAATTTAGTCGGTTACATCAATTTGAATATTGATTTTTTGAGGCATTGTTGCCCCTTCAATTTTGAATAAGCTAAGGCATTGGGTGGTTGGAGGAAATGTTGACAATTTGAATATGAATAAGTTAAAATGGTTTTGACTATGGCAATGATCCCTAAAGTTGGTGAAATAATTATATTTTATATTCTCTCCCTGAATAATTTTACCCAAAAAAAATATTGGTGAGGATTTTATAAATGTCTACAAACTGGTCTTCTAATCCACATAACTCCAATTTAAAGCATTGCCTTGAGTTGTTATTATCTTCTCTTTGAGGTTTCTTAATAATGGGCATTATTATTTTCTCTCTTGTACCTGCATACAATCGATTATTGATGTCCATATAAAAATAAATCCATCTATCGAGGTACATGGGTACCATCTGTTGTAGTCGCTAGTTCTCTAGGAATCCTTTTCAGTTACATGGTTCATTAATCATGTTAAACTCTTCCTAAGTTGGTCCCTTACATTTTAATTCCATCTCACAATTTTAACTTCTTTAATTACATATCTAGATATGAGTACACCCTTGTAGCTACCTAGTGGTTAATTCCACAACTTGATGTCACATCTGCTCTCTACATAAGAGGGATAAATGCTACATTCCTGACTCAACGATTACACATCAAGCTTAGATACAAGTACACCCTCTTATGGTTATTTCCACAGCTTGGTGTCACATCCTCTCTCTACTGAAGAGGGATCATCTCTTTATTGAAGAGGGATAAAAAAATTAATGTCAAACTCAATGAGGCTTAAAACACACATGGGGAAATCAACTTTGGGGTGTCGGGTACAATCAATCATGCACCCCTTACAACATAAATGCCGCATTACAATAATCTCAAGTTAGGTAGAATTAATAATATTCCTATATTCAAATATCTTCCCAAACATATAAACTCATTTAGATTTCATCAAAATGCATTACTTTCTACTTTACCTCATATTCTTTGAAATTATGCACAGATTGTGCCTTCATTATCCTCATCATAATTTTACATCAAAACTGTAAGAATGATCCTGTAACAAATTTCACACAACAACAAATTTTTTCCTCGCTAACTACTTGGACATTTACCACTCCATAGGGAATATGTTCCACACAATGTTACATAAACGTACGTCATTAAAGTCAACTCTTTCACCCTTTTGAAGTGTGTCACTCACATATGGAGGGATTGTTGGCTCACATTGTTGGTTCTTGATGTTGAAACAATCGATGAGGGCTTCGACCTGCCAAACTATCTAGATCAAATACCTTATGGGTTTCCCCTCTTCATGGACAACAACGACTCTCTAGCAAAGTTTACACGTCTCCTTCTATCTATATTCCAAATTCTCAACAGGAATTGCAACACCAATTGAGTGATCAATACTTCACAAATTACTTCAAGATAAATGACAATGAGACAAATGAGAATGTGGACCTCACTACACCAAGCATTTGTTATGAATAAAATATATATAAACTAATACTAATAATGTAAACAATAATAATAATAAAGAATGATTAGTTAACTAGTAATTAGTTAACGAAGAAGCATGTCCCTAAGGACATGACTGTTGGTGAAAAGGTATATGCCTAGGTATATAAGCAGACCCTCACCCTCATTTGCAATCATCTCAATAATTATTTATGTAATATTCAATATACAATTACTTATCCTACCATGGATGTCTTTGTCTTCAAAGGATTCTGAAAATTATTGTTTCATATACAAACTTTGTTCGTTACATTGGTATCAGAGCCAAGTTAGTAGATCTCGGTATTTAACCATCAATTTTCGTCAACCTTGTTGTCGTCACAATCATGGAAAATTTTAGGGGTGAATGTTCGCCCTTAGGCGAAATTAAGGGGTTTTAAATTTTTAGCAGGCGAATATTTTGTATCATAGTACATTTTTACAAATCGCCTCAAATAGCCCACCTTATTTTAAGGGAGAGGGTAAAAAAGGTAAATTTAGCCCTTGAAATTAGGAGTTACAACCTTCCATTCACCCGAATTTTCAAGAATAGGTTTATTTAAGTGAATCCTATGGGCCAAATACCATATTTGTAAAAGAGGTATGGTAAATTAATAAAAATATAAATAAATGAGAGGTATCGTAAATTAATTAAACATTTTTTATATTTACTCCATAAGTCACCTTATATACATGCAAGGGTGTAAAAAAATAAAGATATAAATAAGTGGAGGTATGGTAAATAAATAAAACCTCTTTTTATACTTACTCAAAAGGTATGGTAAACAAATAAAAATATAAATAAACTAGACGTATGGTAAATAAATAAAACCTCTTTTTATATTTAGTCTGTAACCCTCTTTCTATTTATGAAGGCTTAAAAAAGAAGTTTTTTTAAGTGAATCCTATGGGCCAAATACCATATTTGTAAAAGAGGTATGGTAAATTAATAAAAATATAAATAAACAAGAGGTATGGTAAAAAAATAAAACATTTTTTTATATTTACTCCATAAGTCACGTTATATTTATGAACACTCAAAAAATGTGTTATATTTAGGTGAAACCTAAGGGCAAAATACTATGGGCCAAATACCATGGGCTAGATTATTTTTTGTGTGTAAATCAGCATATTATATTAGCATAAGAATACATATTTTACAAAAGGTCTGCACGAGCAGACAACAGACTACCATTTTACAGAGCAATCACCAAGAGATGACCACAAAGACCAGCCAAACGACCCCGGGCACACCACGCAGGGCGGCAGAGAAAAAGGGGGTTGACAAAAGCAGTAGAGATCAGACCTCTAAACAACTAGAGCCACAAACAATGAACTATGAGTTCTTGAGCAAAAATATAACAAAACCAAGAAAACCCACCAGGGAAGGTAGATACAACAACTGACCCAACCTCAGGAATTCAACAAGAACAAAAGCCAAAACCTGTTACATTTCAAGAACAATATAATTTTTGGAGGTATCCGGCACAGATGGTGTCTTAGCTTTGCTTACCTGAGCAGGCGCTGGATGAGTGTTCTGAAAATCGCCAGTGTGCTCCTCCATCCTATCCTCAGCATGCCTGGCATTAGGACCTATAGTGTGCCTCAAGAGACTAATTAGAACCGAGAGTTTCTTTGACATGTTGTCAAATTGTTTTTCCAATGCACTTATCTTGAACTCCAAGCTTTCTAGAATAGCAATGTGCTCCTCTGACGCAGCTGCAGTCGCTTGTTGGGCTTGACACACTTGGTCAAAATAGTTCCCTTGCATACTCAGAGCCTTGGCCAACATTGTCTTCATTCTCCACATCTCTGCTTGCGTTCGCACAAACTGAGTTGCACGCGTTGTAATCGAGCTAGGGTCCTGAATCCAGTCAATCTCCTTCTCCAGCTCTTGAGCCTTCAAATTTTCCTCCTCCTCCGTGGCAATGGCCTCCAACTCCTCGATTTTCCATTTTTCTTTCTGCAAGATGCAGGTCTCATATGCTTCACGAGCTCTTTTTAAATATCTATTGGTCGAAGCCTTATGACTTCCCTCTCCCGCCATGATTTCAACCACATTCGACAGGCAGCACAACATTCTACGACCGAAGGAAGAGAGTTTCAGCCTCCAAATCGAAGAAACAGTGCCTCTGCCTATGTGTAGAGCTACTAATAAATAGATAAGATTGGGGGATTCACTGGCTGTGTGCCTATCCACTCCCTGTTGCCCGCAGGTCTTGTCATCATTATTCCTGCGAGGTGGTGTATTATTTCAGTTATGGCTCGATATCTTGCCCTTGCGATCACTTTCCTTGCCATCCTCCAAAGCATGCCAAGTGTACCATCTACTATAAGGGCGTCAACGGCGCACATTCATTTTGATCATGTATCGGATGCAAATGCCTTCCTCCTGCTCGAGCATTGAATTCTCCTGAACTGCCTGTCCTTCGCTCCTCTGCCAACCTTTAAATCTACCTGCTGTATGCATGATCCTACTCATGTCGTAAACCGTACCTAAAGCGCCGACCCTTCAGCCTTACTTTTCATTCATCAAATCCTGCCTTGAGAGCAGGGTACACCTATCTCTTAATTTCGGGCATATGACGTCCTGCCAACAACTGTCCAATATGCTAGTGGGGTTCTCTAAACCATAATTCGCTAGATGGTTCGTGACTACGTTGGCTTTACGTCTAACAGCCTGAAAGATCAAACCTTTCAGCCACCCCAAATGTTCAGCTATGTTTTCTGTAACTTTAGCCAATCTCCAGTGCTGAGTGACCTTACTAGCTTTGGCTCCCGCATACATCTTTCTGGCTGCTGTTATCATGAGCTGAGAGTCCCCCTCAACCACCACTCTGTCTGCCTGTAAGTTTCTGAGAATTCTGAGACCTTGTTCCATAGTTGCGAACTCCATCTCATTGTTCGTTCCTTCTCCTAAGGCTCTGTTGTAGATATGCTGAATTTCTCCTACGCTATTCCTTATAATGCCCTCGATGCCGACCATTCCTGGATTGCCTCTTGAAGCTCCATCAAAATTTAGCTTGAGGAAGCCTGCAGGTGGTCGTTTCCAGATACTCAACTTGGTGCTCATTTCCTGTTGGTGATTCAATGTAGGCACACTCATTCCATTATCCAGGTTAAAGGCTTTTAAAATTTGTAAGTCCCGATTTGATACTTTGTTATCTTGGTCTGCTTTGCTTTTGACAAGAACCAATTGTCTTACATTTTGGGTAATAATTTCTAGAGCATGAATTATATCTCTAGTTTCATTTAAGAATACTCTTCTATTGCGTTTTTTCCAAATTGTCCATGTGATGAACCCCGGCATTATTTTCCAAATGGTATTGATCCTCTGATTACTAGAAAAGTTTCCCCGGCAATTCTCAATGGTCTCTTTGATGGAATTTATGGTTCTGTCTGTTTGCTGCAAAGTGTTTTCTGCCCAATTCCATAGGTGTTTAGCCCACTCGTAAGTGTTGAAGAGATGATTCATAGTTTCTTCTTCCTGATTGCACATGGGGCACCTAGAAGGGCCGCAAAACCCTTTATTGCGGAGATTCTCCCATGTGAGAGTTTTCCTGCGCATTAGGAGCCAGAGGAAGATTTTAATTTTCGGCCAGAATTGAGAATCCCAGACCTGGTTGCTCCATTGAACCTCTTTGACTGGCTCTGAGTTTTCGATATACTCTCTGGCTTCTTTGAGCATGAAGTAGCCCCCTCCTTGCTTTCCCCATCTTAGTTGATCTCTGCCATCAGCCTTCCTTATTCTTCTTTTGTTTAATAGATTCTGCAGGTTCCTGACATCGTTGTTGGCCTTAGTTGAGTTTTTTGTATCATTGATCGTCCATTCTCTCCATTCCAGGTCCCTGCTATTAGGATTCCAATAGTCATTCACCGTGGCTCTCCCTAGCCCTTGATAATTTATCTGCAGGTCTGCAAACTCTGGCCTCTCTAATTTCGGGAGTTGTTGCCAGGTGTCCTCCCAAAACAAGGCCGTTTCCCCATTACGAATTTCCCAAAAGCTATTCTCCTGTACAATACCTCGATTACTCCTTGCAAGGTTCCAGATCGAAGATCCTTCTGGATTCTCTTGCATTCTGATTAAGTCCCGAGTGTTGTGCAATGGAGCGTATTTTTCCTTCCAATTTCTAGCCCAAGGAAGATTGGGTTCCTTCAGCCATTTCCACCAAAGCTTAGCCCCACAGGCTCTATTAATGGTAAAGGGATCTAGCAGGTTTAACCCTCCCAATTTTTTGGGTTTGCACAATTTATTCCATGCCACTAGTGCCCATTTTTTCTTCTCTGTGTTTCCTATCCATAAAAAGGATCTTTGAATCACCCTCATCTTCTGCAAGACTCCCTTGGGAGCAGGGATTATGGAGAGCAAGTATTGAGGAATAGCTTGCAGAACTGCTTTAGTTAACACTAGCCGCCCTGCAAAATTGAGAGCTCTATGGGTCCAGTGATGACATCTCTTCTCCAAATTGGCTAGGATCTTCTCCCAATGCACTTTTTGCCAAGGTTTGTTTGTTAGGGGAGCGCCTAGGTACCTCGAGGGCAGACTTCCTCTGTGGAAGCCTAGAATGCTTGACAGAGTTTTTTGCACAGCTAGATGCGTATTGAAGAAAAAGATGGTAGATTTAGATAGATTAATTTCCATACCTGAGGCTTCACTTAAAAGATTGAGGATCCTCTTGTAGCCCAGGGCTTCTTTTACTGTAGGAGAACCATGCAACATTGTATCATCAACAAATTGTTGGTGAGTGGTCGCTGGAATATGGGGCAGGGGCTGTAACCCTCTGATCTTTCCTTCATCTTTAGCACTGCGAATGAGTCTACTCAAACCTTCCATCAGTATAACAAAAAGGAATACTGATAAAGGGTCTCCTTGTCTGATTCCTCGTGAGGGGGAGAATTGGTTGGCCGGGGAGCAATTAACCAGAATAGAAAATTTGGTAGATTTAATCAGAGCTAAAATCCATTTAACCCATTGATTGGCAAACCCGAAAGCTTTTAGGATTGCTTCAAGGTAGTTCCAGTTGACCTTATCATAAGCCTCAGATAAGTCCAGTTGCATCATCATTCCTGCAATTTTCCTGGATTGAAGAGTATGAATCATTTCCTGAGCCAGTAAAATATTGTCCAGAATTTGCCTTCCTTCAACATACCCTGATTGTTCTTATGAGATGAGGCTCGGAAGAATAGGTTTCAATCTATTGGCAATAAGTTTAGAGATAATCTTATAAATGACATTGCATAAAGCAATGGGCCTAAACTTTGCTGGGGTGTTGGCTTCTTCTTCTTTGGGAATCAGGGCTAGGAAAGTAGAATTTAGGGATTTGAGAATTGAGGCCGAGCGCCGAGAGTCCTCCACCACTTCCCAGACCTCAGATTTGACAATTTCCCAGTAGGTTTTATAAAAGTTGATGGTAAAGCCATCAGGTGGGTGCTTTTTCATTCGGCATAATCTTCACAGCTTCTTCCACCTCTTCCAGAGAGATTTCCCAAGTTAATGCAAGATTTTTCTCATTGGTGATTGTTTTGGGAATGGATTTAATGAGTTCATCGATTGCTTCTGTTCTGTCCACCTCAGGCTCCTGAGCTATGCTGTTAAAATGCGTAGTGAGCAGGGTTGAGATTCCTTGATGATTCTGAAGAATGTCTCCCTGATCGTTTCTAAGACTGAGGATTTTATTGGCACCTCTGTAGTCTAGAGTTGATCTGTGAAAGAATTTGGTGTTCTGTTCCCCTTTCTTTAGCCACTGAATACGGGAATTTTGCTTCCATAGGGTTTCTTCTTGTTGGCAGCGAAGCTGCCATTGTTGCATCAAAAATTTTTCTTGGTCTGTAGAGTCTGAGTTGTTATCTCCAGTTATCCATCCATTGTGAATCTGCTCTAGCTGCTCCTCTATTTTGGTTTTCTCTTTAAATATATTCCCAAAAACTGTTACATTCCATGCTTTGATTTTATTTCTGATGTATCTCAATTTACCTTGTAATTTGTACATTTTGGTGCCTCTTATGTCCATCGGTTCATGCCACCACTTCTCAACAAGTTAAATAAAGTCTGGGTGATTAAGCCAAAACTTCTCAAATTGAAATGGCTTGTTTCTAGGAGTGCCCTGGATTGCAGCAATTAGAGAAATGGGCCAATGGTCTGACCCTCCACTAGGTAGAATGTCTGATTCTACTACCACTCCCTCCAACAGAATGCTTTCAAATATAAGAAATCTGTCAAGATGAGAGGCGATTTGTCTTTCACCTACCCATCTGTTATTCCAAGTGAAGGCCCCACTCTTGGGTTGAATATCCACTAATTTAGCTGAAACGATGAAATCTAAGAAAGCTTCAGAATCTTTGTTGAGTCTCCTGATCCCTCCTTTCTTCTCTAAAAGTGAAGTGATCATATTGAAATCTCCTCCTATGATTGCCTTCACGCTGGGATATCTAAGCTTTAGATTCAAAAGAGTTCTAAGAAAAATGTATTTCTCTTCTAATTTCTGAGGTCCATAAACGTTGGTGCACAGATAAGTCTCTGAGTTGCCTATCATTTGAACTTCTAGAGCTATAAAGGATCTGTTAGCTTCAGCTGAGAGGATATTGATTACATGCGGATCCCACAAGGTGACTAAACCTCCTTCCCATCCATGACTAGCAGTCTCCATGTATTTCATATGTCTACCTAGCTTTTTGCTTACATTATCAATAATGTTACTTGCGCATTTGGTTTCTTGCACAAATACAATATCAGGTTTTTCCTTCTGGACCTTCCTCTTTAAGAGCCTTTGTTTAGTTTGGCTATTGAGCCCTCTGGCATTCCAAGAGATGACTTTCATTTAAAACTAAAGAGAAAATTAGTGATTAAGAGAAAAATCTTCTAGAGCTTTCATCTTACCAGAGTTTAAAAGCAGTATTCCCAGTTCCTGCAGAGCCTCATTGTTGGATTTGCGCCCTCTCTTCTTCCTTTGTTTAAAGTTGGTTGAAGTGTGAAGTGGGCCTTTTGTATGGATTCCCATTCCTTTTGCTATGCCCAGATTCTTGTTTTGCCTATCCAACTCTTCTTTCTGTCTTGCAACAAATAGCTCATTAATTCTTGTTACCTCCTCTTCCAGAATGTTTTCCATCCCTTGCTTCTTCCAGTTTTCCACCATGTTTGGTAGGTTAACTCCTTCCTGCTCTAACACCTCATTGAGCTCCATATCCTCACTTCCGATGTCACTCATCAACATTTCTACATCTTCATCTGTCCCTTCTGTTACTTCCTGAGTCTGTTCTGTGATGTTTTGAATGTTTTCCTCCACTGCTTTGGTTGCATACTCTGTTGTATTTTTGTTTGCTTCAGAGGTATTTTGTTCCTTATTATGGTCCTTTGATTCAGTTTCAGTCTCCAAAACCTCAAAAGCATTACCGGTATTACCTTGCGTTGCGCCTGTTCTGATCGGTCGTTTCTTGTTTGCTCTCTGTCTTGCTCTTGGTCTTATGAAGGTATCCCTGTTCTTTTCCGCCTGCTCTCCCTTAAGTTCTTCCACTAATCTGTTTAATGTACATTCTCTTATTAAATATCCATGCTCATGACACTTCCTGCATCGAAATGGAATTTTCTCATAGTCAATAGCTTGGAAATAGTCCTCATCCCTGTATTCCAACCACATTCCTTCATGCAAAGCCCCCGACACATCCAATTCCACACAGATTCGTGCATAGGACGTATATCTTCTTTGCAGAGTGGCTTCTGAGGCTTTGATAAAAGTTCCTAGCTTGTCACCTATCTGTTTTAGAGCTGAGTAGCCCCAATAGTCTATTGGAAGGGAGAATAGGCGAATCCAGACTGGCACCTGCTTAAAGGTTTCTTTCTCTGGCACGAAGTTAGGCTTCCAAGGTCTCATATAGAGACCTGCTGAAGCAAAGAAGTAAGGTCCCCCATCAAATATTCTATCCTTATCCTCTAGATTCGAAAAAACAACAGTGAAAAAACCTTTGGCCCCTAAGTGCAGTCTAACATCACCTTTGGGTTTCCATTGTTGCTTGATCCATTGACACAGTGCTCTCTCCGTTGGCCAGAGTCCCATGAACTTGCAGATCACTGCGTGTTCAGTCATGTGTTCTCTGTAGGCTTGAATTTCCGGGTCTGTGATCACCACCCTTAGGGCTTCTGCTGTTTTAGGCTTGCATGGTCCCCGGCTTTTTTTGTCATTGAGATTTTTTGGTTTGTCCCCTTTCTCCTCTCTCTCTCTTTCCAGGGCTTCTTCTTCTCCATCTTTTTGCTCCTCTGCTTGTTTGTTCTCCTGAGTAATATGTGCCTGCACCATCTTCTCCCTGCTCCTGTTGTTTTCTCTACCTTCGCTCTCCTTTCCTTTCAGTTTCTGAGTGCTATCTTCTGTCTTGTTCGCCTCTTGTCTCCTCCCCTTGCTGGTTCCTTCCTCTTTCTGTGACCTTTCATACCCTGTGATTCGCACACCTTCCTGTGCTATTTGTTTTTGCATGATTATTTGTCTGAAGGTAGGGGTCCCTATGGACCCCTTGTTGACCATCTGTCGGGTCAGGCTCTGACCCCTCCTGAGAAGCTCTGCTACTCTGATCGTGTTCCTCTCCAGGGCAAACCCAAGGTCTGCAAATTTCAAGATCTGTAAACCCTAGCGGTCGCTCGAGCTCCCGGAATGGATTGTTTGAAATAACCACCATGGGCTAGATTATTATTAATACCATGCAAAAAACATTATTAACCCTAATATTAGTATTAATAAAAATAAAAATGGAACATGGTACTGACCCATGGTATTCACATGGAATGTAGCCTATTTAAATGGGGGAATTAAATCAACATAGATCCATCTTTACTCTGGATCTACTAAGCTCCAAGAGGGATCAAATATCGTGATATGCAAACTAGCATAGAGTGAAAAAATATTTGATCCCTCTCGGGGCTTGGTGGATCAAGAGTAAAAATGGATGTTGTAATGTTAAACATTTTAACTTGGTTAAAAAAAAAAAAAAAAATTTAAAAATCAATTATTAATTTTTATAAATTACTAATAGTAATTTTTAAGCTCCAAGTTTATAATAACCCATGGTATTGACCCTCGGTAATACCATGGTATTCATGTGAGCATAGACTATTTAAAGGGGAAATGATATCATCTTAGATCCATCTTAATTCTAGGTCTACCAAGTGCTCAGAGGGATAAATAGATTTCATCCCCCTAAGAGTGGTATATGTGGAGTTAAGATGGATATAGGTTGGTTTTTATGATAATGAAGATATTAAATAGACTTAGGAAATTATATTGTAAAAACATCTTAAGGTGAATGGTTAAAGCTACATTTAGTCACTTCACAAAATTTAGTAAAAAATATCAATATCTCCATTAATATTGGTTTTTAACTTTTTCTGATTTAACAAAAAAAAATTCAAAACAATGAAACCTTATCACTCTTTCTACATCACCCTCGCAGAATATTTCTCACCATTTTTCAAACATTCTCAATATGACATCTTCATGAAAAAGTTTAGGTACTGATGTTGGATTAGTTGTTTGAAAAATAAGCTGGTTTGTACAACCTTTCATCTTTTGTGCTATTCTTAGTTTGTCCTAATGATTTGTAGGGGTTGGAGCCACTGCACCATGTTTTCCTAAAAGGTGGAGATTGTTCACCAAAAAGGAAATTAATCTACATGTCACAACGTTGTTAAAAAATGCGGGACCTATGAGGGTAGTGAATTATGCTAATAAGCAATTTAGATTGGGAGAGACGTAATTAAATTTTATTATTTAATTGAAGATTTCCAATTAAAATAATAATAAATGTACATTTATATATTCATATATTGATTGGAAGGATTCTCACAATGGTCACTTCTTTCAATTAGATCCCCTTCAAGCCTTTGGGATACCTAATACTTTCTTATATAATATAGTTGGGCCTTGCTACTTGTTGGTGTGTTGGGGTAAACAAACTTGATGTGTTTTTATATTCATATATGGATTGGAAGGATTCTCACAATGGTCACTTCTTTCAATTAGATTCCCTTCAAGCCTTTGGGATACCTAATACTTTCTTATATAATATAGTTGGGGCTTGCTACTTGTTGGCGTGTTGGGGTAAACAAACTTGATGTGTTTTTTTTTTTATCTCACAGTTGGAGTCTATGGAATAAGAAATAAATTTGATAACTTGAAAAAAGTGGTAGCTTGACAAATGTTGTAGAGAAAAGATTAATCTCTCCTACCTTGATAGAACTCGTTGTCAATATCAACACCTACAAGAACTTTGTTGTGGAATATTATCAAAACTAATAGAAGTATATGAAAGAGTGTATTGTAAGAACCTTGACAAACATGACCACTGAAACTTGGAACATTGTTTGTAGGAAGAGAAAATTATGTTTCTTTTTTCCAAACATGTATGTTAGTATATTACAGTTTAATGAATATGTTTTCTTATTATCATATATGGTTTCATACTTTAACAAAACATTCGCCAAGACTTCATAGTGTTTTATTATTCAATAAAAGATTTTCCATGATCTTACAAGATTTTATAATTCAGTGAAAGATTCTCCATCACTGTACAAGATAATATAACCTGGTGAGAGATTCGCCAAAAAAATTATATATACATATTATATTATTGATAAAATCGCCTCCCATTTTTCCTCTGTGTCATGGGGATTAGCCCATTTATTATACATATAAATTTAGGGTGGTTCTTAAAATTTTCCCTAGTCACAATTCAAGCATTTCGCTACATAGCTGGAGGTTCTCCATTCTGTTGGATTCACCATCAGGCCTTTAGACATTGGAAAAACAATTATAATTAAAAAAAATGAAAGAAAATATATTTTTTAAAAAAGAAAGAGGAGGAAGCAGAAAAGAAAAGGTTATAAAAAATAAATATTAAAAAAATGATACAAAAATTGAAAAGTTAAAAAAAATCATATATATATATGTGTGTGTGTGTGTGTGTGTGTTAAAAAAAAAAAACTATATAAAATATAAAATAAAATAAAAATAAAATAAATAATTATATAAAAAAGTGGGAAAATAAAAAGGGAAGTCAGTGTACCTATTCCGTTCAATAGTCGCATGCCACAACATGTAGCCACAATCTATGACCAGATGAGCCAACGTCAAGCCACCTCTGCAAAGGTTAAACATTGCTAGCATCCCACTGCAAATTCAATCCTTTTGTCACATGATCTAGTACCATATTATACAGTTGCTCATTCTTATACTTGTTACAGGTGAAATTCTAGTTGTCACCCATTTCTTATATTTTGTTCCACCATACACCACAAGAACTCAACCGCCACCTCCTTCTTTAAATATACACTGCACATTGAAATGTTGTATGAGAAAAGGTGAAAATATATTTGCCATTGTGTAGGAAGATATATGAAAACGGGTTTAGTTAAGATCGATTTGAAATTTTCATGATGAGTTTCATTGGGAAAAGAGTCACACCCACTAGGAAGAAGACACAGCCATTTATAATAATCACAATGTTTAATTTAATTCAACACTTAGGTCGATGAAATTCATGAATTTTCAACCTACATAAGTCCAGTTCGTTTGAGTTAGAGATTTATAACTGACAATAAAATTTGATCACTCTTTCATTATTCAAATCAACGCACCATCCCTAAGTTGTATTTAAAATAAAATATTCAAAGAATAAGGTGCAAGGTTTTCTTTTCACACCGGCTTACAACTTGAGTGGGCCTAATGGTTAAGAGCATGTGTTTCCTCCTAAGAGGTCGCAGGGTCAAAACCGGAGGGGATAGAATATGTATGCCTTCGTAGACTTAGTAGCAAAATCATTGCGCGGAGGTGGGTCACTTCTCCCACAAACAAGGGGGTCTCATACACCAATTTGGTGTTTGGCTTGGCCGTGACCTTAAAATTGGATAATAATAATAATAACAACAATAATTTACAAAGGAAAGTATTTAGATTCACATAAAGTAATATCTGGGGAAGTAGATTCTATTTAATTAAAGGGCTATGGAATTTGTTATTATATATAATATATATAAAAGGGAGAATGACATACCTCACTTTATAAAGTCAAATACATCAATGTGGTATTAAAAACAAGTATATATTACAAATAATTATTTTAGGATAATAAGTTAAAGATCTCAAAATTTATTAAGGAATAGTATGTTTTAAAGAAAATGTATACTTTGTAAGTTTAAAAGTCATATAAGGTTAAAAAGAAAAGAGTGAAAAAAAAAGTGTTATATTTAAAACTAAAGATGAATTTTGTAAACAAGTTAATATTTTGGACTAGATGTCTATTTGAAATTATTTAGTACAAAAGAATGTCAAGATAATGAGAAGATGAAAATTAAAAGATTAAAGGAATAACTCGCAAAATTACAACAAAAAACGAAACATCAGAAAAGAAACATAAAGATCTCTAAGATCTGTTTTATGAAGAATCAACAGAAAGTAATGAAGAAATCTGGCATCTAAGGGACCGTAATAAAAAAGTACTTGAGAAGGTTAAGAATTCCAAAGATAAAAGAATAAAATTAGAAGAATAAAATGAATTTCTCAAGATTAAATTCAAAAAAATCTATCAGAAAATGAAGAAGAAAATTTGCGGTTAAAATACCTGAATCGAAGATTAGAACAAATCAAAATTATAAAAGATGAAGAGAAGGATAGTAAGAACAAAGTCAATGATTCAGAAAATGACAAACTTTAATGTATAAGGAATCATAATCAAAATCACCCTACGCAAATAAAGAAACTTAAAAGTGACAAGAAGTTGCTAAAAGAGAAGTTAGAACAACTTACTCAAGAAGAAGTATTGAAGTCTCCAGTCCTAACAGTCCAAGTTGAAGATAAGGAGACGAATACCGATCCTGTCAATATCACAACTCAAGAAGAGGATAAACCAAAAAAAGTGAAGATGGAGTCAAAAGTTTTAGTTCAAATGTCAGAGATTTCAAGTGAAGATTCTATAACCAATTCAACTACTTCAGTACCTAAAGTAAATAAGGAAATTGCCACACACATGATAACAGAAAATCCAACCAGAAGAACTTCTTATCGACATATGAATCATAAAAGAAGACAATTAAGTTTGTTTACATATTTGAACCATTCATAATGGAAACACAATATTTATGTTTCAAGGAATACTGAAGTTTGCAGAATCCAATCCTATGATACTAATTCATTGCAAAATTCTAGTGATTTGGAGATTCCACAGAAGGTTAATCTAGGATGGTCCATCCATTCATAGTCTGATAATTGTTTTTATCACTCAGAACATCATATCGTATTGTATCAACCAAAATGAAAGTTCAGAGGCAAGAAGATATTCGAAACGGGAAAAGAGATCAAGCCCTTTCATCAGTAAGCTTAGAGGACAAATATTTTTGAAGAGGAATGCAATGTTATGAATAATACATATGTTAAATAATACAAATAATGTAAAAAATAATAATAATAAATAATGATTAATTAACTAGAAATTAGTTAATGAAAAGGTATATCCCTAAGGACATGACTATTGGTGAAGAGGTATCTGCCTATGTATATAATCAGACCCTCACCCTCATTTGTAATCATTTCATCAATTCTTTATATAATAGTCAATATACAATTACTAGTCCTAAAATGGATGTCTTTGTCTTCGAAGTATTCTGAAGATTATTGCTGGTATATGAACTTTTTTCGTTACAACATCCAAACAGGAATCATTTCCTTTGGAGGACATGATCAAAATTGGATCTCATAAACGATCTTCCACACTCAGGTGAATTCATTTACTGCTTCATCAGGTAAATTCTTCTGAAAAAACCATAGACCTCATTATGGTTGAAATAAAGCAAAGTGAAAAAGAAAACTTAGTCCGAGATTTGTTGCATTTTGTCATTTTTTAAGTAAGTTGCACACAACATTTAGCGACAACAACTTTCTAGGCAAATGGATTGGTGATGGCTCTCATATCCTTAGCCAGATCTCACAAATCAATTTTCACACTGCTCACTCAGTGAGTTACACATTGTTAGGGTCCTATAATTTATAATATCTCAAGGTAATTGAGTGATGTATCTTAGGAACCTTATTTTGTAAATACTTGTCATCTGCCAATGATTTCAAAAAAAATAAAAAAATGAGAAGAGGGTATAAAGAAGAAGAATAAGGAGAAAAACAAAAATATTGAAAAAAAAGAGAAAATATTAAATCCCACCAAAAAGAAAGAAAATCAAAAGAGAATAATACTGAAAGTGTTGCAAGTCTAAATGTCACTACTCATACATAGTTTTTTCTTCATTTCTGTAAAACAAAGTTGTGTGCAGCTTGTTCAAAATGCCACAATCACCTACTTTAGTTTAGTCATACTGCTTAATCATGATTAGACTTCTTTAAATATCTATAAATTAGATAGAGAATAAATGTTTATCCGACAATTTAATCTGGGTAATTCATTAGTTAGGTAGAAAATGTTATTGATCCAACTGTTTAATATGGGTTGATAGGAGAAATAAGGGATAGGTTAGATAGTTTTTCTTTCTGCATAAAAGAAAATAAAAGTGGGATTTCTAGTCTAAATGCACCCTGGAGATTAAAATAAAAATGCTAGTCTAGCTAAGGGTAGGTAGATTAGGTGGTTTGCTTAAATATCAGCATGCATAGATTTTATCCTAAGTTTGAGGATAGGGAAAAAGGGCAGAAGTGCAAGCTATGCATTATGTATTTCAAAATGTTTATCCTAAGTTTAAAGGATAATTATATGCACGGGGATAAAGTTTTTCGTTACCTTATATTTCCCCTTTATCCTAAGTTTTAAAAGAAAACCATACAAGCACGAGCGGACAAGTGTTTTTGTCATTTTTGATTAACCCTCAGTCTCATTCGACACCTTGGGATATAGTCCCCTGTTTCATCCACGGCTTGTGTCCTTTTCCAGCCCCCCCTTCGCATTCTCCCTTTACCTCTGGGGAGTGGTCTCGGAGGTGGTTTCTTCCACCGGGTCCTACTCCCTACGTGGTGTGTCGCAGTGATTTTTCACACCCCCCCCCCACCGATACCGCTTACTTCCCATCACCCCCTCCAGAAAATGCCTATCCCATATCCGTTCCTGTCGTGCCCTCACCACTCTCCACATGCCACCTGTCTAGACCATTTAAATGCCTTCCCTCTTAATACTCGTTTCTCATTTAATTCTCCCAAGTAACTTTTCAGTAACAACCCCGTGCCATTTCCAACGGGACTTTACCTCTGCGTTTAAATAAATCCCAAGCTCATCATGCTCAATCTTTACTTCTAATTGCTTTCTTCTATCCATTATTTCCTGCAGCAACCTCCACGAGAGCTTCATCGCCACCAGCATCCCGACAGTCATTGACCTCCCTGTTCTTTTTTGCCTGAAAAATTGTTATCTTTTCTGAGCCCGGTAAGCCTCCTTTGTGTATTCATTTTGTTCAAAAAACTGCTACATCCATGCCTCCTAAAACTAATACCCAAGACTGGGCCATTAACCCATTAATTCCGCCTTCTATATACCTGGATCATACATCGTTAGCAAACAAGGATTACTAGATAACTGAAACACTCTGTGACTGTGATTTCCTTGATTTAGGATAAACACACTGATAAAACTGATGAGATAGGACTCTGGGAGTCAAACCTCCCCCACTATATCTTTCCTGTGACATTTCAAGCCCTAGAATTCACCAGAAGATGCCAAGATTTTTATGTCCTTGCCCAAAGAGCCATAATTGCCCCTACAGGTGACATTTTGTTCACCATTACAACTAAACATATTGACCAAGTGATGATGGCCCCTTCTGTGGAAAATGTTGCCCCTTTCTCCTTAGAAGCCCTCACCCAGCTTTATCAAAAGCTGGATTTTGCCACCAGGGCTAGAATTTTTTAGATTTTCTTGCCAGAGAATGCCCAATTGCCCAAGAAGAATTCTCCTTATCCTTCTTCCATTTTCCCTAAACATGCCAAAAAAATTATTTCCATCCTTCCTCACATTCTAGGCTATCATTCTGATAAGTCAGTAGATGAGCCCATTTTAGGATTCCTCTCCACATTTTTCACAGATGGCAAACCCTCTACAATTTTCAATTTCAGTCAATTCTTGGCTGACAATATCCATGAGTAGTTCATCAAGTTTCCCACAGAGCAGGTGTTCAGTTACACCTCTATTTTAATTTACATGTTCATCTACTATCAAGCAAAAAATTCTAGTTTTGCATTGCAGAAATTGGATGATGCAGGGGAACAACAACCACTGATATTTAGGACCTCATTGGTCATGAAATAACTAAGGAATTCACCTACAAGCAATTTATATAACACTTTGTTCATACAACTATGAGCATTCTCTACAACAGAATGTAGCCCAGGATCAACGAGGAGATCAAACGAATACTACATCTATCAAACCAAGCAAAGGCTGGAGATTGGTACCGCTACCAAGACTTCTTAGAGATTAGAGTCTATAGATGTGAATTGGACCCCTACAAGCTCCCCAAGTACCTCCCAATTGTTAGAGCCTGGATCTACCTGAGGCTGAAGGAAGGTAGGTCTAGGGTAACATCAAACCACGCTTAACCTAGTAGCTAGCCCTACCAGGTCGGGAGAGGGCTCTCTCCTTGTCAATCTCAATTAGAATATTGGAAACTAGGGCTTGAGATGACTGAAATGAATGCTGATTTTAGGCTAGGTATATTAGGTCAGAGGATTTTGTTTGATTTTGATGGTTGGTTGTTGGATCAAATGAAGAAGGCAGCTTTGGGTCCAGGAAATCAACTCAGATTTGCAGGATGTTCTGTGGGGCGAGGTAGGTAGGTGTTTTGGCACTTTGAATTGAGTGTGATGGTAAGTCTAAGACCAGTGAGGAGTTGGAGAGGGCATGCAAATTTCATGAGTCCTCTTCAAACAATAGAAAACATTAAAAACTAAATGAATTCCCAAGGCAGAGAACTGAATATCAATGGATTCCACCTATCTATCTTGATTCATTTAGTTATGAAGAAAGAAATAGATTCTGGCACATATAACACATAAGAGAAACTAAATAAAAAAGGAAGAAACAATGCCTAGACACATTACCATAAGAATCCCACAAAATGCTGCAAAACCATGGTTCATTTCCTTGCCAAACTGCATAAGTGATTTACAATGAAGCTCAAAGCATCCACAAGAGTCCAACCTTTACAAATGACTAAGAAAGTACATAATATAGGCATCAAACCACCTATGCTAGCCATCAGGGGTCGAATCCATGAGAATAGGGGTGGTTTCAACCATATCTAAACTAAGAATAGGAATATAGGCAGTGGAACAACTTGCCTCTAAAACCATGGAAACTGATTCATTCAACCTCAAACCACCTCTAACTGATGTATCTACCCCCTCAAGTCATTTTTCATCAAATTTACATCATATTACATCATTTACCATCACAAATTTACCAAGGAGAAGAGAAAAAGTCAACTAGTAGTCAAACTGGGTGAAATTTTGAGTTTTAGGCAAAATTGGCAAAAAAATTGCCTAATGCGCAGTGCCCTGAGCCTCATGCGTAGTGCCGCTTCAAGGCTGCTTTTAGAGGCCTTGAACTTCACCAAATCAGGCACAAGATAGCTTGTTGGAAATCTTTACCTGTCTAGTTTCTGGAACACTTTGAATTTTCTGATTTGGAGTTGTTTTTCCCCTTCAAAAATCATTTCTCCCAATACTGCTTCCTATGGGTCCAAAAAGTGGCAGAGAGGGCATTTTTTAGGTGTTTTTTTCCCTTTAAGTGACCTAGATCTCCTCTAAAATTTATGAAACTTTTTGGGTTTCATTTTCTTTTCATGAGGAATCCAAAACTACAAGCGATTTGCCAAAATAATGAGCCAATGCAATGACGGCACTACGCATCGGCTGAAATTTCTTGTGTTTTCATTTACAAAATTGCAAAATGACAATAACTTCCCAAAATTTCTTCAAATTTGGCAAGAGGCAACCTCATTAAGTGCTTTGCTAAGCTAATGAAGCTTCAACCAAGATCTTGAGTTTATCTTGTTCTTTCTTGGCCCTCAAGGCTCTCTTTAACTTAGCTTTTAGCCTATTTACCTTTGTTTTGCAAATCTTATTCCGAGCTAGGTAATGATAGGCCATATGGCACAACATTTTCTTTTCTTTGTTAGATTTTTCAAGCATCTTCTCAAGGTTAATGTTCACACTCTCCAACCATGATTCTCGGTCAGCCTCAATTTCTTGCTCAAGGGATGTCATCTTGATTTTTCTTCTCTTTGCCTCTTGCCTATTTGCTCTAATCATTTGCAGCTCCATAATAGCTTGCTTGTCTATCAGTTGCTTGTTTTCCTACTCAAGAAGGTTGATGATCCATTTGGCCCTCTCAAGGTCAAGTGATAAGGCTTGTATTTCAGCCTCCTTCTCTTTGATAATCATGTCCTTGAGTCTTGAGCTTTGAGAGCCCAAATCAGTGACATCCTCCTCAATCAAAACAAAATCCCTATCTTGCCCTTCAGTAGGGCCCTCCTCATGCATCTTTTGCTTTCCTTTGTCTCTGCCCTATACCTATTTAGATGGAGAAGAAGGCAAAGCCCCTTTCACCCCTAGTGAAGATAGCATTTGCCTATGGTCCGATGAAGAAAACAAGACCCCTTCCACCCCTGGTGGAGATAGTACTCGCTTGGAAGCTACAAAAAGCATCCTAGTGCCTCTTTCATAAGTGACAAACACAGGAACATGAGCCTCCTCTGTTTTACTTTCAGGCTCTTTTTGTTGCCCAGAAGGTTCACCTTCCTCTTGAGGATCTAAAAATATTTGAGGCCCCTTGAAGCATTCATGAGCAATGAAATTTTCCCATGACACTCCCAACTGAGTGAGCTGATGCAAAACAACAATTTTGATGACAGAAAAATGATAAATAATATTGTCCTACTATGGATATGGTTTTATTTTTGCAATCACTATCATCCTCTCTATGTTTTTACACATGAAATAAGGAATGCTCATCATTTTGACCCTGGTGAAGTGAATAAGCAATCTGATGTGGTAGGCATAAAGTCTGGAGAACCTACCCTCACATGTAAAGTATTTGATGATAAGCTTCATGAGTGGAACATACCGGTCCTCCAAGAATTTGAAAGGAAACACCCTACTAAGTTTACCATGGTACTTGGCCTTGATATAAGGTTCATAATGTTGCTTGCTGATATTTTACCTTTTGTTCCACTTTTCCCCTACATCTAGCATTCTTGTGGCCTCTGCAATGATAGTTGGTGAAAGAGTGAAATTGACCCCAGCAAGATGCACCATATTATTATCCATGTTTATCACAAACTGCCTTGCTAACTCATGGTGATATTCGACCTTCTCAACCATTTCACAAAACTCAAAACAGGACTGATATCTGAAACATGTGGTGTCTAGTGGGCAAGCAAGGAGTTCACTCATGCTAATAGGTTCCTCCCGAATGATTTTTCCACCCTTGTGAGGCTTCCTAGACTGCACATTTCTTTCCCTTGAGCTATCACTAAGTATGTCCTCTTCAAAATCTGATTCATTGCTTCCTTCCATGATGCTTTTCTTAATGATGTGATGTGATGATGATATGGTGAACAATGATAATGGGTGGGGACAAAGAAGATTAGTATGGAGAGATTTTATAAATGGAACAATAGCAATGAAGTGGAATTGTTATAGACATTTTTGTGCCTTATAGCATTGAGCATGAAATGTCCATAATCCAAGGGATCCAAAGTCCCTAAAAGAGTTGTTCCTACCCCTAAAGGAACAAGGTCAACCAATGACAGCTTCTCCCAGAAGTTCTCCACCAAAAACCACTCATAAACAGTCAATTCAGGATCAATTCAGAAGCTCTTCTAGCTGCCTGCGTTGCAATGCACCCCAGTACACTAGCTAGGTGCATTGCAATGCACCTAAAAGCACTACCAGGGTGCGCTGAGCGAGAAATGCCAAATGGCAATGTCATTCCGCAAGGTGTACAGACACTGGAAGCTTCCAGAATCTTCCTCAATGACACTTGCCTCAATGAATTTGACTAGTGATGAGTAAGAGGCTCTCAACCTCCAAGTGGAAGCAAGAACTGACAAAGAGAAGCCACAAGTCAAAACATAAGCTGACTCATCCTCTCTGCTTACATCTATATATGGATCTCTCACCCAGAGGTCCAGGAGGCTGGAATTTTGTACTTTGCAGAGAATTGCTGTTGGTTTCAGATTGAGATTAGTATATTGGGTGATTTATGCTTTGTTGGAGGAGAGGAAGGGATTCCTTTGCTGGGAGGTAGATGCTGGATCGGAACTCACTTGGTTGTATCTCCTCTTGGACTTTCTTATTCTATCAATAAACTATTTGAGTTTCTCCTACATGCTGTGTATCAATGATGTTTTGTTATATTTGCATGTTTAGCGTAATCTGATCTTGATCTTTTTATGAATGTATATCTATATCTTCGTGTAGTTTCTATCTCTTGTGATCTTGCAGGAATTCGGTGAAGTTGGGCCGGTAAGGGAGCTGGGAGTTGGGAACTACCAGAGAGAGGAGTGATTGGATCAACAAACTAGCGGAAGACACAGGTTAGTTACATCCTTCCTCCTCATTTACATTCCATAAAGAAGAATACTCAATTAGTTTTTTCTTGTTTGTTGCTAAGGCACTATCACACCTTAGAGTGGGATAGGGGCATTCCGAATTGGATACTTTTCCCAAAAACAAATTGGCGACTCCGTTGGGGATCGTATCTAGTTAGTTTATTTGTGTTTATATTGTTGTTCTTCTCATAAACTCAGGAGTGTCGAATCGAACTGCATTTGCCATTTTCAAATGCAAAGTAGAGATCTGCTACTCTAGTCCATTTGCTGGGCCTGTTTATGATCTCAACAGCTGATCCAAAAGTGCTCTAACAACCCTTTGTGATAGATCTTAGTCCTCCTTTAAATCATCCCTCTAATTGTACCTAATTGATAGCTTTTATCCGGCCAAAAACTGTAGATTAAACTGCAAACCGTGACCCAGAACCCAGAAACAACTCTCGTTTCTGCTTCAGCGCAAACTCTGTGAAGAGGGTCTGCATTTCAACGCAGGTCCCGAGAGGGCTACCTGTGCTGAAGTTCAGTTTCTCTGTGCTGGGGGTGCGCTGATCAGCCTTTGCCTTGTGCAGCTGTGGTTCCCTGCTTCCTTTTGCTCAGTTTTATCTATGTTTTTTGCAGCCTGTTATCAGTGTGTGTACCTATCTGAAACCCATTTTCTTGGCCTCAATTCCGCCTCAGTTGTATAAAGAAACTGTATTTTTTCTTTGTGTATTTGTTACATCATTTGCAGTTTCCCATCACAAAAGTAAACTATTCATACTGTCGCCCTTAGATATAGACCTGTCGTAAGTGTCGTTTTGATCTTAGGAGTGAGTTTGTTTGTTGTTCACAGTTGATTACGCTTTTACTTTTCTCTTTTGGTTTGAATTTATGCATTTCCAGTGTCGAAACAAGTAAATCATAAAGTGTCGTAATCATCTTTTTGATTGTGTTTTTCACTCGAAATCGGATTCAAATTTGTACAACAACTTTCTTTTTAGGCATCAATATTAAGAAAGTGAAAACAAATACATGCATATGCGCATTTGCATTTTGACAGTTTGTATGTTGATTTAGGAAAAGTGCATTTACAGTGTGCTCTATGCTCTTTGAGAAAAGATGGTGTCTTTCTTTTCCCCTTGTAGCTAGGATTTTCATTGTTGAAAAGATATAAAAGCTTGCTTATCATCTTTAGACTGCATTTAGGAATTGTATCATACATCTCGTGGTGATCCAAAAAGGAAAACTTCTAAGAATGATCAACCTAAAATATATTGAATGAAATTAACAACGCTTTGTAACTTAACGCACAACATAGAGGTCTAGGCTAGAGACGTGTTTCGGCGTCGTAAAACCTGGTCACTGGTCGCCTCACTGATGGTTGGGTGATTCCTCCTGAGAGACGATAAGTGCCAGTACGGATTGTGCTCCCACGTACCGTCGAGTATATATTGGGAGACCCCTATACGCATAAAACCTTTATCCATAGGAAGCCGTGTCGGCCGCCCTACTGATCGCAATGCACTGAACACAGCATTCGGGAAGATTGACCGCCCGTACCTTAAAAAGTATTCTGCGGTTTTGCGAAAAGTTTGGCACACCCTCTACCTAGAACTCCAGAGCAGTTCCTTTTGGCCTTTTTCAGACTCTATAATAGAAAAAGTCCATCCGAGCATTTGTCACTTCGGGCTCGTTAAAACATCGAAGGAGACTAGAGTCATCTTTTGCTTTTTCTCGACTCTTTAAAATTGAAAAAGCAAGGTGTGTCCAAAGCGTCTAAAATTCATTTAATTCGGAAACACATTTCCCCTTTTTGTATTTTGGTTGATCGAGTAATCCTCAATCCTGGAAGAAAGTCAATTGAAACCCTGTCGTTCGTGGAGGCTTACGAGTCAACCGTCTTTGTCTCCGGAATCGAAAACGGTACGGACAAAGCGGACTCGTTTAACCGGTTCGAAATCTCCTATCAAAGTTAGAACAAGTGTTCCAACGACAACTGAGATTCCAGTTACTCCAAACATTTCTGGAAACCCTGCCTCTATAGAAGAAGTTCAACAGCCACAGAGGGACAGTGATACTGATCCTAGTCTAAGAGAAAACACTTGTGTTACTAAACCAGTTCCATCAGCAACCGGTTCGGAGAGTCTTGCTCCTCAAACATCTGTCGCTGTCGATTCAACCCCTTCTTCGGCACCAGAAATATTTTACGAACCTGACGGTCTTCCCCTTCCACCTTGTTTGATTGCGATAGAGGAAATTGTAGAAGATCCGCAAGCCAGTACTCCAACACATTTTGGAGTCGGGGTCACTCTATTTCCTTCGACATCAGAAGTTAGTCTACCGCCAGTGGAAGTTCCTGTAGAATCGCTAGGTAATCTTTTGGATAGACTCAAAATGTCTAAACAACCGTCAACATCTAGGACTATGTCGACTGACACAGCGACAACAGAACTCCCTGCCATCACTCCGACAATGTTTGCCGGCGTACCATCTGTCCCGACTAGCTCACAACCGCTAGAAGGAGTCCATCCAGGGACTATTTCGACAGTATGGTCCGTTCCTGTTTGTTCCTCTGGAATAATATCCGGCAACTCTTATGTTGAGACTCGACAAATTGATCCATTTGGAGGTCAATTTGGGCAACCCAGTCCCCAAGGGCAGACCATCCCCTTGAGTTCCGGGTTACCACCGTATGGGGGGCAGTATGCTCTTTCATTACCCCCTCCGGGAGGATACCCATACGGGAGTTCACAACAGTATTCAGGTTATACTGGAGTTACGTCAAGTGGTTGGGTACCTATACTACCCCAACAACCAAGAGTTGTGTATTCTATGCAATAATGTGTACCTATGTCGAACATCTCGACAACACCAGCTATTGTAACAGTGTCACAAGTTCAAACGTTGCCTGTTGTATGTCAACCTCAGATTTCTCAGGTTGTAATGCAACAGCCCCTTGACCCTGTGACTCAACCATAATCGCCAACTGGTGGGGCGACACAGGTCCAAACGGGTACAATTACCCCACACCTTGATCCAACGGTTAGTATAGCGCAACAGAACATGGCTTCATAACCATGGCTGGTGCAATACCAACAACCATAATTCCAACAAGTGTACCAAGGTTCTGAGCAACAGATCTTTGCGAACAGTGGACAGTCGTACATTCAAAACGGCCAAAATCAACCACTTTACAGTGGTCAAGTCCACCAACTGTATCAGTCATACCAGCATCAACTACATTATGCTGGTATGCAAAGGCCAACTGCTCAGGCAATTCCATCAAACCCTGGGTATGCTTCACCTAACCTGAATCAACAGTTACCATTCGTGGCAACTTTAGAGTTACCCGATTTACACCGGTTAACAAACGATCCAATTGCTTACGCCCCTTGGTGGCCAGCGATTCCTCATAAACTTCCATCAGATATTCCTAAATTTAATGGAAATCCAGGTGAAGACCCATCGAATCACGTGATGGCATTTCATCTATGGTGTTCATCAAACACCCTAAACGATGATTCGATAAGACTTCACCTTTTTCAGAGGACGTTAACGGGTCCAGTGGCAAAATGGTATATTGAATTGCCTAGAGCTTCGTTCGATAATTTCAGCACCTTAGCCACGACTTTCTTAACCCATTTTCAATTACCGATAAGGTATGAAACGGGAATGAAAATCTTAACCAACTTCAAACAGACGACGGCCACTCACAGATCTGATCATATACATGAATGGCGACATCGTCGTAGAATGGTAAAAGCGTACGTTCCCGATCAGTTATTAGCTGAATGGTTTATCAAGTCGTTACTTCCTGCCATAACGGAAGATGTGGCGAAGGGGGGAGTTGTAACAGCAAAGCAAGTTATCGCTCGTGCGCAATATCTAGACTTGGTCTATACTCAGTCTGGCACGCTCTACGACAAAATACCTGACGCCCCTAGACTGGAATTCTCAATTCCTCCTCCTCCTAAATCAAACAATGACTCTCACGCCGGAGATGGCGTGATTGGCACGATAAACGCGAAATCGACAAAGGCTGCCTCCAAGAAAGCCCGTAAGATTTCAGATCAAAATGCAAAAGACGAAATTCTTGCTTCGGAAGTAAATGTCGTATCATCAGATAAGGGCAAAGAAACCAAACAACCAGGAAGCAAGAAGAAACAAAGCAAAGGGAGAAAAAATAAGCAGGATGAGTCATCTCCTGAAAAAGCTTCTGCAAACCCTTCTGGGCAAAGGAAACCCCCTTTCGGGTGTCAAATATGTGATGAGGATCATTGGACGAACGAATGTCCATACAAAGCTGAGCTTAAAAGATTCTTTAAGAGTTCAAAAACCTCAGCAGTATTGACTGATCCGTTTCCAAACCCGGGAACCAAACTGGTTGCTAATCAAAATGCTTCCCGATCCCAAGTGCTTATGTTGTCTATCTCAAAGAAGCAAAATGATGCTTTGACAAGGAATAAAGATTACGGGAATCCACAGCTGTCGAATAACAAGGCTAATGAAAAACCAAGTAGTTCGACAACAACTTTGACCGAAGTTGTGCCACCCATCATTCCTGAACCAGTGATAAAGTCGCCAAAGGGAATAGTACACAAATCGACATTTAATCCTAGTGCAAAAGTAGCACAGAATTATAATATAATAGAGGACCTGGCCCAATCGCCATCCGCTATGTCGACACTTAAGGTACCACAGAATTGCTCCTCCCAAAAACAAGCTTTATTATCAGCAATAGGTGGGATTGGCCCAATGGATTCCAATCTTGTGGCCTTTGATCATAAAGGATATGACCCTCAATTACCAGCTCAACTAGCTTTCCTTATTCAAGTGAAAGCCCTCAAAAAAACTGTTCATTGAACAATTATTGATGAGGGGGCATCCACATGTATTATGTCGATGAGTTGCTGGAAAAATTTAGGCTCACCACCCTTGTCGCGATCTTCAACAATGATAAAAGCATTTGATGGACGATCGCACACTCCATACGGGATTTTAAGTAACTTGAAAGTTGAACTAGGGGGCAAAACAATAGAAGTTGATGTTGAAGTAATCGACGGAAACCTCGATTACAACATCCTACTGGGAAGGCCCTGGATATATGCCATGGCCGCAGTTGTGTCGACCTACTTCAGGAAGATTGCATTTCCCTTTCAAGGAAGAATTACAATCATCGACCAACAAACATTTCTCCCCAACAGTTCACAAGTTATGAGAAGCATTCCAATGATCCATGGAAGCGATCATCCGCTTCAAAATATTGGAATAGGCCTCCTAAAAGACCCTGCCTTAATGGGTACTTTTGCCCTACCGCCTCCAAGTAATCTGGCGAAAGTGGCCACAGTTGAAACCTACAATATGAAATCTTCTATATCTAATGGATTCGGAAGATTCCTAAACATTTTATCAGCATGGATCATCGCCATTTTAGAAATATTGTAGCAATCAATTTTCTTGGCCTGGGGGGCAACCCCAAATCAACGCTCATCAAGTGTTTGGATAAATAGGTCTAGAGAATATGGTACCCCTTCAGATCCTTGGTCGCGAGTGCATGGAACCGACGAAGGAATTGTCCAATCAATGGTACCATGGAATGATTCCCAAAATCGTTCTCTTCTCCCAGATTGTGGAGAAGATACTCAAGATGACCTTTATCATCCTTCAAATACTGTAAATACAGTGGGTTTCGAGGATGGTTCTTATCTGGTGTCAACCTCATTAAAAAATGAAACAAATCCCCTTTCCAAATCTCAAAGGTAAACCTTCATTCCAACCACCGAGTTGAATGCAATGAAGCTTGGGGGGCATGCACCTCGATTTGCATTATTATGTTGGGGGCATGCAAACTTATCGAGCAGTTTTAGCACATAGTTCATGCTCGTTAAAAAATAAACATAAGATCGAGCAGTTTTAACACATAGTTCATGCTCGTTAAAAAATAAACATAAGACCGAGCAGTGTTTTTCCGCGTTTAAGCTCGTTAAAAAATGAACTACCCTCCGGTAAATAACCACCGTGAATGTAACATTATCAGCCATTAAAGCCTTGGTCATGTTTGCACCATCACCTCCACTTTTCCATTGGCTGATCATTCACCTCCATATTGATTGTTTACCCATTTTAAGGAACAGCTGCGAAAAGTGATTTCACTAGCCATCCTTGTGACACTGCCGTGCTTGGAAAATTCCAACCCTTACCTAGAATCAGCTGCTACCCATTTTATCACTCGTTCCTCAAAAGACGAGTCTTCTTTAAGCTCTTTTCATCTGACTCATAAAATATGAAAAGATTGCCGAGTTTTGGCCTTCCAGCTCGTTAAAGCGACCGGAAATGCTATCCCTCCTCTAGATTTTAATCTTTTTGGACCTGAGGGATTATTGCACAAAAAGATCGAGCGCTTGTTTTTTTCGGCTCGTTAAAACTATCAAAAATTCATCCCTTCTGTATTGTTTTATACTTTTTCGGACTTAAGGGATTGGATGACGAAAAAGGACTTTCGGAGTTAACTTTACGTATCTTTTCAGACTCTCTAAAAATGAAAAGGACTGAGTTATCTTTGTCGTTAGACTCGTTAAAAACATTAATAGCAACAAACTTGTCTTTAGACGAGAACGAGTTTCACTATCGCTAGGCTCCTTAAAACATAGCGATGGGTTTGCCCGAAGGGAAAATTATAGAACAAGCATATTTTATCCTCCTCAAGATTGACAAAAATAAAGAGGTACTAGTCAGAAATGACTGGGGAAAAATTGGGAAGAAACTCAAAGAACTTTTATTGGTAGCAAGTCGCTCTTGAACATGACACTTCCACTCCGTGCCTGAGTCGGGTTGGGTTGTTTCATTCACCGGTCACATCACCATGGTCTCGCCATACCATCCATCTTTGGGGTAAATCCTACCAATCCATCACATAAGTGTCACTGATATGTTCAAGAGAAGTCATCCAGAGAAGTCAACCGTGTCCCATCCACTACCATATATTATCCTTCATTCTTTCATGACCGCCACCCTGAACCATATATCATCAGATCGTTTTCACCTCCATAAAAATCGTTTGCTCCGTTCCGTGTCACTGATGTGGGATACATTAAGGCCCTCCTTTGACGGATCGCTTCTTGTCGACATCAGCTCATTATCCAAGACGTTGATCTAGGAACACCCCCTTCAGTACTTTGAAGCTTGCATGCCTCAATGGCAAGTTTCTCACTTCCGGTGACAGGTATACATCAATGACCTTCGACCGAAAGATTTTGCGTGGTGTTCGACGCCAAGTCCTTTATTCACACCACGTGAATTGTACTACAGTACCTTGAGGGTCATTATCATTATCGGTGATTCCTCTCGCGCTTGTTAACAATTTACATCATTGACTGGTAATCAAGCAATGTCTTTCCATGTTCAACTTCAGAACATTTCTCACATGGATCGACTTGTACTTAGAGTGAAGATCAGACGAGATTGAAGACCTCGGATCTAGTTTCATCCATCCGGGCTGCGATATATATTCAGGAAAAATAAAGACACTGACATGTACAACATTACAACACAGATAATCATCCTACCAAAAGGATGATGATTTCATCAAAATCATCAGTCTACCATCAGACGATTGTCTGTTGTATGTACAGAAAAATGAATTTATAAAGCTGAGCATGGGAATGCCCACCTCAACTAGATCATGAAAACAGTATGAAAAATAATGTATTGTATTGTATCTTATTACAGGTCTCCCCCCAGCATTGGAAGAACTTCGGATCCTCCTAATAAAGCATTTCACCCGATAAATGGCATCATACTTTAGGGGGCAACTGTTATAGACATTTTTGTGCCTTACAGCATTGAGCATGAAATGTCCATAATCCAAGGGATCCAAAGTCCCTAAAAGAGTTGTTCCTACCCCTAAAGGAGCAAGTTCAACCAATGACAGCTTCTCCCAGAAGTTCTCCACCAAAAACCACTCAGAAACAGTCAATTCAGGATCAATTCAGAAGCTCTTCTAGCTGCCTGCGTTGCAATGCACCCCAGTACACTAGCTAGGTGTGTTGCAACGCACCTAAAAGCACTACCAGGGTGCGCTAAGCGAGAAATGCCAAATGGCAATGTCATTCCGCAAGGTGTACAGACACTGGAAGCTTCCAGAATCTTCCTCAATGACACTTGCCTCAATGAATTCGACTAGTGATGAGTAAGAGGCTCTCAACCTCCAAGTGGAAGCAAGAACTGACAGAGAGAAGCCACAAGTCAAAACATAAGCTGACTCATCCTCTCTGCTTACATCTATATATGGATCTCTCACCCAGAGGTCCAGGAGGCTGGAATTTTGTACTTTGCAGAGAATTGCTGTTGGTTTGAGATTGCGATTAGTATATTGGGTGATTTATGCTTTGATGGAGGAGAGGAAGGGATTCCTTTGCTGGGAGGTAGATGTTGGATTGGAACTCACTTGGTTGTATCTCCTCTTGGACTTTCTTATTCTATCAATAAACTATTTGAGTTTCTCCTACATGCTGTGTATCAATGATGTTTTGTTATATTTGCATGTTTAGCTTAATCTGATCTTGAGATTTTTATGAATGTATATCTGTATCTTCGTGTAGTTTCATCTCTTGTGATCTTGTAGGAATTCGGTGAAGCTGGGCCGGTAAGGGAGCTGGGAGCTGGGAACTACTGGAGAGAGGAGTGATTGGATCAAAAAACTAGCGGAAGACACAGGTTAGTTACATCCTTCCTCCTCATTTACATTCCATAAAGAAGAATACTCAATTAGTTTTTTCTTATTTGTTGCTAAGGCACTATCACACCTTAGAGTGGGATAGGGGCACTCCGAATTGGATACTTTTCACAACAACAGGAATGGGGGAATGAAGGGAAAGATTTAGGAAACTAGGGTTTTGACTTATGAGGGACTTAGGGTTTAATAAAGGGAATTAGTCTCTTAGGGGAAAAGGGAAAGGGAAAATGGAATCAATGGGTGATTTTATAGAAATGAAGTTTGGGAAAAGGGAAAAGGATGTTGGTTTTGTAATGAGTTGAAAATGTATGAAGGCAAGGTAAGGTTTTGATTTTAAGAAACCAAACTCATGAACAAAACATGAAGAAGACTAATTTCAGCTCAAGATGGATGAACACTTACTTGTAGGAGTGAAATGCAGCATTTGAGAGAATTTGGGATGAATTTGAGTGATTTTGGAACCTCCCTGGCCAATGCACAGCGCACTGGGCCCAATACGCAACGCCTACCTGATGCGCAGCACCTGCCTGATGCGCAGTGCCTATGTATTTTTACATTGGGAAAAACTGTCTAATGTGCAGTGCCTACCTGATGCGCAATGCCTGTGTATTTTTACACTAGGAACTGTCTAATGTGCAGCGCCGGTCTGATGCGCAGTGCCAGGTAAACATGCTATGAACTTCGGATTTTCTTCCTCCTTTGCTCAATTTCCCTTCAAATCATGATTTTGGCTCTCCACTTGATGTTTTGCACAATGAAATGAATAGCTAGCATGAATTTACTTTATAAATGATGCACTTTAATTTTTCCTCATTGCAAACCCACTTTTATAAAGTCTTAGTCACTTTTTCTCAAAAACTCTGTTTTTTCATTTGAAGTTTGACTTTTTCTTGACAATTAGATGGACTGATGCCCTGGTGCTTTTGTTTTTGCAGTGGCAGGAGTTGGCAAGGTGACCAGGAATAGCTGCTGAGCTTATTACATATAGAAACACTTAAATTACATGAAATTTTTACAAAAAATAGAAAAACTTTGTTTTCACCTCAAAACAGAGTTTTGAGGTAAAAAAGATTTATTGAGCATATCAGAAGTAAATTTATGATTTTATGAACTCATTTATCCTCCTCATGTGCCTGCTGACCTTTTTATTCAATTTTGGATGACCATGATGACAAACCCTAGACCTAGTGAAACTAAACCCTAAAACTGAATGAAATGAACTGAAATGACTATAAATGACTGAAAATAGGTTTTGAATGAGCCAACAGGTATATGACATGAGGGAAACTGAAATGAAACCACTACCATCAGTTGATCCATGACCTAATGGAATGCAGCTGATCGAATGAGACACCTAATATGCGTGCAAAAGAGCAATTTGATCACTGATGGAAGTGTGAAGACACTGACACTAACACCAATGAGGATCTTTGTAGTAGAATATATCAGGAAAATGTTGAGCTTAGATGAGATCCACTTTGTTGTAGAAAAGAAGAAGGCACAATTCAAGATTAAAACATAGGTGGACCCGTTTGTGTGCAACACAAGGACAACAGGTGAGGAGGCAGATAAGATATTTAAGGAAATGAATTTTCAACTTGAGCTACACATGGTATTATGACCCCTGTGTCATCATTTCAAAACTCAGATTGGAAAATAAGAACACTACCTACATCCATACTTCTAGGCCAGACATAGAACAATATGCCAATCAGTTGGAATGAGAAGAAAATACCCTGCAAGAAGCTGAAGAGAAGATTGAGTCTGCTTCCAGTTTATAGACTCCTGTTCCTCGGGAAAAATCCAGCAAAAGGAAGAGGGAGGAAGGGTCATCATCCACAACTGGTAGTGAAGCTACATAATTTAGAATAAGTTACAGAAAGAGGCCTAACGTGACTCACAAACTAGAAGTAGACAAAGAAATGAAAGAGCGGGAAGTTATCATCATCACAGATTCACCACTAGCAACCACCAAGTTCACAACATCTCCTTCTAAACCTTCCCCTTCACAGGGTCATAAGGAGACTGAGTTGGAATCACACATTGTCAAAACAGAAAAAGGGAAGGCAATGTTTGATAGGTACAGGGAAATAAAGCTTAGGAATGAAATCTTGAAGAATAGAACCTACAACCAATTTTATAAGCAGACTTCCAGTTCACAAAGTAGACTTCTGTCAGTATATGATACTGAACATGGCAGAATGTGGATGGCCTTTCTTGAGGTCCAGACTCCACAACCCAAATCAATAGCTGACTATAAGAGCACCCTCTTTGAGTTTAGTACAAAGGAAATACATCCCATTAATCAAATGGAGACACACAAACAAACTGGTGAGATGATATCCTCCACTCTCACTAACACTGCCATGTCTTTATCCAAATTGCAGGTTTCTTTTGCAAATGTACAGTCACAGTTGAAGATGGAGAAGGTCTCCTCCTTGGCCAAAGACAATAGGATCAAGTCTTTGGAAGACTTGGTGATTAAGATAGGGTATGACCCTAAGGATGTTATTATTGTTGAAGAAATTATTAAGAAGAAAAACTTGGACATTGCAGCATTGAGGAAACATCTCAAGCTGCCAGCTACAGAAGATCCAATGACCAAGGACATTACAGAACGTGAAGCTTGGAAAGAAGACATTATGAAACTAATAATTGAACAAAACATATAGATTAGGCAGATGGAAGGAGAGTTCAAAAATATGATAAAGGAGAAGGAAGACAATTTGAAGATGGTCATTGTTCCCTTGGATGTTGTACCTCTTTCTCAATTTCCATCAACAGGAACAACTATTGCCCCTACTACTTCTACTCAGACTCCTAGTGCTGAACAGGTGGCACAGACACTACAAAACATGTCATTGCAGTCAAAGGAAATTGAGACCTTGCAGGAACAACTCAAAGCTTTGGAAGTCCAAAAGGCCAAAGCTAAAGCTACTCGGACTATTGAATTGGACAAATCTTAGAGACTTTTGGAAAAGTTTCCCCAAGTAGATAGAGATACATCTATTGGCTAGACCTTGGCCCAAGCCAAGGAAATAATTTGGATGAACATACTTGACTCAATGAATGAGATTTGGCCTTCTATTCAAATTATATTTGAGTAGAAAGAGTTAATAGAGAAGGCCACTGAGACCATTATGCAAGGAAGGGAAAAATTGGGAGAAATTCTAATAAAATCTGCCTATATTATCAGGTTCTTAAATTTAAAGTTCATATATGTGCTAAAGGAAGTAGGAGTTAGTGACAAAACTGCCACCATTCTGGAGGTCAAGAAAGTCTTGACTAAGAGAAATCTTATTGACCAGTTGGAGGAAAGGTGTGAAACCTTGGAGCTGCAGGTGAACAGATTTACAAACAGGATTGAAGCCTTAATGCAGAAGGGATTGCCTAGTATCTATGTCATTAATGACAAGCTAATCACTTAGGAGGACTATATCCAGAAGATGAAAGAGGTAGCCAAAAGCAGCATCAAGTTCAGTGGAATCAAAGGGAGCATGACAACAAAGGAATTTCTGGAGACCATGTCAAATGACTTCCATGTGCAGAATGAGGTAAAACACATTTTTACCGTGAAACCAACTTTTGCTAAGTATACAGAGGTAGATGAAATCTACTGCAGGGTGACAAAGTTAACAGTACCAGATGAAAAGAGATGGGAAGAGTTACTTGATTTACTGGACTAAGGAATAACTCAACAATAGTGAAATTTTTTTCTAGCACAACGGTCAGTGCACGTTTCAGTTTAGCATCACATTATGTTTTGAATGACTCAGCAAACAGAAACTACCCAAACGGGGCCATCATTTTCCTCAACAGCCTACGTGGCCTATTCTTTTGCCAGGATTAAATGATATTAGTTTGTAACTAGGCCAATAAGACAATGTCGGTTTGAGAGTGATTTGGTAAAGAATTATTGTAATTTTTATAAACTTCAATGTTTGAAGTATTAGGGGTTGATTTCCGAATGTAATTTCAGTTGCATATTGTAATTTTGAAGTACTAGAGCATCAATAATATAGGGACCTTTCACAGAATTCATGTGGTGTCTTAAATGCTTATGTGTTTCTTGTCTTTATCTGTTTAAGCATTGTTATTTATTTCCTCTTTTTTTCTAAATCTGAATTAATCAACAGAAACTTTGATAAATAGGATTCGTTATCAAGAGCGCCCTATTTTGGTTGTTGTTTTTAATGTTTTCCTCTTAAGTCAGGATAAATAATTCTTAATTGATCTTTGTTCTCTACTGAACCTCACACTTTTTCTTTTCCACCATCCATTTAAACTCTGAAAAGATCCATTTACTACAACCTAGCTTGCCCTGTGAGAACTTCTTTAAAAATTGATGAACAAACTCCAATTTAGTTTAAAGACTCCATAGCCTAATGAAATTATAACACTCAAATCAACCAAACCCAATCAAACAAAACAAACAAGCACAATCATAACTAGCCTAAAATGTACATAAAAATAAATCTAAATCAAATAGAGAGATCCCTCTCTGAAACTGGAAAGGCTAGATCCCATCTTCCAAAGTGGTTTTGATGTTGTCCTATGTTTTTACTCCCTCAACCTCAAAAATATAGAATGACAACATAGTGGCGACCATACTTGGGAAGAATACATTTTAATCCATAACATTATTATTCCCAAGTTTTAAATCAGTATTTCAATAAGAAACTGTTGTATCATTATGAAGTACATGATCTGAGGTTTTTATTTTGTATATATTTAGTGTGTCATTGATTCTGATTTTAATTTATGTGTGATGATTTTTCATAGCCCTGGCTCCCAAAGGAATTTACACTAGATCTCACCCTGATCCCAGGCTGCTGAAATTGTAGATAACCCTGAGAAATTGGTGAGAAAGAAAATCTTTACCAAGATTCAAGGTAGTAATAGTCCTCTATCTAGATTCAATTCTCCCATTGAGAATATTCCTTTTTCAAGGTCTAATTCTTTCCCAGATAAATTTGAAACCTTACAAGACATAGAATTTAATTTGGCTTTCTAGCAAAGTTTGTTTAGATCAAAGTCTGAGGCTTTTGTAGACCAAATTGTCCTAAATAAATCCATACTGCAACCATATATACCCCAAACCCAACTCCCTGAAACAGATCTTGATCTTGAATCTTTACAACAATTTGACAAATTACAAGGTCTAGCTTCAGTCTTGTACCAAGCTATTGAAGAAGCCTTTATTTAGAAGTCCGTTGAATTTCTGCTTTAACAGTTGCAACAACCCCTTTATCTAGTTAATAATCCCAGTTAGTTCATCTACAACCTCCCAGTCCTACTCATTCCATAGTATCAACCTCCTCACCTTTAGTTTCCCAAACTTTTGTGCCTACTATCCCTATAGTTATCAAAACTACACCTACATTAGGTCCATCTTCAAGTCAGAACAGTTATGGAAGGAAGGTATGCACCTTTGGTAACATTGGTGCTTATATTGCTCAGCAGCATGTGGATAGGATGAATGATGTGTTTGACCTCCAAGAAGTAGATGAAGCTGATGTTAAAATGAGATTGTTTGCCCAAAGTTTAGGAGGTGATGTCAAGAAATGGTTTAGGGGTTTACCTGCAGGAAGTATAGCCAACCTTGATGCTTTCCATCAAACTTTCTTAGCTAGATGGGAGATCAAGAAGAATCCACTTCAACTCCTAAATGAATATAAAAGATTGAAAAGAAAACCAAATGAAAGTGTGGAAGAATATTTTGAACGATTTAATATTGTTTACAACGCCATTCCACAAGACATCAAACCCTCCCCTAGCCTATCCCTGATTTATTTTCTAGATGGTTTTGATGTAGACATGGAATATCAACTTAGAGAGAGAGAGAGAAACCCAACAAATTTGGAAGAAATGCAAGAAAATGCAATTAAAGTTGAAGCTAACATCCTGGCCAAAAAAGCCAAACTGAACTCTGAACGCAAGGTTACCATAAAAGAAGAACCTTCTACTTCTGTTGTTAATCATAAGATTGATAACTTAGTGAGAGCAATGAATCAAATGATGCAAAGAGTGACATTAATGACCAAACTCAAGCAATAGAAAACAAAAATGCCCCTCAAACTAGAAACCAAAACTTTAGGATGAATGTTCCCCAAATTAAACAAAGAGAACAAAAGGGTCTAGACCATCAAGTTCGCTCCCCTTTTTAGGAAAATTACACGGATGATGAGGAGAATATTGTGTAATATTTGGATGATAATCAAATAAATTTGTTGGGGATAAATGATGATGAAACAATTTTCCTCACTCAAGAGGAGCAGAAACTTTTTCTCTTAGCCTAGACTGAATTGGATTCTGAAGAGTTAGATGAATATAAACAAGGGTTTGAAAATTCCATAATGGAAGTCCATAGGCAGTACAATCTTAGAAGCAAAAAGAATACAGACACTCCCAATGCCAAAATCTCAGAACAACCTACTAAGAAGTCACTTGAAAATGAACCCAGGAAAACCATAGATAGTCTTCCTAAGAAAGCTGTGGATAATTCTGGTAAGAAAAAGGTGGAAATCCATGTCAAAAAGGTTGTTAACAGTGTTTCTAAAACTACTCAAACATATGTCCCAACCACCAAAGAGCCTATCACAAAACAAATTACAGAGCAAGTTGAACCTTCTAACTTAAGTAAGAATCAAACATCTTTCAATATTGAGAATGAACTGGAAAAATTGAAAATCCCTATCCCTCACAGAGTTAACAAACAAAAACATGTACAAACCCCAAGTAATGAAAGCTTTAAACATTGGGGAAAACACTGACTCTGTAAATATCAATGATGACTATCTTAAACTCTTATTTGGGCCGGAAGTTGAAGGAAAACCATAGGAAGGAGGAGTTTCTCCATTCTATGTTTGCCTAAATATTCGTGAAAATATTCTCGATAATGCTATTTTAGATTCAGGTGCATCTCACAATTTAATGCCTAAATCTATGATGGAAAAATTAGGACTTGACATTACTAGACCCTACAAAGACTTGTACTCCTTTGATTCCAACAAAGTTAGATGCCCAGGTCTTCTCAAGGACCTATGTGTTACTTTAGCCCAAATCCCTGCTAAAAGTCTAGTGATGGACATAGTGGTGGCAAACATTCGCCCTAAGTATGGCATGTTATTGTCACACTCATGGGAGCAAAATTACAAGGAACCCTACAAATGGACATGACCTTTGCTACCATACCAATTTTTGGGCAGCAACGAAGACTGATATGGTGACCTTAATGAAATTTATGGTGAGTACTCAAGATAGACCTCAAAATTATCCACTTCATTATGTTCATTCAGATTTAGATTCATTTCTTATTTGCAATGGTGGGGATATTAACAATCAAGTAATCAATGCTGAGAGTGAGTTTTCTAAAACAAACCTAGCCCAAACACAAATAACTGAACTGAAAACTCCTCCTAAACCTCTTTGGACCATGAGTTTTGATTGCTCTTGCAGCAAGGATGGTGCTGGAGCAGGAATTTGGGTGGTTAACAAAGGAAATAATCATGTTAAAGGTCATTCATACAGGCTTAATTTTCAATGCACTAATAACATAGCAGAGTATGAAGCCCTCATTCTAGGTTTGAAATTGTTAAAAAGGTTAGGTGCTAAAATAATTTCTATTCAAGGAGATGTTGAATTAATTATTAAACAAATTAAAGGAGAATATTCGGCCAAACATCCTAGGATGAGAGCATACAGAAATGTTGTGTTGGACTTCCTAGAAAGTTTCCTTGAATATGACCTTTCTACAATCCCTAGAAAACAAAACATCATCCCAAACAATCTGGATTTTTCAGCTAGCTCTTGCAAAATGCCTTATCCTAATCAAGAATATGTACTGGAGGTAAAACATTGACCAACTGTACCTGATAACGTAAGATATTGGCAGGTATTTGGAAATGATAAATAGATTGAGAGTTTCCTGCAATCCAAAGATGAATTTCAAGATGACAGTATTGATTTGGAATCTGAAGGAGATAGTCAAATCATTGAAAATTCTGATCCAAAAAGGCAACTAGATAATTTAGATGTAAATACTCCTTTTGATAAAATTGTGAATAAACCAGAATTTCTTGAAATTGACCCAGAAAATGAAGAGTTTGAAACACTCTAGCTTAAATATAATATTTTGCCTAGGGGTCTAGTTCCATTAGAAACACTATTTGATTTCAATGATGTGGCTAAAATGCCTAAGATTGCTCCCTCAGGAACAACAACTGAAGATTGTAATTTAGGTACTGAAATCATACAACATAAAATTCCAATCAAGGAAGATCAGAAACCTTTTAAACAAAAAACTTCGTAGAATAAATCCGGTTCGGATGCCTTTAATTGAGAAATAAATAAAAAGGATGTATGATTCCAAAATCATAGTTCCTCTTACGTATTCTAAGTGGGTTTCCAACATTGTACCAACTAGGAAGAAAATAGGTGAGATAATATTGTGTATAGATTTCAGAAACCTTAACAAAGTTTCCCTAAAAGACAACTATCCCTTACCTAAAATGGATTATATTATGCAAAAGGTAGTTGGATCTTCTAGGATTTCCTTATTAGATGGATTCTTAGGTTATAATCAGGTCTTAGTTCATCCAAAGAATCAGGGAAAAAACAGCGTTTACTACTCCTTGGGGTACCTTCATATATGTGAAGATGCCTTTTGGATTAATGAATGTTGGACCCACATTTAAGAGAGAAATGGATATTGCTTTTGTTGATGAAATTGGAAGATTTATTGTGATCTATCTGGATGGCATAACTGTATATTCCAAATATGATCAAGAACATCTCATGCATCTTAGAAGAGTTTTTGAAAATTGCAGAAAGTTTGGGATCTCATTAAATCCTAAGAAAACAGTGTTTGGTCTTGAAGAAGGAAAACTTCTTGGTCACATTATATCTAAGGAAGGTATCAGAATTGATCATAAAATTATTGAAGCTATTCTAAATATAAATCGTCCAAGAAATATTCAAGAACTTTAGTCATTTATTGGGAGAATAAACTTCCTGAGAAGATTTATCCTTAACCTTTCAGAACTTCTCAAAAACATCACAAACATGCTAAAACGAGGCTCTAAAATTAGATGGAACATCAAATCTAGTCAATCATTTCACTAGGTTAAATAGGAATTAACAAAAGCACCAGTCCTTATTAGCCTTGATTTTACTAGAGGTTTTATAATTTTTTCCTTTGCTTCCGAACATACTATTGCAGTGGTCCTTTTGGAGAAAAATGTTGAAGGATATGAATAGCCCTTTGATTTCTTTAGCAAGGCCTTAAGGGATGCTTCACTCAAGTACAATATAATGGAAAAGTAGGCTTTTGTACTGATCAAAGCAATTAAATATTTCAGAGTATATATTCTTCATTCCCATATAATTGCTTATGTACCCAATGTTGTTGTTAAAGATATTTTGACACAGAATGGACCATATGGCAAAAGAGGCAAATGGATTGCCATCATTCTGGAATATGATATGGAAATCAAGCCAACCAAGCTCATCAAAGGATAGGGATTAGCCAAATTAATGGATGAATCTAATTTTAATGCTTTAGATATTAACTTTGTAGACGAATTGGATGATCAAGAGGAACAAGCGACTCCACAACTAGATGAGGCTTTCATGACCTCACCCTAGTATGCAAACCTTATTTATGTTTTATTTAATTTAAATTCTCCTCCTGGTCTAACAAAAACAAAGGCTAGATTTCTTAAACTAAAAGAAGTTAAATCTTGCATCTTAGAAAATGTTCTATATTGGAAAGATGTTGATGGTCTTCTACTCAAGTGTCTTTTGAGTGATGATGCAGAAAGAATAATGCAGGAATTCCATGAAGGTGTTTGTGGTGGCCATATCTATTGGAAAAACACTTCCATTAAGATCGTAAGAGCTGGTTTTTACTGGCCCACACTTTCTCCACATGTCCATAAAAAGGTAACCTCTTGTCACAAGTGTCAAATCTTTGAGGGAAAAAGAAAACTTTTTCCTTTACCTTTGAAGCCTATATCTGTTGAAATCCCTTTCCAACAGTGGGGATTGGATTTCATTGGAGAGATCCATCCTCCATCCTCTGCTCAACATAAATGGATCCTTACTGCTACTGACTACTTTACCAAATGGATTGAATCCATCCCTTCTAGACTAGCCACAGATGATGTGATTATCAAATTCTTAGAAACTAACATCCTGTCTAGATTTGGCTACCCAAAAAAACTTATTACAGACAATGTTGTATCATTCAGGTCTAATAAAATGATAGATTTTTGCAATAAATACCATATTACTTTCGGGCATTCACTGTTTATTAACCACAAGGTAATGGGTTGGTTGAATCTTCAAACAAAATTTTGGTGGATATTATCAAGAAAATGTTAACATATAATAAGAAGTCATGGCACAAAAAGCTCATAAATGCACTTTGGGCTAGGCTCACTACAAAGAAATCAATTGGCGTGTCACCATACCAATTGGTTTATGGAATGGATGATGTTTTTCCATCCTCTTTAGGAGTCCCATTCATGAAGTTTACTAAGGAATTGAAGGCTGAGCCCAATGATATTCAAAGGAGGATTGATCAAACTATCTAGTTGCAGCAATCCAAAGAAGAAGTTTATAATAAGGCTCAAGTCATTCATGAGAATATTAAAAACGTTTTTGACAGAAGGACAAAGGCAGATGATTTCACCATTGGTGATAAAGTCTTAAAGTGGGATTCAAGAAGAGAGGATAAAGGGAAGCATGGAATGTTTGATAACCTGTGGATGGGTCCTTATGTCATTTATGCTTTTAGAGGAAATAATTCATTCTTTATCAAAAATTTAGATGGCACATAATTACCTGGTGGACCTGTCAATGGCAGGATGCTCAAACATTATTTTTCTGAGCATTAGAGATTTTCTTACCATTTATCATTGTATATATCATTGTCTTTATTGTGTGGATTGGGTAACCTATTAGCAGAAGTTGAAGCTCACAAAGAAGGCCCTGAGCTTCTATTGATGAGTTACCATAAATACAGTAATAAGAAATTAGAGGTGAATATTTCTTAAATAACAACTCAAGGCTGCTGATCATATATTCTTGGCACCTCACAGGGAGAGTGCCATCCCCAGCTGGAGCCAATATTAGGTTCCTATATAATTTATAATATCTCAAGATAATTGAGTGATGTATCTCAGGAACATTATTTTGTAAATACTTGTCATCTGCCAATGATTTCCAAATAAAAAAATAAAAATAGAATAAAATAAAATGAAAAGAGGGTATAAAGAAGAAGAATAAAGAGAAAAACAAAAATATTGAAAAAAAGAAAAAAGATTAAACCCCACCAAAAAAGAAAGAAAATCAAAAGAGAATAATATTGAAAGTGTTGCAAGTCTAAATGCCACTACTCATACATAGTTTTTGCTTCATTTCTGTAAAATAAAGTTGTGTGCAGCTTGTTCAAAATGCCACAATCACTTGCTTTAGTTTAGTCATACTGCTTAATCATGATTAGACTTCTTTAAATTTCTGTAAATTAGATAGAGAATAAAGGTTTATCCAACAGTTTAATCTGGATAAATCATTAGTTAGGTAGAAAATGACATTGATCCAACTGTTTAATCTGGGTCAATAGGAGAAATAAGGGATAGGTTAGATAGTTTTTCTTTATGCATAAAAGAAAATCAAAATGGGTTTGCTAGTCTAAATGCATCCTGGAGATTAAAATAAAAATGCTAGTCTAGCTAAGGGTAGGTAGATTAGGTGGTTTTCTTAAATATCAGCATGCATAAATTTTATCCTAAGTTTGAGGATAGGGAAAAAGGGCAGAAGTGCAAGCTATGCATTATGTATTTCAAAATGTTTATTATTAATCCCTTATCCTAAGTTTAAAGTATAATTATATGCACGGGGATAAATTTTTTGTTACCTCATATTCCCCCTTTATCCTAAGTTTGAAAACAAAATCATACAAGAGCAAGCGGACAAGTGCTTTTGTCATTTGTGATTAACCCTGAGTCTCATTCAACACCTTGGGATATAGTACCCTATTTCATCCACGAAGAGTGTCCTTTTTCAGCCCCCCTCACATTCTCCCTTTACCGCCGGGGGGGGTCTTCAAGGCGGTTTCTTCTACCAAGCCCTACTCCCTACGTGGCACATCACGGTGATTTTTCACCCCCCTATTGATACCACTTACTACCCATCACCGCCTTTAGAAATCGTCTATCTCGTATCCATTCCTACCCCGCCCCCACCACTCTCTGCTTGCCACCTGTTTGGATTGTTGCTCCAATTAAATGCCTTCCCTCTTAATACCTGTTTCTCATTTAATTCTCCCGGGTAACCATTCAGTAATGACCCCGTGCCATTTCCAACGAGACTTTGCCTCTGCATTTAAATAAATCCCAAGCTCATCATGCTCAATCTTTACTTCTCATTGCTTTCTACTATCCATTATTTCCTGCAGCGACCTCCGCCAGAGCTTCATCACCACTAGCATCCCGACAGTCATTGACCTCCCTGTTCTTTTTCACCTGATAGATTGTTATCTTTTCTGAGCTCGGTAAGCCTCCTTTGTGTATTCATTTTGTTCAGAAAACTACTACAACCATGCCTCCTAAAACTAAGACCCAAGACCAGGCCATTAACCTGTTAATTCCACCTTCTATAGACCTGGATCATACACCATTAGCAGACAGGGATTATCGGATAACTGAAACACTCTGTGACTGTGATTTCCTCAAGTTATATTGTTGGCTAGAGGATAAACACACTAATAAAATTAATGAGATAGGACTTTGGGAGTCAAACCTCCCCCACTATATCTTTCCTGTGACATTTCAAGCCCTAGAATTCACCAGAAAATGCCAAGCTTGTTATGTCCCTGCCCAAAGAGCCATAATTTCCCCCTACATGTGACATTCTATTCACCATTACAGCCAAATCTATTGACCAAATGATGCTTGCCCCTTCTATGGAAAATGTTGCCCCTTTCTCCTTAGAAGCCCACACCTAGCTTTATCAAAAGCTGGATTTTGCCACTAGGGATAGAATTTTTTATATTTTCTTGCCAGAGAATGCCCAATTTCCCAAATATAATTCTCCTTATCCTTCTTCCATTTTCCCTGATTAGACCAAACAAATCATTTCCATAATTTCTCACATTCTAGGCTATCATTTTGATCAGTGGGTAGATGAGCCCATTTTAGGATTCCTCTCCACATTTTCCACAAACAACAAGCCCTCTACAATTTTCAATTTCAGTCAATTCTTGGCTGACAATATCCATGAGCAATTCATCAAGTTTCCCATAGAGCAGGTGTTTAGTTACACCTCTGTTTTAATTTACATATTCATCTACTCTCAAACTGGAAATTTCAGTTTTGCATTGCAGAAATTGGATGATGCAGGCAAACAACAACCAGTGATATTTTGGACCTCATTGGTCATGAAAGAACAACAGGAATTCACCTACAAGCAATTTATAGAAGACTTTTTTCATCCAACTATGAACATTCTCTACAACACAGTGCAGCCCAGGATCAATGAGGAGATCAAATGAATACTACATCTATCAGACCAAGCAAAGACCGAAGATTGGTACCTCTACCAAAACTACACAGAGATTAGAGTCTATGGATGTGAATTGGCCCCCTACAAGCTCCCCAAGTACCTCCCAATGAGGATCTTTGCACTAGAATATATCAAGAAAATTTTGAACTCAAATGAGATCCACTTTGTAGTAGCAAAGAAGAAGGCACAATTCAAGATTAAAACACAAGTGGGCCCATTTTTGTGCAACACAAGGATAATAAGTGAGGAGGCAGATAAGATATTAAAGGAAATGAAGTTCAACTTGAGCTTCACATGGTCTTATGACCCCTGTGGCATTATTTCAAAACTCATAGTGGACAATAAGAACACTCCCTACATCCATACTTCTAGGCCAGACATAGAAAAATATGCCAATCAGTTGGAATGGGTAGAAAATACCCTGCAAGAAGATGAAGAATGGATTGTGTCCACTTCCACTTTGCATACTCCTGTTCCTTGGGAAAAATCTAGAAATAGGTAGAGGGAGGAAGGGTCATCATCTACAACTGACAATGAGATATTATAGCTTCTTTCTGCTCCAACATTCTCGCCAATACATTATCCTTATTCTGTTCCGGATTATAATCCCTAATGAGGAATATAGCTCCATGAGCAAAGGCTCCTGTCATAATGAACCCGGCAATGTATTGATGATGAGTATATAATGCAGCTTGGGTGGTGAAGTCTTGTGCTATGAATGCATAAGGGGGTAAAGAATACATGTGTTGAGCTACCAAGGAAGTTATAACCCCCAAAGAAGCTAAAGCAAGACCCAATTGAAAATGAAGAGAATTATTGATTGTGTTATAAAGACCCTTACGTCTGCGTCCTAATAGGCCTCCTGGAGGAACATGTGCCTCCAAAATATCTTCCATACTGTGACTAATTAGTGAAGTATCTAATATTGGATGAGAGAGTTGTAAGGCTAAAATTTTGGCTACCACAGGGTAAATTTGGTGTTGGTATCATGTCATGCAAAATTAGATTTCACACCTCTCTAGGAATCAATCAAAATAATTTACACATACAAATCAAAGGCATTCAATAGATGGTTAAAGTAGTGGTTGGGAGGAGTTCATTGTTAGAAACATCCAAGGGTTTCCAAACTAGAGAAACAAGGGCATGTGTTTGATTTATGGGCTAACGTTTGAAAATTTTCTACGAGAAGAGGAGTTGGTGGGAGTCCTTATGGCAAGGGCTTGCACCTCTTCCTTTATTTCTTAAAGTAGGCTTGAAATAAGTGATTATAGATATATGATACATATAATATGAAAACCACTCACAACACAACAATATTGAACATTTGCATGAGACATAACTTAATTTATTTCAATGCACTTTTGCTTTAAAAAGGCAATATATGCTACCATGATGCAATACAATGATTCACTAACATTGGGCACCAAACAAATGAATTGGACCATGGATGTTATGTACGATGACAATCATCCACGATAAACTATGATTATTAGCCACTCTGACAACCCTCATTTATGGTCACTCATTGAACATGCTCATGAAATTTGAGATCACTGGACATGGTTAACATGCTTTGGTTAACACAATCTAGTATGGTGTGAGGGTCTTGCCTACAATGCCAGCTTTCTAACACCCTTTACAACAACATTGCTTCACGAAAGGCATTTGACATTGCTTTGTACTTTTGCCTTTGTATATGAGAAAGAAAATAAATGTTACTTCTCCCTTATCCAATATAATGCTCTTAATTCCAAATTGAGCAATGTATCGTGACATTTCCTTTCTCTCTTCGTGCGAACTTGCTCATTTAGCATCTAGATACCTTGTGAGATAAAACTCAATGTATGTATTGTATTTGGTATTGTGTCAATTATTCATTTTTTATGTCTTAATTGTACAAATTTTGAATAATATAACACTTATTCACAGAGATTATCCTGATTATACACTATTTGCATAATTCATGCATAATACATAACCTCCTCTACTATTGATCATCAATTTGCAGTATTCAGAAACAATCGCATGCGCACATTGAAGCACATCAATAAAACATATCAACACAGTATGTAACCAGGGAAAGCATACAGCTGAAAACCCCACACTATCTGTATATTATATTGATTGAGAACATGTAACAATACATAGTACAATACTCCTCACAAGTACTCAGTACTATCTCCACCTGTTACACACAAACTAGCTCAGATCTGAATCAATCACAGGTTCAAATCTCCTCCGCTACTTTCCTGCCTCCACCGCACAATCCTGCATGAGAATAGATGAGTATGGCTGATCCAAACTCATATTTCACTTGGTTGAACCACGCAATCCTCATTGGCAATACTCAATCCATGCATGTGCAAAATCTCATGCACAACTATAGTCACAACTGATAGCAATCTCAACCTCTAACACCTGTCTCCACCGAACTGTCCATGCACTAAGTTAACTGATGTATTCTTTAGTTGCTTTATGAGTTAATAATTAATGAATTAATTAATAATTAATTCACATCACTCATCACTAGTGTATTCTGCAGTTAGACTAAATACAACCAGTTTAACCAAGTCAAACTAAACACAACTCCATCAACTCCTCAATCAACTCCACCAAACTCAACCACATGAGTTCTAACTGAAGTCCATCATGCAATAGCTCAACTGACCCATAAGAAAAGCATATTTCCTTCTGACAGTTGCATGTGCCACATCTGTAGCTCAAACTGAAGTGATCCAAGAGGATAAGATAATGTTTATAGTCCAAATATTATTAAGAGCTAATAATATTCGACTGTTTTATTTTTAGCCTGACAGTCTAAAAATAGACTCCGCCCATATGTCTAAAAATAGAAGTCCATATATTTTTACCAACATGACCAATCATCCACAAATAGCATCCTGCAACTCATAGACCATGATCCATATGTCTAAAATTAGACATAGTCTAAAAATAGACTTTGTGCCAAAAATAGCCTGTGAGCGCACTTAGTGAAGGTGACTCCTTTCCACTAAGCTCCATCATCTTGTTGCATTTTCAACACTCCCTCTCAACAAGATATGGATTATCTACAACCCCTATCCTACCTATGTAATGTTCTGCATGCAACACATTTGCCCGGTCCACTTGCTCCAACAACAATTGGAACAAAAACACTCCCAACTGACCACTCTGTTGGGCTGGGAACATACTCTGATGCTGAAGCTCTACCTGCTGCTGACAAGTGCTCCCTCTCTAACATCTGTGCTACTGCAACATCTCCATACATCTCGCACCATTGCACACCTCTCTATGCCACCTAGCACTTGTGCAAAACACTTTTGCCTCTCGCATTGCTGCAGCCTGCAAGCTATGCGTTGTCCTGGGATTCCCTACACTATCGCTCTCTCTACCACTCCATCCGCATCTGTCTCTACCCAATTAGTCATTTCCTGCTACTCCACATCGGGGCTCCCGTAGCAAGGTCTCATCCAAGAGGTTGGGTACCTCAAGGATCCTGCCCCTCCTCCTTGGGACGATCACTCTATATCTCCCCACCTCCTACCTAGAGGTATGGCTGCATGTGATCCCTCAACCCACCTGGCTCAAAGTTTCCCCCTACTGGAGGTCTTTGCATGAGTAGATGTCTCTACTCGATCTCCTCTCATCTTCCCTTGTTGTGGCTGCTCCACAACCTCCTGAAGTTGCTGCACCAATTGTGGCTCCTCCACAATCGTCTGAGACTTCTTCTGGCTCTGCATGTTGAGAGGTAATATACGCTCCCTCTCAACCACCAAGTCTCCATCAGTTTCCTCGCTGCTCAAGGCTTTGCATGCATCTTGAACCTCAAGAGCATACACGTTCTTGACCCGTGAACCAATCTGCTTCACCTGTCTAGTGATGATGTGTCTAAGGAAAATCTTTCCCTTACTGAAGACTACATCATAGCCTCTGTCTTCCAGCATCGCGATCGACACCAAGTTTTTCTTCAGTCTTGGTACATACTTGACATCGATCAAGGTAAGGCGAGCTCCATGCTCCCTCTGAAAAATAACCGTGCCTACACCTGAGACACTATACTTCTCATCATTACCCATCGCTATGAGTATCTGGAGATCTTTCTCCTCCAAAGTACTGAACAAACTCTTGTCACCGGTCATGTGGAAAGAAGCTCCACTGTCAAGAAACCAACCACTTCCCACCATGGATGAAACCATGCATGCGAAGAGTGTGAAATCCAACTCAAACTGTGAAGCAAGTGCCTCACCTTCAGATCCTTCCCCGAATCCCTTCTTGGATTTCCTCCATGGACAATTTGAAGCATAATGGCCCACCTCATGACAACGAAAGCATTGCACTTTCAATTTGTCAACCTTCTTCCCATCATTGGAAGAACTGGATTCGGAAAGAGAACCCTTCTCCTTCCCCTTCTTTGATTTGGCAGCCAAAGCACAATTTTCTTCATCAAATGCCTTTGATGAAGATTCATCCCTGGTATTCCACTTAATCTCCTCTTGCACAAGATCTGACCAAAGTCTCTCCCATCCTGGAAATTTATCCCGACCATTGATAGAGTCCTGATAGGAATGCCAACTCTTCGGAAGACCAAGTAGAGCCAAGCTCACCAAGTCCTCATCATCGACAGTCACCCCCACACTTCCCAGCTCATCCCGGCATTGGGTGAACTTCGTGAGATACTTGGGCATAATGTCTCCATTCTCACACTTAATGTTTTTGAGTTTATCCTTGAGCGCCAACTTCCTCTGGTCGCTCTTGCTTTGGAATAAATCTGTCAACACTTTCCATATCAAGTATGGAGAATCCTTTCCATGCAGGCTAGACATAATGTGATCCTTCATGCCCTCCAACAAAATCCTTCGACACTTTGTTGTCTTCTTTTGCCAAGCCTCAATGTGAGCAGTATCAGTAGGCTTTGGGACCTCAGCCTCTATGAACTCCTTCGGCCCATTGTCATCTAACACCGCCTGTTACACTAAAAAATGTCACCATGGCTATTTACAGTTAGTATGGCTCTATCAACAGTCATGCTATCCTCCTGGCCAAGTCTTATGCCTCTGCTCTCCATGTCAAACTCCAAAAAGAGAGAAAGTCTTTGTAAATGTGTTTATCTCTGGGTATGCAGATTCTCTCGGCCTTACCTGCATATACGCACCTGATGTTCGCAAAAACTGCGTACTTGTACGCTCTGTATGTAAAGGGGCAGGTGCGTACCCCTGTAAAGGTCAAAAGGCGCAAGTTTCACTCCAAAAAAGTTACTTGTGGTCATTTCTAGAAGCTTCTAGAAGTATGTTTGACGTGTATGAAGCACCTCCAGATGGTTCATGTATCCCTACCAAAGAGGAACTTATCCCATCAATGAGGGAGCTATCCCATCCAAAGAGGGGATTATCCCATTGATGGTGGACCTGATTAACTTCCTCTTGAGCACTATAAATACAGGCATTGGGCCAGAAGGAGGGGGAGGTTGAAAGCTAAACATTTCTAAGGGTAGATGCTGCTGGAATTAGGACTCCCATTTAGAAACTTGTGAGGAGAGATTGCCATCTTTGCTTGTTCTATTTGGAAGTGGGTGAGCTTTGTCAAAGTAAAGGAGAACTCTTGATGGACCCTGGGAGGGACTTGCACAACACCAAGGCTCAGGTTGTAATTGTTCCTTTTGTTTCCTATTAATGCAAATGAGTTGCCATTTTGTCAGGTGGAAAGAGTCGATAGTGCGGACACAACCAACCTCCCTAGGAGCCTAAGACTCTCTAGTGACAAACAAGACAAACAACAGCAATCCTTTTCTAAACATGCATTTACTATACGAGAAATCAAGTGTTTAGATCCTACCTGTAATCCAACGCTGTTGTAGCAGTCCAGCCTCACTGATCCGGATGAGCTCCTCCTTCACTTCGAAACCTGCATTCCCTAACAATCAAACGATTAAATAGCACTTGATAATCTCATAAAATAAAACATATGAGATTTAAAACTGCTAGGGGCAAGTACTCTAAATGGATCGTTATCCTGCAAGAGTTCGACTTGGAGTTCGAGAAGTCCAAGTCTAAGAAATCCTTAGTTTTTGCGGAATTGATGTGTGATTTCCCGCATGCTGACACAGAAACTGTGGCAGAGGAGTCCATTGCGGACGAATCTTTGTTTCTTATCAGTACTTTAGATCCGTGGTACGGGGATATAATCATCTATCTCCAAACCCAAACTTTTCGGCCTGAAGCTTCAAAGTTGGAACGTCGAAAAATTCAGTTTCAATCCCAGCAATACAGAATTATTGGAGATACACTTTATCGCCGGGGGGCAGACTTAGTTTTTCGACGTTGTTTAACTCACGAAGAGGCTGAGAGGGTTTTGAATGATTGTCACTCTGGAGCATGTGGCGGTCATATGTCTGGGTATGCCACAGCTCAGAAGGTGTTGCGCGCTGGCTATTTCTGGCCGTCCATGTTTAAAGATTGTATCATTGCGGTCCGAAAGTGCCACAACTGTCAAGTGTTTGATCGCAAGATGCGCACACCACCTGCTCCTCTCCATCCTATAATTGCCGTTGGTCCTTTCACCAAATGGGGTATCGATTTTATTACTTGTAACCCTCACTCGGCCGGGGGGCATGCGTATATCATCCTCGCGGTTGATTATTTTACTAAATGGGCTGAGGCGATGCCTACATTCGTATTCAATCACATTATAACTAGGTTTGGTGTCCCGCAAGCAATCATCACTGACCATGGGAGCCATTTTCGAAACATCATGATGACTGAGCTTACAAGCCAGCTTGGTTTGCGCCACGATAGCTCTACTCCTTATTATCCGCAAGCCAACGGTTTGGTTGAGTCTATCAACAAAGTTCTAGTTATCATGATCCGACGAATCATTGGTATTCATCGGTCGAATTCGCACAACATGTTATTTTCAGTGCTATGGGCATACCGAACTTCAGTGAAAACTTCAACAGGGTTCACTCCTTTCCAGCTAGTTTATGGCTTGGAAGCTGTGTTACCCATTGAATGCGAAATCCCATCACTTCAAATGGCTGTCAAATTACTCCCAGCTACTTCCGAAGAGGAGAAACGTTTATTATACTTAGCTCAATTAGATGAGACTCGACGTGACGCTGCATTGGCAATCGAGACTCACACGAAGCGAATGAAAGCTCAGTATGATAGAAATGTGACCCCTCGGAGTTTTTCGGAGGGAGACCTAGTGCTATTATATGATCAAGCTAACGATAAGCTAGGTGCTGGAAAATTCGTTCCTATGTGGCATGGACCCTACATTGTAAAGCGAAAGCTAGCAAAAGGGGCCTATGAGCTGGTAGATTTTGATGGGGACTCTTTGGGTAAACCCAGAAATGGACTTTACCTAAAGAGGTATTATGCTTAAATGGTGGGTATGGAGAATTTTAGTTAGGTTAGGTTTTCTTTCTAGCTAGTATGTTTGTTAGTTTAGATAGTGTGCTTAGCTTAGAAAGTGTGTTTTTTCGTCGTTATTCTGGCTTATCTTGGTTTTACTCTTGATATTGCAGATGTCGACGCCTCTCCAAACATACATTGGATTTGCCGATGGTGCTTGTCGTAGTACACGGAATATCTCTTCTGCAGCTTGGGTTATCTATTCGCCCTCTGACGAGTTAGTTTCTATGCATGGGGTGAGCCTCGGTCAAACAACGAACAACATTGCAGAATACAGTGCAGTGGTTGAATTATTGTCTGAATCCATTTCATTTGGAATTCGACGTTTGATAGTGAGGTTAGATTCTGAACTCGTTGTATTACAACTTAATAGAGTATATGCCATTAGAAATCCTGTGTTATTAAGGTTGTTTTTGAGAGTGCGCCTCTTGGAACGTGAATTTGATTACATTGAATATCAGCATATTCCAAGGTCTTTAAATACATTAGCAGATGCAATTGCTTCTCGAATGTTGGACAGACATTTACGATAATCATGCAAGTAAATTTAAAAACATTTAATCACATATGTTAAACAAGATAAGCCGGTAATAATGATATATATATATATATATATATATATATATATATATAGATAGGAGTGTGTCAAAAATATACATCGTCTTCGATCATAGGTTGAAAAACACCTTATGATCGGCAAAAATGATAAGTACAAAAAACCAAAAATGTCATATGTGTCTACAAAAGTGACTAGCCAATCACTGGTGGTGCTCTCTATACAAGACCACTGCCCGCGCTACCCTACACAGGAACCTCCTAAAAGGTCCTGGGACTGCGACCACATAGCGCTGAAGTCGAATAGGAATGTCATCTATGGTGGTCTCTGGTATATCCGCCGTCAGACGCTCTAGATCCTGTTCCAGCTCGGCTAAGGTCTCTGCGGCCGCATCCTGTGGGGCTGGTGCTGGTACAGCTGGTACTCTCCTCTCAAAAGCCTGGAGGTTGGCCGGACGCCGTGGACCTACATCTGCATTTTGAAAATTTGTGCTGTCAGTTTTGAGGCGATATATAAAAACAAAAAAATATATATAATTTAAAAAACTTGTAAAAAATGAAATACCTCTGTCGTCCCACTGTTCTCCCTGTGGAAGAACCATGTTCGGATCATTCCGAAAATCCATTCCGGCATAAGGAAAGTCCTGAATAGCAAAGACCTGGCTCTCTAGCCAGCGAAAGTAACCATCAGGAAATCGAACAACTGCTACTCCCTCGTCAAGATGCCGGGCCATTACCGCAACCCATCTCGTCAACTTAGGCTCCCGAGGAGCCCCAACTGGAACTGTAAGATGCTGGGGGATCAGCATTGGAACTCTCTCTAGGGCAAAACTCACGACTAAAGGCCCATATCCAAAGGTCTTCAGTTGTCCTCTCTTTGCCCTGGTTAGTTGGCCCTTCATATTGGCCAACACAGCATCGCACCAGTTGAAAATGGTGCCTTGGAAGCAATCTATAGCCATCCGCATTTGGGACCCGGTGGCATGGTGCAAAGCGACCGCGCCGCAAAGTCTGGTAACAGTAAAGGCTATCACCATAAGTTCAGGTCAGGATATGTACTTGATTTCTATCCCCTTCTCCTAGTTTTGATTGTTGTACCACTCTAGCCGGAGACTAGCAAGGGATTGGCCACCCGGCCTAGTCCCGAATAGAGAGAGTTGCTCGCCCCTGTTAGGCAAGCCAGTGAGAAAATATATGTCAGAGGGCTCTATCTCAAGCTGGTGCTCTCTGATGTAGAAACATTGCTCCTGAATGTTCCACCTTTCAACCAGCCACTCAAGGAATGGCACCTGGCCCCTCATGCCAGGTATGGCCCAGTATTTGTACAGTCCGCATGCTTTTAATGCATCAATGGAAGGTTGATGACCTATTGCGGCCAAATCAACATCCTCATGTTCTCTTTCACGCCAATCAAGCATGGTGTGCACCCTGCACATCATAAAACATCTGTTAGAGTCCATAAAATTTTAAAATTTTGGTTCATTTTGGAGAAATGAGGGTTTCAAAATGCGTTTTGCGGGGTACGCACCCCGGCTTTTAGGGACAGAGCGTCTGGACACAGCTTCCCTTAAGGCTGGGTGTGTACCCCTGGTATTTTCCCCATTGAGAAAATATCGGGGTACGCAGGTCAGCAGTGCATGACCTCCGTACCCCGAAGGGCACATCTTGAAACCCCAAGACCCCCAAAAAATCAAATAAAAACCTAAAAATGAATTTTAAATGGATGGAAAGCAAGAGAAGGATGTTGTAGAATACCTGATGAGACGGTGTTCGGTTCTGACGGTCGGATTCTCCGCAATATCCACAGGAAGTTTCTTGTCAAAAGCCTTTTTCTCAACCTCAACAGTAAAATGGTAAAAATGACATGGTAAAAGGTCTTTTTATAGGTTTTTTGGATGAATGAATGCTAAGTTTGTTTATTTTTCACCATGAAAGGACATTTTTCAATGTATTTTTACCCATCTTAAACAGGTATGAGTAATGTGTCATTTTTGTGCAGAGAAAAAGGACTTTAGAGTAAGATCATCATTTTTCACAAACCAAAACATCAGAGTCATCTTTTAAGCTCTTTTCTGACTCCTAAAATATGAAAAGATTGCCGAGCGTTTCTTTTACACTCGTTAAAACGGAACTAAAAGACGGTCCCCTTATAGCTCTTTTCTGACCGTAAAAACAAGAAAAGATCGCCGGGTTTTTGTCGTTTCGAACTCGATATGGAAATAAAACGACGTGTCCTTGATCGCTTTTTACTTTTCAGGTCAGAGACACTAATCATGAAAGTACTCCTTGGTCGCAAGATCAAGCGGTTCTCCCAGGTATTATTTTATACTTTTTCGGACTTGGGGGACACAAATTTACGAAAAAGTTCAACCTGGAGTCTTCTTAAGTTTTTCAGACTCTCTAAAATTGAAAAACGCCGAGTTTCTCCTATACTGGGCTCGTTAAAATTTCACAGTAAAGGACCTGTTCAATTACAAACAGGAACGAACCTCTCCTTCCTAGGGTTCGAATCAAAACTAGGTTGGACTCATCCGAAGGATGAGCTTATAATCAAGCATATGTTATCCTCCTCAAGCTTGTTAAAAATAAAGAGGTACTTTCCAGAAATGGTGGGGGAAAAGAGAGAAGAATGAACCTATTTGTTATCCTTTGTTACAAAAGAACCTTATCACCGCTCTTGAACACGACACTTTCCGTTCACCTGGGTTGGGAAATCCTTTGCCTTAAAAGTTGATCAAACCACTTTGAAAGTCTTCAACCATTTCCGGGTATTAACTTTGGGTCAATCGTAACCAAACCATCTGTTGTGTCGTTATGTGTTCAAGAGGTCTCTGCAAATAAACTTTCATCTGCAAAATACTTGTCATCCATTTGACCATCCCTGAGTCAGTCCTTACAGCAACATTTCTTCAACTTGAACAATGATTTCGTGTTGTGGGCTTGCCTGCAACGGGTCGCTTTCTATCGACATCAACACATTATCTAGAGAGATGACTTAGAAATCGTCAGTACCTTGAAGTCTGCATGCATCAATGGCAGGTTTCTCACCTTTGACGTCAGTTTACATCATTGACTTTCGATCGAAGGATTCCGTGAAATGTTCGACATCAACTCATTTATTCACATCTCATGGATTGTACTGGGTACTTTGAGAACCATTGACATTACTGGTGGTTTCTCTCACACTTGTTAACGGTTTACATCATCGACTGGTAATCAAGTGGTTTCTACCATGTTCGACATCAACTCATTTATTCGCATGGCTAGAATCGTACCAATTCAGGGAGTAGAGATGAAGACCCTGGATCTAGTTTCTACCATCCGGGCTGCGAGGAGTTTTGTATTCATTATATAGTAGACCAATTATAAACAGATGGTTGCGTCCATACTGTGTCTATGCAAGTCTATGATTATGATGTACTGCAAGATCATTCCTATATCAGAGTAGTTAGTCTGTTAGTTAAAGTTTTGATCTGAGTATGGGAATGCCTACCTCAGCGATGATATAATCTTATACATGTATTTTGTGTTGAAAATTGCAGGTTCTGACCAAGCTCTCCACGAGATAATACTTGAAATGATAAAGCTCTTCACCCTTCCTAGATAATACAAAACCCTAATCTACTACAGGCTTCGCACTTTAGGGGGCAATCTGTTACACTAAAAAATGTCACAATGGCTATTTACAGTTAGTATGGCTCTATCAACAGTCATGCTATCCTCCTGGCCAAGTCTTATGCCTCTGCTCTCCATGTCAAACTCCAAAAAGAGAGAAAGTCTTTGTAAATGTGTTTATCTCTGGGTACGCAGATTCTCTCGGCCTTACCTGCGTATACACACCTGATGTTCGCAAAAATTGCGTACTTGTACGCTCTGTATGTAAAGGGGCAGGTGCGTACCCCTGTAAAGGTCAAAAGGCGCAAGTTTCACTCCAAAAACGTTACTTGTGGTCATTTCTAGAAGCTTCTAGAAGTATGTTTGACGTGTATGAAGCGCCTCCAGATGGTTCATGTACCCCTACCAAAGAGGAACTTATCCCATCAATGAGGGAGCTATCCCATCCAAAGAGGGGATTATCCCATTGATGGTGGACCTGATTAACTTCCTCTTGAGCACTATAAATACAGGCATTGGGCCAGAAGGAGGGGGAGGTTGAAAGCTAAACATTTCTAAGGGTAGATGCTGCTGGAATTAGGACTCCCATTTAGAAACTTGTGAGGAGAGATTGCCATCTTTGCTTGTTCTATTTGGAAGTGGGTGAGCTTTGTCAAAGTAAAGGAGAACTCTTGATGGACCCTGGGAGGGACTTGCACAACACCAAGGCTCAGGTTGAAATTGTTCCTTTTGTTTCCTATTAATGCAAATGAGTCCATTCTTCTCAATAACTTGTTATTTATGAGTTATTTCATGTACTCCTTGGTCTATGTGTTAAATATGTTTTATTTTATGAGATTATCAAGTGCTATTTAATCGTTTGATTGTTAGTGAATGCAGGTTTCGAAGTGAAGGAGGAGCTCATCCGGATCAGCGAGGCTGGACTGCTACAACAGCGTTGGATTACAGGTAGGATCTAAACACTTGATTTCTCGTATAGTAAATGCATGTTTAGAAAAGGATTGCTCTTGTTTGTCTTGTTTGTCACTAGAGAGTCTTAGGCTCCTAGGGAGGTTGGTTGTGTTCGCACTATCGACTCTTTCCGCCTGACACCGCCTCCATCCTGTCTTTCCATGCAATATAATTCGAGCTGCCCTCAAGAGCATACTCCAATCACAATCCGTTGAAAGACATTTCAACTTTGACACCAAGAAAACACTGCTGCAAATTCGAATTCCACCAGCTCAAAACTCAACCACTTCTGATCTAAAATTCGTGAGAACAAAGTATTTCTCGTACAGAGATTGGATGTATGGGCTTTTACCAGATATCTCACCTTCCAAAAGAAGGATGAATCTAGAGGCTACCTGGCCCGATTACAGACTCTGCCTGAAGAAATAAAATGTAAACACTTTCTGAATAATAGATCTGATGATCAACTCTGCTCTGATACCATGTAGAAATTTTGAATAATATAACACTTATTCACAAAGATTATCCTGATTATACACTATTTGCGGAATTCATGCATAATACATAACCTCCACTACTATTGATCATCAATTTTCAGTATTCAGAAACAATCGCATGTGCACATTGAAGCACATTAATAACACATATCAACACAGTATGTAACCAGGGAAAGCATACAGCTGAAAACCCCCAACTATCTATATATTATATTGATTGAGAACATGTAACAATACATAGTACAATACTCCTCACAAGTACTCAGTACTATCTCCACCTGTTACACACAAACTAGCTCAGATCTGAATCAATCACAGGTTCAAATCTCCTCCACTGCTTGCCTGCCTCCACTGCGCAATCCTGCATGAGAATAGATGAGTATGGCTAATCCAAACTCATATTTCACTTGGCTGAACCACGCAATCCTCATTGGCAATACTCAATCCATGCATGTGCAAAATCTCATGCACAACTATAGTCACAACTGATAGCAATCTCAACCTCTAACACCTATCTCCACTGAAATGTCCATGCACTAAGTTAATTGATGTATTCTTTAGTTGCTTTATGAGTTAATAATTAGTGAATTAATTAATAATTAATTCACATCACTCATCACTAGTGTATTCTGCAGTTAGACTAAATACAACTAGTTTATAAGATAATCTTCGGCAAAATCACATAGCGAATCTTTTGTCGACGCGTTTCGAACCAACCAGTGTGGTTCATCGTCAGGACAAGTTGAAGAACCAATCCAGCTTAGCGTGATTAAATAGAGCGTGCAGAGACCCCAACAGCTAAATTCCTAACGGCTAATTTGACCTAGTGACCCTGGTCAAACTACTAAAAAAGTCAATTAATATTTCTCGAAAAAGCTAAAATTAGGTAAATACAGGAATCCATTTGGTAAATTTAAAATAATTAGGTGTATTATTCTTATTATCCCAAATATCAAGAAACGTACCTCTTTTAATTAAGATGGTCATTATATCCCATAATATATAATAATTAATCCATATTTAATTATTATTCCAACGTAAAGGTAATCAAACCCTAATATTCTAAGAATTTAGTTATACTAAATAGTTGTGTGATAATTATTTAATGGTCTTTGGTAAGTTAGATCTATATCATATTTAATATTTTTTAATTAGATTGGTCCATTAAATCAATAATTTATTTAAATTAATAAAAGTTTAATAAATAATCTAAATCTTCTTGATAATTAATAGATCTAAACAAATTGTTAAACTATTATAATTCATAGAGTTTAGTTATATTAGGTGAAAATTATAACTAATATTATGGTAAATCATAATTACCTAATAATCCATATTATTTATTCCAAGGTAAATCTACTATTACTTATAATTTAAGGTCGATATGTTTATTACTAAAACTAATATTATTGGTATCTCATAATTTATCCTTTAAACCTAAAGGTTAAATCAATATTTATTAAAAAGATTTTTATTCCAAATTTATTAAGGTTAACAATGTCATTATTATTTATTATTATTATTTATAAGTTAGGTCTATATCATATTCATTATTTAAATAGATTGGTCCATTAAATTAATAAGCTATATAAATTAATAAAAGTTTATTACATAATCTAAATCTTCTTGATAATTAATAGATCTAAACAATTTGTTAAACTATTATTCCTAGAGTTTAGTTATATTAGGTAAATATTATAACTAATATTATGGTAAATCATAATTACCTTTAAACCTAACGGTCAATAATCCAAAATCTATTATTACTTATAATTCAAGGTTGATATGTTTATTACTAAACTAATATTATTGGTATCTTTAAACCTAAAGGTTAAAACAATATTTATTAAAAAGAATATTTATTCCAAATTTTTATTAAGGATAACGATGTCAATATTATTTATTATTAATATTTATAAGGTTTAAAACGCGTTTTTTAGAAATTAGTTAAAGGGAAACTTAATTCTAAGGTTAATCTAGAAATAATTAAATAGTATAAATACTGAAATTTTGGTAAAAAATCTAATTATAATATGTCCAATAGTATCATAGACAGGTAAGGTTGATACAATAATAGCCCGAAACAAATCACTAACTCAACCGCTCCAAAATAATAGGACAAAACTGCCAAAAGAAAAATAAAGGAGGGGGAAGACAGAAACCCTAAGACCTAACGAAAAGGAAATGAGGAGGCTAAGAAGACAAGGCTGGGACCCAGCAACTGCTAATCTTCCAGCCATCATCCCTATTAAGGTTGATCGGCCTTTTTTCAATCTCCAGGGCCTCTCTAAATTTGCGATGGTGAAACTGCGCAATTTTGGCAATGACTTGAGCCTCCTCTATACACACATGATGCATAGTCTTTCCCGCATGCTCAGCCAGGGCCGAGGACTTGGTCCTCCCATGTCTTAAGTCAGCCGAATGCTCGCTAATCCGCTGATTAATAGAGCGACCAGTCTCACCAATATAAGGGGTCCCACAGGAACAGGGAATGACATAGACGCCCTTCATGTCCTTAGGGTCAATCGGGTCTTTCACCGACCTGAGGGATCCACGGATAGTATTGAGAGGTCTAAAGGTTGCGGGCACATCATACTTCCTCAGAATCCTTGCAATCCTGTCCGTGGTTCCTTGGATGTAAGGAAGGTTCACACCCATGATATGATCATTGGGAACCTTTCGGATAGAAGGCTCCTTCTTGGCCCTGAGGAAGGCTTTTTGACCGAGGTGCCTATCGTAACCATTCTTCTCAAAGACTTCTAGGAGGTGAGCCTTCTCCGCTTCCAGGCTCTCCTCATCCGAAATTCTAACAGCACGGGTGGCAAGCGTGCTAAGAACCCCTAACTTCTGAGCGGGGAAATGGTGGGAAGAAGCATGCAAGTATTGCTCAGTATGCGTCTTCTTCCTATACACCTGATGAGAAAAGGAACCATCCACCTTTTTAGAGATGAGAACATCCAAGAACGGAAGACAACCATTCTCTTCTTTTTCCATCGTGAATTTTATGGCGGCGGATTGGTTATTAAGGTGACAGAAGAAACGATCGAGCTCATCAGGACCATGAGACCAGACAACACCAGTGTCATCAACGAATCTTCTCCAAAGCTTTGGTAAGAGACGAGAGGAGGCCAAAGCCTTAGACTCAAAATCCTCCATGAAGAGATTAGCGACAACAGGGGACAAGGGGGAGCCCATGGCAACTCCGCAAGTCTGCTCATAGAATTCTCCCTCGAAGCTGAAAAAGGTAGAGGTAAGGCACAGCTCAACTAACTTGGCCGTATCAGGGTCAGTTAGCTTATTAATAACCATCATGGCCTCATTGATAGGAATGCATGTATAAAGAGAGACCACGTCAAAACTAACCAAAATGTCCTCGGGTTCAATATTAATATTCTTAAGATCCTCAATAAAAGCAGCCGAGTCTTTGATAAAGGACTCAGTCTGCCCGACCAAGGGTCTCAACTTTGGTGAGACTGGTCGCTCTATTAATCAGCGGATTAGCGAGCATTCGGCTGACTTAATACATGGGAGGACCAAGTCCTCGGCCCTGGCTGAGCATGCGGGAAAGACTATGCATCATGTGTGTATAGAGGAGGCTCAAGTCATTGCCAAAATTGCGCAGTTTCACCATCGCAAATTTAGAGAGGCCCTGGAGATTGAAAAAAGGCCGATCAACCTTAATAGGGATGATGGCTAGAAGATTAGCAGTTGTTGGGTCCCAGCCTTGTCTTTTTAGCCTCCTCATTTCCTTTTCGTTAGGTCTTAGGGTTTCTGCCTTCCCCCTCCTTTATGTGTCTTTTGGTAGTTTTGTCCTATTATTTTGGAGCGGTTGAGTTAGTGATTTGTTTCGGGCTATTATTGTATCAACCTTACCTGTCTATGATACTATTGGACATATTATAATTAGATTTTTTACCAAAATTTCAGTATTTATACTATTTAATTATTTCTAGATTAACCTTAGAATTAAGTTTCCCTTTAACTAATTTCTAAAAAAACACGTTTTAAACCTTATAAAGATTAATAATAAATAATATTGACATCGTTATCCTTAATAAAATTTTGGAATAAATATTCTTTTTAATAAATAGTGTTTTAACCTTTAGGTTTAAAGATACCAATAATATGAGTTTAGTAATGAACATATCAACCTTGAATTATAAGTAATAATAGATTTTGGATTATTGACCGTTAGGTTTAAAGGTAATTATGATTTACCATAATATTAGTTATAATATTTACCTAATATAACTAAACTCTAGGAATAATAGTTTAACAAATTGTTTAGATCTATTAATTATCAAGAAGATTTAGATTATGTAATAAACTTTTATTAATTTATATAGCTTATTAATTTAATGGACCAATCTATTTAAATAATGAATATGATATAGACCTAACTTATAAATAATAATAATAAATAATAATGACATTGTTAACCTTAATAAATTTGGAATAAAAATCTTTTTAATAAATATTGATTTAACCTTTAGGTACCAATAATATTAGTTTTAGTAATAAACATATCGACCTTAAATTATAAGTAATAATAGATTTACCTTGGAATAAATAATATGGATTATTAGGTAATTATGATTTACCATAATATTAGTTATAATTTTCACCTAATATAACTAAACTCTAGGAATAATAATAGTTTAACAATTTGTTTAGATCTATTAATTATCAAGAAGATTTAGATTATTTATTAAACTTTTATTAATTTATATAACTTATTGATTTAATGGACCAATCTAATTAAAAAATATTAAATATGATATAGATCTAACTTACCAAAGACCATTAAATAATTATCACACAACTATCTAGTATAACTAAATTCTTAGAATATTAGGGTTTGATTACCTTTACGTTGGAATAATAATTAAATATGGATTAATTATTATATATTATGGGATATAATGACCATCTTAATTAAAAGAGGTACGTTTCTTGATATTTGGGATAATAAGAATAATACACCTAATTATTTTAAATTTACCGAATGGATTCCTGTATTTACCTAATTTTAGCTTTTTCGAGAAATATTAATTGACTTTTTTAGTAGTTGACCAAGGTCACTAGGTCAAATTAGCCGTTAGGAATTTAGTTTTTGGGGTCTCTACACGCTCTATTTAATCACGCTAAGCTGGATTGGTTCTTCAACTTGTCCTGACGATGAACCACACTGGTTGGTTCGAAACGCGTCGACAAAATATTCGCTATGTGATTTTGCCGAAGATTATCTTACAATATTATGGATCACAGAAGTCTAAATTCCTCAACAACTAGTTTAATCAAGTCAAACTGAACACAACTCCATCAACTCCTCAATCAACTCCACCAAACTCAACCACATGAGTTCTAACTGAAGTCCATCATGCAATAGCTCAACTGGCCCATAAGAAAAGCGTATTTCCTTCTGACAGTTGCATGTGCCACATCTGTAGCTCAAACGGAAGTGCTCCAAGAGGATAAGATAATATTTATAGTCCAAATATTGTTAAGAGCTAATACTATTCGACTGTTCTTTTTAGCCTGGCAGTCTAAAAATAGACTCCACCCATATGTCTAAAAATAGAAGTCCATCTATTTTTACAGACATGACCAATCATTCACAACTAGCATCCTGCAACTCATAGACCATGATCCATATGTCTAAAAATAGACTTTGCGCCAAAAATAGCCTACGGGCCCACTTAGTGAAGGTGACTCCTTTCCACTAAGCTCCATCATCTTGTTGCATTTTGTTGTTGGGAAAAGTATCCAATACGGAATGACCCTATCCCACTCTAAGGGTGATAGTACCTCAGCAACAATCGAAGCAAAGCTATCTAAGATTTCTTCTTTATGAAAGTAAAATAGGGGAGAAAGAGATCCACTAACCGATGTCTTTCGCTAATGGTTGATCCAATCTTCTCTCCTTGCTGCTTGCTCCCAGCTCCTTGCTCTTTCACTGGTCCAGCTACACCAAGATCCTGCAAAATGGCAAGAGAGGGAAACTACAAGAAGCATACATTCATAATTGATTCAAGGATTAGAATAAATCAAATACACAAGTATAACAATACATCATTGAGACACATGCATATAGAAGAACCTCAAATGCTTTATTAATGGAAGAAGTAAAGTTCAGGAAGTGATACAACCATAAGAGGCCCAATCCAGCATCACCTTCCCGGCAGAAAGAAATCTCCTCTTCACCTCCTTCAAAGCAAATCACCCAATAGTTCTAAACTCAAACCAACAGCACTTCCTTACATTCACAAGATTCCAGCCTCCCTAGACCTCATGAGAGAGATCTATATATAGGATTTTTGGAGAAAGGATGAGTCAGCTTGAGAGCTGACTAGTGTCCTCTCTCACTTCAGTTATTCTTCAGTTCTTGAGTCCACTTGGAGGTTCTTGCTTCCACTTGGAGATCTAGACCCTCTTACTCATCACCAGTCGAATTCCTTGATCCAAGTGTCATTTTGGAAGCTTCCTGGGCATTGACACCTTGAGGAATGACTGCGCCACATGTCCCAACTCGCCCAGCGCAGGTAGCCTTCTTTGCAGTTGACATTCAGCGCAGGTAGATAGTGGAGCAGTTGACATTCAGCGCAGATGCACAGTGGAGTAGTTGACATGATCCAGAATTGCCTTGTTTATTAGTGTTTTCAGGTGGAGAACTGTTATTCAGTGCTGTGGTTTGCTGACCTTGTTCCTCTAGGGGTAGGAACAACATGTTTAGGGACTTTGGATCCCTTAGATTATGGACATTTCATGCTTCATGCTGTAAGGCACAAAAATGCCTATAACAGTTGCCCCCTAAAGTATGAGGTCAGGAGGATCCGAAGTTCATTCAATCGTTGAGAGGTGACCTGTAATAAAATACAATACAATACATTATTTTTCATTCTGCTTTCATGATCTAGCTGAGGCGGGCATTCCCATGCTCAGCTTTATAAATTCATTTTGGTACATAGAACAGACGATCGTCTGATGGTAGACTGATAATTCTCTGCTGAAATTATCATCCTTTGAGTAGGATGATCATCTGCTGCAATGATGTACATGTCAAATGTCTTTATATGTCCTGAATATATATCGCAGCCCGGATGGATGAAACTAGATCCGAGGTCTTCAAACTCGTTCGATCTTCACTCTAAGTACAAGTCGATCCATGTGAGAATTGCGCTAAAGTCGAACATGGAAAGACATCGCTTGATTACCGGTCAATGATGTAAACCATTAACAAGCGCGAGAGGAATCACTGATAATGATAATGACCCTCAAGGTACTGCAGTACAATTTACGTGGTGTGAATAAAGGACTTGGCGTCGAACACCACGCAAAATCTTTCGGTCGAAGGTCATTGATGTATACCTGTCGCCGGAAGTGAGAAACTTGCCATTGAGGCATGCAAGCTTCAAAGTACTGAGGGGGTTGTTCCTAGATCAACTTCTTGGATAATGAGATGAAGTCGACAAGAAGCGATCCGTCAAAGGAGGGCCTTAATGAATCCCACATCAGTGACACGGAATGGAGCTAATGATTTTAATGGAGGTGAAAACAATCTGTGAAATATGATTCAGGGTGGCGGTCATGAAAGGATGAAAGATGATGTATGGTAGTGGATGGGACATGGTTGACTCTTTCTGAACGACATCTCTTAAACATATAACGACACTGATGTGATGGATCGGTAGCATTACCCCAAATGTGGATGGTTTGGCGAGACCATGGTGATGAGACTGGTGAATGAAACAACCCAACCCGATGTGATACAGAGGAAAAGTGTCATGTTCAAGAGCGACTCGCTACCATTAAAGCTTTGAGGTTCTCCCAATTTTTCCCCAGTCATTTCTGACCAGTACCTCTTTAATTTTGTCAAGCTTGAGGAGGATAACATATGCTTGTTCTATAACCTGCCCTTCGGGCAAGCCCATTGCTATGTTTTAACGAGCCTAGCGATAGGGAAACTCGTTCTCGCCTAAAGACAAGTTTGTCGCTATTTAATCATTTTAACGAGTCTAACGACAAGAAAAACTCGGTCCTTTTCATTTTTAGAGAGTCTGAAAAGGTACAGAAAGTTAACTCCAAAATTCCTTTTTCGTCATCTAATCCCTTAAGTCCGAAAAAGTATAAAACAATACAGAAGGGATGAGTTTTCGATAACTTTAACGAGCCGAATAAAACAAGCACTCGACCTTTTTGTGCAATAATCCCTCGGGTCCAAAAAGATTAAAATATAGAGGAGGGATAGCTCTTCCGGTCACTTTAACGAGCTGGAAGGCCAAAACTCGGCAAACTTTTCATATTTTACGAGTCAGATGAAAAGAGCTTAAAGAAGACTTGTCTTTTGAGGAACGAGTGATAAACAGGGATAGCAACTGATTCCAGGTATAGGTTGGAATTTTCCAATCACGACAGTGTCACAAGGATGGCTAGGTGAAATCACTCTTCGCAGCTGTTCCTCAAAATGGGTAAACAATCATATGGAGGTGAACGATCGGCCAAATGACGGTGGAGGTGGCAGGTGCAAACACGACCAAGGCTTTTATGGCTGATAAATTTACGATCACAGTGGTTATTTACTGGGATAGGTTCATTTTTTATTTAAAAATGAGCTTAAACTCTGGGGGAAACATTGCTCACTGCTTTTATTTATTTTTTAACGAGCATGAAGACCGCGTTAAAACTGCTCGGATCTTGCGTTTATTTTTTAACGAGCATGAACTTTATGCTAAAACTGCTCGAAATACCAGTCATAAGATAAGAAATGTCCCCTGTGAGATCTCTATTTTTTAAGGAGTTTCATCTTCACTAAGATTTACACCATATCCTTTCTTTATGCAAGTTCGGAAACGACTAATCCAAAAAACAGATAAATAACCGCTCTTTGCTTGCACTCCAAAAGGATTGCATGCCCCCAGGTATAAAATATAATTTCAAGGCTGCCCCTCCTCCTTCCCACCTCTGTTTTTCTTTGGGTGTTCACAGCTACTTGTCGTCTTGCCAGTCTAATGTTAACGATACTTGTCTTTTCGTTATTTTTAACGGGTCTTATGCGATACTTGTCTTCTCGTCAGCCCAACTTTTAACAGATCTTTCGCAAGATCGCAAGAGAACAGCTACTTGCGACAAGAGAGCAGCTACTTGCGACAAGAGAAGAACACTACTCAAAGACAAAACATTTATGTTATTGAGGGAGGCTTGCCTCTTTCTGGTTACCCAAAGATTGTTTCGTTAATCTTTCAAACAAAACATTTCCTCAGCACTGTCTACCGAAATAGACAAGGGTGAATGACTCTTGTCAAACACGTAACCTTGACAAAAGAATCCTATTCCAGAACAACCCCTCTTCCATCCACGGACGGGGTACGGACTAGTCATATTCTCTCGCGGAAATTCTATCTCATACCCAAGGTTTTCTCTGCCCTAAGTAGACCAGGATGCATGCCCCCTGGGTTCCAGTCCCATCTTTCCGAATCACTCGCACTCATCGGGAAGAAGGACTGGGGGTGGAGACATTTCTTGATTGAATAGACCATTCAGGGTTGGTATGTGGCTATTTGCGATGCGTGATCCCGGAAATGAAATTTGGTCTACGAGCTTGACCATTCTTCCTTCGTGTGGAAAACACATTACTCTAAAGAGTGAGGAGACTATTTCTCCCATGCAATATATATAGTCTCGTCCAAGGAGTAAGCTATAATCCAAGGGTCCTTGAATGACCATCACGTTCATTTGAACGGTCTTCCCTTTCAATGTAACAGGCACATTGGAGAGGATCCCTAATGGTCGACTGGTTCCTTTATCGAAACCCGAGAGATTTCTTATCTCAGGCAAAAGCGCCGGGAAACCCAATGCTTTCCAAGCAATAGAGGAAAGGATACTCACAGATGCCCCCTCATCAATGATAGTTTTGTCCATTACCATTCTGTATATTTGGACTATGATTCTGAATGGTATACTGGCTGGCAACCGAGGTCTGCCTAGTTGATTCCAATCAAAGGATACAACCAGGTTGCTTGGTGGTGGGACCGAATACACGGCCGGATATGACCCTGACGATGTTCCTCCCTGCGATAAAGGAATGGGCACATTGCCCTGATGCTCATCAGAGTCTGTGTTGATGAAAAGAATCTGGATGGTGTCATCTTTATTCTCTTCGGTGAGGGTGTCATTTGAAGATGAATCTTCAGTGACGGTGTCATTTGACGATGAAACTTCTGAAGGAAGAACCGGGTCAACTGCCGTTTCGACCTTTGGACTTTCGTCCGGTCTGGATTCAGTAGGTTCATTTTCAATGACTGACGCTTCAGCTGACCACTTGAGCGGGCCAGCTGTATTCTCAACCAACGAAGGACTTGGCAGGAGTTTTTTGTATCCAGGAGGAAGTCTCAACGGTGAAACCGGACGATCTTCCAAAACTCTCTTCACTTCGTCTAAGAAGGGACAACGGTGGATGGCGTGATTGCCCTCACACAGTCTGCAGGGGGATCTTGCTAACCCTCTTTGTTTTGAACTTTCACTTTCGTTGGTTGACGGTAAGCATTCAACATGGCTATCAGAGGTTGATGCTCCTGAATTGTGCAAACGAGGGGACCAGTCCCTTAGTATCCGGGGAATACAGGGACAATCTCTATGGAAGTGGTCTCCCCTACATATGACACATGGCGATTTAGGCCCGGTCTGTGCTGTGTGTGGATTTTTGTCAGATGTCTTTTGCTTGCCCCCAGTCGCCTTAGGCTCCTTCTTCTTCTTTTCTCTCTTCTTCTTCTCCTTCTTCTCCATGGGAGCTTGGCTTTTGCCGGCTCTACCTTGCGAAGACGAAGGATTGGAGGAAGAGTTATAGGAAGTAGAAGGCTGGTGGGCAGCTCTAGACTGATCTAACTGTTGACTCGACTGTTCAGGAACCGTGGTGTTCTGAACTACATGGGTTGAGAATAGCCAAATTGGCAGGCCAATTGTCAGTCCTGGAAGCGACAATGTGGCCATGTGGGGCGCACCAACTTCTCCCCAAGAGGAGAAAGGACTAGGATTTCCATCATGGGGAATTCCTTGGTTGGGGCGTTCCATGTTCTCAACCTACAGATCAACGCAGGAATAGGAGGTGATTATGTTCCGTTTAAAATAAATTTTATAACGACGCTTTAGACACAACTTGCTTTTTCACTTTTTAAGAGTCGAGAAAAAGCTAAAGATGACTCTAGTCTCCTTCGATGTTTTAACGAGCCCGAAGTGACAAATGCTCGGATGGACTTTTTCAGTTATAGAGTTTGAAAAAGGCCAAAAGAAATTGCTCTGGAGATCTAGGCAGAGGGTGTGCCAAACTTTTCGCAAAACCACAGAATACGTTTTACGGTACGGGTGGTCGATCTTCGTGAATGCTGTGTTCACTGCATTGCGATCAGTAGGGCGGTCGACACGGCTTCCTATGGATAAAGGCTTTGTTCCTATAGGGGTCTCCCAATATATACGCGACGGTACGTGGGAGCAAAAGTCCGTATTGATACTTATCGCTTCACCGTGGAGGAATCACCCAACCACTCAATGCTAAGATATCACGTTTAACGACGCCGAAACACGTCTCTAGCTTAGACCTCTATGTGTTTGCGTTATGTTTCAAAGCGTGGTTATGTAAATTCAATTTATTTTAAGTTGATCTTGTTTAGCAGTTTGCCTTTATGGATCACCACGAGATGTATGGTACAACTCCTAAATGCAGTCTAAGATGATAAGCAAGCTTTTCAATCTTTCAACTTTGAAAATATTAACTACTGAGGGAAAAGAAAGACATCATCTTTTCACACAGATCATAGAGCACACACTAATGAACTTTTCCCTAAATCAACATACAAGTTGTCAAAATGCACATGCACAATGCAGGTATTTCTTTTCTCTTTCTTAATGTTGATGTATTACAAAAAGAAAGTTGTTGTATAACTTTGAATTCAATTTCAAGTGAAAGCAAACAAGCTTTGTCCAAAATCAAAAGACACCTTAATATTTACTTGTTTCAACACTAGAAATACATAAATTCAAACCATATGACGAAAGCAAAAGCTCAATCAGCTATGAACAGAAAACAAACTAACTCTTAAGATCAAAACGATACTTATCACAGGTCTAGATCTAAGAGGCCACAGCAAGACTAGTTCACTTTCGTTATGGGAAACTGCAAATGATATAAGAAATACACAAAGAACAAATACAGTTTCTTTATAAAACCGGGGCGGAATAGTGGCAAAGAAAGGTGGTTTCAGATAGGTACATTGACTGATAACAGGCTGCAAAAACAAGGATGAAAACAGGGCAATAGAAAGCAGAGAACCCCAGTTGCACTAGGCAAAACTGGTTCAGCGCAGGTAGAACACTGTTAGTTTGACATTCAGCGCAGGTAGCCCCTTCGGGACCTGCGATGAAATGCAGACTGCCTTCATAGTGCCTGCAATGAAGAGAGAAACTCTCGTTTCTCTTGGTTTCCGAGTTACAGATTGCTCAAAAATCAACAGTTTTTGGCCAAATCAAAAGCTATCAATCAAGTACACACTAAAGGATGAAAAGGAGGATGAAAAGCTATCACTAAGAGCTGTTCAGAGTCCTTGTGGATCAGCTCTTCAAATCATAAACATGCCCAGAAACTGAGCTAGAGTAGTTGCCCTCTACTTTTCCCTAAATCAACATTAATGCACACACTAATGCACTTTTCCCTAAATCAACATACAAGTTGTCAAAATGCACATGCACAATGCAGGTATTTCTTTTCTCTTTCTTAATGTTGATGTATTACAAAAAGAAAGCTATTGTATAACTTTGAATTCAATTTCAAGTGAAAGCAAACAAGCTTTGTCCAAAATCAAAAGACACCTTAAGATTTACTTGTTTCAACACTAGAAATGCATAAATGCAAACCATATGACGAAAGCAAAAGCTCAATCAGCTATGAACAGCAAACAAACGAACTCTTAAGATCAAAACGACACTTATCACAGGTCTAGATCTAAGAGGCCACAGCAAGACTAGTTCACTTTCGTTATGGGAAACTGCAAATGATGTAAGAAATACACAAAGAACAAATACAGTTTCTTTATACAACCGAGGCGGAATAGTGACAAAGAAAGGTGGTTTCAGATAGGTACATTGACTGATAACAGGCTGCAAAAACAAGGATGAAAACAGGGCAATAAACAGCAGGGAACCCCAGTTGCACAAGGCAAAACTGGTTCAGCGCAGGTAGTACACTGTCAGTTTGAAAGTCAGCGCAGGTAGTACACTGTCAGTTTGAAAGTCAGCGCAGGTAGCCCCTTCGGGACCTGCGATGAAATGCAGACTGCCTTCACAGTGCCTGCAATGAAGAGAGAAACTCTCGTTTCTCTTGGTTTCCGGGTTACAGATTGCTCAAAAATTCACAGTTTTTGGCCAAATCAAAGCTATCAATCAAGTACACACTAAAGGGTAATTATGATGATGAAAAGCTATCACTAAGAGCTGTTCAGAGTCCTTGTGGATCAGCTCTTCAAATCATAAACATGCCCAGAAACTGAGCTAGAGTAGCTGCCCTCTACTTTGCATTTGAAAGATCCAAATGCAGTTCGATTCGGTACTCCCTATGTTTAGGAAATGAATAGCAAAAACACAAACAACCAACAAGATACGATCCCCAGCGGAGTCGCCAATTTGTTGTTGGGAAAAGTATCCAATACGGAATGACCCTATCCCACTCTAAGGGTGATAGTACCTTAGCAACAATCGAAGCAAAGCTATCTAAGATTTCTTCTTTATGAAAGTAAAATAGGGGAGAAAGAGATCCACTAACCGATGTCTTTCGCTAATGGTTGATCCAATCTTCTCTCCTTGCTACTTTCTCCCAGCTCCTTGCTCTTTCACTGGTCCAGCTACACCAAGATCCTGCAAAATGGCAAGAGAGGGAAACTACAAGAAGCATACATTCATAATTGATTCAAGGATTAGAATAAATCAAATACACAAGTATAACAATACATCATTGAGACACATGCATATAGAAGAACCTCAAATGCTTTATTAATGGAAGAAGTAAAGTTCAGGAAGTGATACAACCATAAGAGGCCCAATCCAGCATCACCTTCCCGGCAGAAAGAAATATCCTCTTCACCTCCTTCAAAGCAAATCACCCAATAGTTCTAAACTCAAACCAACAGCACTTCCTTACATTCACAAGATTCCAGCCTCCCTAGACCTCATGAGAGAGATCTATATATAGGATTTTTGGAGAAAGGATGAGTCAGCTTGAGAGCTGACTAGTGTCCTCTCTTACTTCAGTTATTCTTCAGTTCTTGAGTCCACTTGGAGGTTCTTGCTTCCACTTGGAGATCTAGACCCTCTTACTCATCACCAGTCGAATTCCTTGATCCAAGTGTCATTTTGGAAGCTTCCTGGGAATTGACACCTTGAGGAATGACTGTGCCACATGTCCCAACTCGCCCAGCACAGGTAGCCTTCTTTGCAGTTGACATTCAGCGCAGGTAGACAGTGGAGAAGTTGACATTCAGCGCAGATGCACAGTGGAGCAGTTGACATGATCCAGAATTGCCTTGTTTTTGAGTGTTTTCAGGTGGAGAACTGTTATTCAGTGCTGTGGTTTACTGACCTTATTCCTCTAGGGGTAGGAACAACATGTTTAGGGACTTTGGATCCCTTAGATTATGGACATTTCATGCTTCATGCTGTAAGGCACAAAAATGTCTATAACACATTTTCAACATTAATATTGTGTTAATGGCAATCCAATGCATGGTCAATCTTGAATTAAAATTTTGACATGGAAAATCCCAATTTTGCAATTTTGGCAATCAAAGGCACAATGCAGGGACAACATGTATCCATCTTGGAGGACAGTGGGGAAACCCAAAATTTTATTGATGCACATTTGGTGGGATGTAGAGGCATTCATAGATTGATATTAATCCTGAACAATGTGGGCGAGAGAGGATGCCCATGCTTCACCTCAGTTGTATTCTTGATTTTTGGTTAGATATGTTGAGGATATGGTTGATGAGACAAATTTTGAGGATATGGCTGATGGTTCGATATTGAAGTCAAAATCCTCCCTTAACCCTTTAGCCAAAAAAATGTCTCCTCAAGTATCTCCAATAATATCCTATGAAGAGTCATAATATTTAACTTGGAATTATGGCCCACCATGATCATCTAATAATTAATTGACATAGCAGTAGACCCAAATTTAGGGATTGGGTGGATCATATGGTGGGACCATGCTAGTGGGAACCCTAAATAAATGACTTGAAACCCCCTTGATTTTCTACCTTGATGGCATTAACCTCCAAATTTATTCTTGGATACACAAGTCCTGAAAACATGACAAGGAAGATGAGAGGAAGTTGACAAGGACATTAGGTTGTCGTAGAACATCATAAAGTTCGTCCACATGGATGAACATGGAATGGGAATTAAGGTCATAAAGTCATAATCGTCAAAAAGGTGCATCAAAATATTTTTGGAGTGTCCCAAAGGGAAATATACAATTCTTGTCTCCTCTAAAATAAAATATACATTTATTGTGGTGATAGTATCCACAAGATTCTTAGAACTAGTGGTATAGTGTTTGGCAATGAATGAATAAGCAAGAAACCATAAGCAAGAAAAGGGGGAAAGTATCTAACAAATATGGTTAGAGTATGCATCAAAATCCCCATCCTTGAATGAAATGGTGGTTTACACAGGGCTCATGAGAGAATATGGGATGGAGGGTAGATTGGCATGGTCAGAAAATGAGAGAAGGGTTTTATCTACTAAAGGAATATGGGATGGAGGTTATGTCTAAGTTCAGGGAGGCTTTTAGATTTTTTGAAAAGGATAGAGGTGGATGTATCACAACAAAGGAGCTCAGGACAATAATGCATTCTTTGGGTCGAAACCCCAATGTATATTGGAAGTGGTCCAAATGTTTTATATTCAATAATCCAGTCTCAAATACAATCAACCATGAAAGAGTAGTTATAATATTCCTGTAAATGCAACAAAGTAAATACACCATTCCAAAATGATTTTTCTGAGGAGAATCAAAGAAATAGATGAGTCTGGCTATTCATCACCTCCATACATAGTAAACAACAACCAGGCCCACTCTGTCCTTTACGACACATTGTCTCATGCCAAGATGAAGCCAAAAATATACATTACTGATATTCTTAAGCAGAGCAAAAATATGAAGCCAATATATAGAGATTCTTTGAAGGACTACTCCAACTAGAGTCAACTTGCCTCTTAGGGAGAGCCACCTTTGTGCCCATGATAAAAGTTTACAGTGGATTTTTTCTATAAGTCAACTCCAATCCTTAATTCCATAACAATTAGGTTGGAGCATAAATCTAAGATTTTCAAAATCTACATCCAATGCAGTGGAGATAACACCAAAAATATGATAAATCTCCAGTACCAATGCATCATCTCGGTAAGAATAAATAATATGAGATTTATTATTATTCATAGGGAGTGCAGATACTGATCAAAAGAGGTCAATCTACCAAATAGTAACACATCATCAACAAATATCAAAGGAGTAAATGTGACTTGTCTACCTACAAAATTACATTTAATCCATCTACCTCCACACCTGCAACCAAAATTACTGCCCTTGTGAATTTTGTGACTAATTCTTCCACAATCCAATATTTTATCCTCAACGTCTTCTTCTTGCAAAAGTTGTCATAGATACTTTGAAGTAGGGATATTGTCAACTAACAAATATTATGTAATTTGCATCCACCATCCTTGTAGAAATTATGGTGTAGAGTTGCAACTACTTATGAAGTTTTAATCAAAATCACAAGACACAAACCTACTCTATTTCTCTCTCGAAGTTAATTCACAGTTTAGAACAAAAATTTCATACATGCAATAAGAAACAACACACATGCACACATAATATTTCCCGGGGAAAGAAATATGCTAAAAAACCCAATCTTTGCTTGCATTAATATGATGAATAGAAATGTATTGCAATTTATTTGCTCAACTGAGCACAACCTGCAAGTGAATAACCTGTCTCTCGTCTCACTGAGAAGCTATAACCCAAACTTAGTAAATCTCTACCCCTGTTTGATCCCACATTTCCTTATGCAATTCCTTGAGAAATTAGGCCCCTATTATTTAGGAATTTTTACAAAATGGATTGTGAAATTCCCAAGGTTGATCATGTGACTACATGCAACACCTGTACACTCAAGGCTAGTCTACAAAGGATGTTACATTGCCTTGGAATCTCCACTTGTTGGCATTATGGCTCAAGTTTTGTCCTTGATGGCAATTCATACAGATGACAAATCATAGTGCAACAGGTCAGTAGCAAAGATTGATGATCAGCCTACAAATAATGAAGAAAATAAGAAGTTCGCAGGTGCACCAATCAATAGGTGTGGTCACAGGCAGGATCCGCAGGAACATCATTCAGAAGGTGCAGACATGTTCGCAGGTTCACAGTTCAAAAGGTGCGGACCCCAGTTCACAGACTTTCATGTAGAGAAAAGCGCACGCACGTGGGAAATCTTATGGTTGGTCCATGGTATTAGTCCGACAGTTTTTGTTCCTATGGTTTTTGTCCGTGGTATTGCATCCAAAAGAGTTGAACCCAAGTATTGGATCCTTGGTATTATTTCTCAATGGTTTTTGGTCCATGGTTTGAGTAAGGCCTAATCTATATAAAGGAAAGGAGATCATTTGGCTGGGAACACTCATGTGTTGAATATCTTAAGGTGAGCGAGATCTGAAATACTTGTGATCGGTTGGTGAGTGAAAGCTAGATCTGAATCAAGGAGAAACCTGAGTATTATAGACAAATTGACTGATGGGTCGAGATCTCCTTAGCGCATGATCAGATCTGTAGTCTGGGGTATGCTTGAAGACTAATAAATTATCTATACCCGAAGGTACGCAGTCCAGAAATTGTGCAGGGGTGGAGGTGCGCAGGCGAGCCACAGCAGCAGGTGCGGATACTCGCAGACCAGAAGACTGTGCAGGTGTGGAGGTGTGCAGGCAAGCCACAGCAACAAGTGTGGATACTCGCAGATCAGAAGACTGTGCAGTGCGGAGGTGTGCAGGCAAGCCGCAGCAGCGGGTGCGGATACTCGCAGATCAGTAGACTGTGCAGGTGCGGGGGTGCGCAGGCAAACCACAGCAGCTGATGCGAAGGTGCACAGTCGAGCCAGAGGCATAGGTGCGTTGATACGCAGGCTCAACACAGAGAAAGTGCGGATACCCGCATGCTTCCTATTGGTGAAGTTGCAGACTTCTCAGAAGATATGTTTTAGTTGAATTTTTCTATTACTGTTGTATTAAGGGTTTTGAATTAATGTCCGGTTACTGGTACTATGTTCTAATAACAGCATTCTGAGAAGTGATTGATTATGTTTAGCTTCAGTTTTGATGGATGAGATCTATAATGGATCAGGTTCATAATGACGTATCTTTATGAGATCTGATGGACTAGATCTGATTGCTAACACACATATTATCCTTGTATATGTAATGATCTGGTGATTGGGTGATTCAGAAGATTGATTGATTAAGTGCTTCAATGATATTGATGGGTCTAGTCGGAAAATTGGATGAAACGTGGCCTTTCAGATTATGATGATGTGTTCCATGAGTATCCAGTCTGAAAATGTATGAAACATGGTACCCGAAGGAGAGAAGATTGTAAGCCGACACCTACATACTAGTATCTCAGCTAGTACAAGAGCAAAGGGGGTGGTAGCTCCCTTCTAGTAGCAGTTGGAAAACGAGTAAAGGTTGGATCATTCCTGCAGGTAGCAGCCTGCGTACTAGTAAATGGATCGGCTAGTACAAGAGCTAAGGGGGTTGTAGCTCCCTTCCGGGAGAGTCTAGAGAACGAGAGAAGGTTGTAGCCTTCAGCAGGAAGAAGCCTGTGTACTGGTATAAGACTGCACTAGTACAGAACCATTGTAAAAGAAGTTTCTTATTAAAAAGAAGATTGAGACGACTTGCAGTAGGTGGTTTTCACCCACATCGGGTTTCCACCTTACATCATGGTGTTCATGTGTGCTTCTTGTGTGTGATGATCTGTTCTATTTTACTGCTCTTGTTTCCTATTCATATGGTTAATAATGTTCCAATGCACTCATTAAGGATCAACTAACTGAATCATAAGTACACTGGATATACACTGATTGCATTAATCATTGTAGTGGAAGTAGCGTATATGAATCTGAATATGGAAATGAAAAAGTTTTGTTGATTTGATAATACTGATTCACCCCCCCTTGTTATAGCTCCAAATCTCACTCTTATGGTTTGTGATGCTGTACTCATGGCCTAGGGCAACCCCTCCTTCCAGACCTGGTCCTAAAATTTAAAAAACAGTGTTTTATCCTTGATATGCGACATTGCCCTGAGTTAAACGCGTGTATACGCAGGTCTGTGTATACCCAACCCGCGTATATGTATTAAAACACTTAAAAAAATATAAATTCCTTATTTTCGGGCGGAGATCGCGGGTTTTACCTGCTGATCACCTGTTAGTGCACGTGGCCCAACTATTCCCAACCAACTCCCAACTAAAAAACTACTCTGGGATAGGTATAAAAAGACCTCAAAGGGAAGGCCTAAAGGGGGAGAGAGGAGAGAGAAAGGCTATTATGCTGAGAATTTTCCCCTGACCAGGTCTGAAGTCCCTTGTGCCTTCTGCACTTCCCCCATTTGTACAGGAAACTCTTGTTTCCTTGTGTGTTGATGTTCATCCATTACTTGTGACATCATGGAGAGAGTCATGGAAGGAGTTTGTTAAAGGCTTGAGGCTGGAACGGATCCGGAAGGAAGCTTTGCTTGGAGCCTGCTAAAGGTGATTCAGGTGAAGTCATTCCTTTTTATGTACTTTATTTGTCTATAATAAAAGAAACACATGTCTTGGTTCCTGAAATGAATCCTATTTATGTTAATGATATTCATGTTTAGAATTCATATGTAAATGGTTGTTTGGATTTCATAACTAACTACTTTTATTTGTAACATGAAGATGGTTTCTTTATAAGGTTTTGTCCATATACTGTTGTGTTCTTTGGAATTGGTTGTTTTGCAGGACAAAAGAGAAGAAGGGAACTCCAAGAAGGGTTTGGACCCTAAGGGCCTTCTAGAACGTAGGACCTAAGGTACGTACCCTTTACAATAGAATTTGCTTATAATAGCATAATGGTTGTGTGAATGTGTGCTTCTTTGAATAGACAACTTTTAGTTTGCTAGGGTTTCAACCCAAAAAGCCCTAGGGGAATATTTCCCTCCATCACCCCTCTCAGTATTATTTCCAACAATTGGTATCAGAGCAGGTCCTTTGGTAGAAGCTTGATCGCTTGAAGGAGATCCGTAAAACAATGGGAAAGAAGCTTAAGAAGAAAGCACCTAAGAAGAAGAATACATCTCAGAAGAACTATGACAGTGGGAGTATCGATTGGGGAATATGTCGTAGAAGCACTTCAGATTCAAAATCACTTCATGATGAAGATGAACAAGCAAATGATCTATCAGGTATGAATTTGTTATCCTCTGGTGATACAGGTATCTATCCATTTGGAAAAGATGAAAGTGATAGCGAAACAACTGAATTTGCTCTTATGGGTGAGCAAGAAAGATATCAAATAGAGGCAGAATTTAAAAGGCTTACAGACAAAATTAGAGATCAACAAGATCTATTGAACAAAAGGGAATGTGCCTTCAAAGAAGAAGCTACCAAACTAAAAGCTCAACTAGAGGAAGGAAACATGGTAAGTAAGTTATTCAAGGACAAATATCAAAAGTTGCAGGATGAATTAACATCACTAAGAAATGAAGTCAATGAGAAGAGCACAACAATCAAGAAACTCAGAGATAGATCCAGTTACTATGAAAGTCTTGAAGCTACGATCCTCTCGCTAAAGGAAGATCTTGAAGAATCAAAGAAGCAGAATAACGAACTTCTCCAAGCTCATGAAAAACAAGAAAATGAAGTTCTCAATCTAAGACATCAGTTGGAATAAGGAATAAATGTTGAAGAAATCATGAAGAAGCAGTATCCTGAAAAGGAAGAGCAACATCAGGTTGAGGTAAATATTCTAAAAGATAAATTAGAAGAAAAAGATAAGCTCTTACGATTTCAAGATAGTACTAAGATCTTGGATGATATTATTAGTAGTCAAAGGTCTCCTGCTATCAAAACTGATCTTGGTTTTCATGAATCTGTTGAAGGAGAATATAGTTCACAAAGTAAGACAAGGGACTCCATTGAAAAATTTGAAATACTCAACAAGGAGATGAGAGGTCAACCCCATCAACAGCCAAGGAAAGAAATTCTTCAAAGAAAATCTTTTACTCCTAACTACGGAAGTGATAGTCGGTTATTTCCTGTGATGAATAATATTGAATGTTATGTATGTCATAATCTTGGACATGTTGCAGCCAGATGTAGAAGGAGAATGGTTCAAGACCATCACACAGGAAGATCATCACGTTCCAGGTATTTTAAGGGATATTTCTTTGCTTGCAATATGTTTGGTCACAAAGCTGTTGATTGCTATAGAAGGAATATGAAAAATGTGAGATGTTATGCATGTAACAAGCTTGGACATACAGCAAAAGAATGCAGGAACAAAGTACGGGCACCATATCAAAAGGAGAAAACATCATCACACTTGAAGATATGGAAGAAGAAGGAAGTACAGTCAGAAAGATGTGGCACAGCACAATATACAGACATAACAGACTCAGGGGGAGCTGAAAGTGTAAAACTTCAATCTCATACGCAAGTTTCATAAATGGAAGTCACGTATATACGCGAGTTAGACACTGCACAATTGCATATATGTTAGTGGGACAGACACAGGAAAAAGGGTCTGATGTGATTCAGTTCATTATTTGCTCTGTTTAATAATGGTTACAATCTGCTGATGATGTGTGGAAATGTCTTGATACTTGAAGTGTTTTGATGATACCTTGATACTTGTTGCGGATATATGCATGATCATGAATAGATGGCACAGGCTCAGGGGGAGCATATGCTTTTAATGATGCATTGTTGGCATTATGTAGTCCTTGGTGATGATGCTTTTATGGCTAATAGATATATCTTGTTATGATATGGTTATGAGTTGTCCACGACAAAATCTCATATGATTCTTGGGGTTACAGATCAGATTTGTGGTTGATTATTTGATGATGCATATACGGTGTTTACATGATGATCTTCATAAGGATAAAGAAAAGTACAAAGCTTGAATACACATCTTCATTTCTTGATGATGAGTCACTCATATGTTGCTGTCGTCACATGCATAAAGATCATATAATACAATTATGATGCAGGATTTCTATAGTTCTTGGCGCTCATATGGATGAGGATTGTTGCTGTTAAGAAGTCTTGACAAATGATCTTGAGCTCAAGATACTTAGTGCTGGATACATGAATGATTACTCAAAGTTGCATTGTTGGAGACATGATGATGATGAGTTCTTACCTATATGATGATAGGTTGATGCTTACATATGTTGATTGATGCAGATGTTCCCAAGTGATGATACTTGGATCATGCAGATCTTGATGTTGATGAGATGGCTATGGTGTCTTTCGCATAGGATAATGATCTTATAATGCTCAAGATCAAGAGAATGAATTGATATCTATATGCAGGCATATCTTGTCACAGGATGATGTTATCTACACTAATGGGCATATACAGGATTGTTGATCTAGATGCTATTGGCAGATGCTTATGGAGCTGATCCTTCACCATGTATGATAGTTGCTAATGACTATCATGGTCTTATTTAGATCTGTGGTCTCTGTTATAAATGTCATGAATAACATTCGATGAAAAGGTCATATCAAGACTCATGATGAGTCTCTATCTATTGTAGTCATTTGATGAGATCTCTTCTGGTCATTTGTACCTCCACTATGCATAGGAAGGATGATGAAATATTTCAGTCATGTATTTATTGTATTATCAAGGTCATGATGTTAGACTCTTGTATCCCCACTTGGTTAGGTGGATGAGTCAAGTTTGGTGTATCCCCATTTTGACGGGAGATGGATGTACGAGTCTTTGGTGATAGGAAGGTCACTCATGATGTATGGAGTCATGTTCTTTCTTATAGAACATCTTTTTGCAAACTTTGCTTACAGTTAGGGGGAGCATGAACATCACTCTTCAGCAGAACAAGAGATTTCAGCATGTACTCAGAAGGAGCATGGACAGATTGGTACACCTTGGCATATACAAAGGGGGAGATCATTCAGAGATTTCAGCAGGCACTCAGGGGGAGTATGGACAGCAGATTGTTTATCAAGGAAAGAGAATATCTTGGTCCGCCCTTTTCCCTTGATGTCAAAGGGGGAGAGTGAGTTGGTGTTGTTGCCATCAAGTCCAAAGGGGGAGATTGTTGGCATTATGATGCATGTGTTGTACTTGATGGCAACCCACTCATAGAAGAGCATCTCACTTATATACAATCAGATGAATCTACATAAGAGATATCAGATGTGACATAATACATGGGATGTAGGACAGCTCAAAGGAATCAAATGACAAGTCCTTAGTATGACAAGTTAGCTTTGCCATCAAGTCCAAAGGGGGAGATTGTTGGCATTATGGCTCAAGTGTTGTCCTTGATGGCAACTCATACAGATGATGGATCATAGTGCAACAGGTCAGTAGCAAAGATTGATGATCAGCCTACAAAAAATGAAGAAAATAAGAAGTTCGCAGGTTCGCCGATCAATAGGTGCGGTCAAAGGCAGGATCCGCAGGAACATCGTTCAGAAGGTGTGGACATGTTCGCAGGTTCACAGTTCAAAAGGTGCGGACCCTAATTCACAGACTTTCATGTAGAGAAAAAAGCACGCACGTGGGAAATCTTATGGTTGGTCCATGGTATTAGTCCGACAGTTTTTGTTCCTATGGTTTTGGTCTGTGGTATTGCATCCAAAAGAGTTGAACCCAAGTATTGGATCCTTGGTATTATTTCTCAATGGTTTTTGGTCCATGGTTTGAGTAAGGCCTAATCTATATAAAGGAAAGGAGATCATTTGGCTGAGAACACTCATGTGTTGAATATCTTAAGGTGAGCGAGATCTGAAATACTTGTAATCAGTTGGTGAGTGAAAGCTAGATCTGAATCAAGGAGAAACCTGAGTATTATATACAAATCGATTGATGGGTCGAGATCTCCTTAGCGCATTATCAGATCTGTAGTCTGGGGTATGCTTGAAGACTAACAAATTATCTATACCGGAAGGTACACAGTCCAAACACTGTGCAGGTGCGGAGGTGCGCAGGCGAGCCACAGCAGCAGGTGTGGATACTCACAGATCAGAATACTGTGAAGGTGCGGAGGTGCGTAGGCAAGCCGCAACAGTAGGTGCGGATACTCGCAGATCAAAAGACTGTGCAGTGCGGAGGTGCGTAGGCAAGCCGCAACAGCGGGTGCGGATACTCGCAGATCAGTAGACTGTGCAGGTGTGGGGGTGCATAGGCAAACCACAGCAGCTGATGCAAACGTGCGCAGTTGAGCCGGAGGCATAGGTGCGTTGATACGCAGGCTCAACACAGAGAAAGTGCGGATACCGGCATGCTTCCTATTGGTGAAGTTGCGGACTTCTCAGAAGATATGTTTTAGCTGATTTGTCTATTACTGTTGTATTCAGGGTTCTGAATTAATGTCTGGTTACTGGTACTATGTTCTGATAACAACATTCTGAGAAGTGATTGATTATGTTTAGCTTCAGTTTTGATGGATGGGATCTATAATGGATCAGGTTCATAATGACTTATCTTTATGAGATCTTATGGACTAGATCTGATTGCTAACACACATATTATCCTTGTATATGTAATGATCTAGTGATTGGGTGATTCAGAAGATTTATTGATTAAGTGCTTCAATGATATTGATGGGTCCAGTAGGAAAATTGGATGAAACATGACCTTTCAGATTATGATGTTGTGTTCCATGAGTATCCAGTCTGAAAATGTATGAAACGTGGTACCCGAAGGAGAGAAGATTGTAGGCCGGCACCTACGTACTAGTATCTTAGCTAGTACAAGAGCAAAGGGGGTGGTAGCTCCCTTCCAGTAGCAGTTGGAAAACGAGTAAAGGTTGGAGCATTCCTGCAGGTAGCAGCCTGCGTACTAGTAAATGGATCAGCTAGTACAAGAGCTAAGGGGGTTGTAGCTCCCTTCCAGGAGAGTCTGGAGAACGAAAGAAGGTTGTAGCCTTCAGTAGGTAGAAGCCTGTGTACTGGTATAAGACTGCACCAGTACAGAACCATTGTAAAAGAAGTTTCTTATTAAAAAGAAGATTGAGACGACTTGCAGCAGGTGGTTTTCACCCACATTGGGTTTCCACCTTACATCATGGTGTTCATGTGTGCTTCTTGTGTGTGATGATTTGTTCTAATTTACTGCTCCTGTTTACTATTCATATGGTTAATAATGTTCCAATGCACTTATTAAGGATCAACTAACTGAATCATAAGTTCATTGGATATACACTGGTTGCATTAATCATTGTAGTGGAAGTAGCGTATATGAATTTGAATATGGAAATGAAAAAGTTTTGTTGATTTGATAATACTGATTCACCCCCCCTCTCAGTATTATTTCCAACACCACCATAGTTGGCTAACTCGAATTCTCCATGCACTAGATATTTTGGGTTGATTGATCAATTAACTGGATGATCACTGAGTTTGACTAAAGTCCCCTGCACACTTGGCCTTCCACTAGTATGGGATCTGAAATGTTCCATGATAATTGCTTATTCTTGGGGCTTGGTTTTCAAGGCAAAGTCCAACGTTCCCTATAGATTAGCTATGTTCATCAGTAACCACTTGGTGAATGCTAGTAGTCAACCAGAAAACCAACCACATAAGAATTTGAAACCGAATAGGTCAAAATGAAAATTAAGTATGTTAACGCAAGAGTTCAATAAGAACTTAAATTTGGTTACTCGTGCCTACTAGGGAGATATTTCCATTAAAAGAAATCATAACACAAGAAACAACACAACAAAGTATAAGTGATCTGAATGATGATGTTACCAAATATGTAAGTGAAGGACTAGGAAATTTATAGTGATCATGGGAATGATAGATCTTGAACACAACATGATGATGTTGTTGGGGAGGGATATATCATTGTGGAGGGATGTATTTAGTTTCTAAAAGGGTCTCAACTCAATCTACCCAGTTGGATGGATTGTTTATCTCTGATACATTGAGATTGGTTAAATTCAGCTTATCAGGTTCATGAGGGTAGGAGAGGGAGGCGAAATAAAGATGGGAAGCTTAACAGTCATCCAAAAGGAAAATGTATGCCTACATGTAAAGGTAAAGGGAATACTAGGGGGTAATTTGATTCAAAGAAAGGTTGAATTATGCTTCCCTAAATGGAAATCATGAGACTGTGTTTAGATTCACCATTCTGAAGCTGCGAGAAGACTAGAGTGTAAGCACAAGAGAGAAGCTAAACAAATTGTGGATTGTGAAGAGGGCCAAGAAGGCCCTTTTTGGTTCTTCCTCTTTTAGATCGGAGACACAAGATTTAAGAGTGTTTATAAGGTAGCAGTAAAGATGAGATGGATTTTCAAGCATATGCTGGCAAGGGTGTTGTTGGATTGTCACAGTGGAATAAATGATCTAATGGATAAAATGAATGTCTACTGAAAAAAAAAAAAAAAAAAATTTCAATGTTGAGGAGCAACTTGGGAGGGGTAGTTGATGGTTCCCTAAGCTAGGTCAAGTGCTTGCAATGGATTAAAGATCAACTTCTACTGCAAAGTCTCACGAGGAATATGATTATGCAATAACTGCACCTGAAAAATTAGAAGTCAAAGTCTAGGACTCATTATAAAGAAGCAGTTCAAACAATCACCACTAAGTTTTGAATGTAGAAATTGTATAATATGACACTTATTCACAGAGATTATCCTAATTATACACTATTGTGGAATGCATGCATAATACATAACCTCCTCTATGTTGATCATCAATTTTGCGGAATTAAAAACAATGAAACATCAATTGTATGCGCACATTAACACAGTATGTAATCCGGGGAAAGCATAAAACTGAAAACCCCACACTATCTGTATATTATAATGATTGAGAACATGTAACAATACATAGTACAATACTCCTCATAAGTACTCAGTACTATCTCCACCTGTCACACATAAAACTAGCTAAGATCTGAATCAATCACAAGTTCAAATCTCCTCTGCTGCTTGCCTGCCTCCACTGCACAATCCTGCATGAGAATCAATCACTATATGAATTCAAATTCCCTTGGTTATACTACGCAAGCCTCATGGCCAATCTCCATCCATGCATGTGCAAATCTCATGCACAACTATAGTCACAACTGATAGCAATCTCAACCTCTAACACCTGTCTCCACTGAACTGTCCATGCACTGAGTTAACTAATGTATTATTTAGTTTCTTTATGAGTTAATAATTAGTGAATTAATAAATAAATAATTCACATCACTCATCACTAGTGTATTTTGCAGTTAGACTAAATACAACTAGTTCAACCAAGTCAAACTGAACACAACTCCATCAACTCCTCAATCAACTCCACCAAACTCAACCACATGAGTTCTAACTGAAGTCCACCATGCAATAGCTCAACTGACCCACAAGAAAAGCGTATTTCCTTATGACAGCTGCATGTACCACATCTTTAGCTCAAACTGAAGTGCTCCAATAGGATAAGATCATGTTTATAGTCCAAATGTTATTATGAGCTAATAATATTTGACTGTTCTATTTTTAGCCTGGCAGTCTAAAAATAGATTCCGCCCATATGTCTAAAAGTAGAAGTCCATCTATTTTTACCAACATGACCAATCATTCACAAATAGCATCCTGCAACTCATAGACCATGATCCATATGTCTAAAAATAGACTTTGCACCAAAAATAGCCTGCAGGCCCACTTAGTGAAGGCGACTCCTTTCCACTAAGCTCCATCATCTTGTTGCATTTTCATCACTCCCTCTCAACAAGATTTGGATTATCTGCAACCCCTATCCTGCAACTCTAGAATGTTCTGCATGCAACACATTTGCCTGATCCACTTGCTCCAACAACACTTGGAACAAAAACAACACTCCCAACTGACCACTTTGTTGGGCTAGGAACATACTCTGATGTTGAAGCTCTACCTGCTGCTGACAAGTGCTCCCTCTCTGACATCTATGCTACTGCAACATCTCCATGCATCTTTCATCATTTCACACCTCTCTGTGCCACCTAGAACTGTGCAAAACACTTGTGCCTCTCGCATTGCTGCAGCCTGCTAGCTATGCACTATCCTGGGATTCCCTACACTGTCGCTCTCTCTGCTGCTCCATCTGCATCTGTCTCTACCCAATTAGTCAGTTCCTGCTACTCCACATCGGGGCTCCCGTAGCAAGGTCTCATCCAAGAGGTTGGGTAACTCAAGGATCCTACCCCTCCTCCTTGGGACGATCACTCTATATCGCCCCACCTCCTACCTGGAGGTATGGCTGCATGTGATCCCTCAGCCTACCTGGCTCAAAGTTTCCCCCTACTGGAGGTCTCTGCATGAGTAGATATCTCTACTCGATCTCCTCTCAGCTTCCCTTCTTGTGGCTGCTCCACAACCTCCTGAAGCTGCTGCACCAATCGTGGCTCCTCCACAATTTTCTGAGACTTCTTTTGGCTCTGCATGTTGAGAGGTAATATACGCTCCCTCTCAACCACCAAGTCTCCATCAGTTGCCTCGCTGCTCAAGGCTTTGCATGCATCTTGAACCTCAAGAGCATACAGGTTCTTGACCCGTGAACCAATCTTCTTCACCTATCTAGTGATGATGTATCTAGGGAAAACCTTTCCCTTACTGAAGACTACATCATAGCCTCTGTCTTCCAGCATCGCGATCAACACCAAGTTTCTCTTCAGTCCTGGTACGTACTTGACATCGGTCAAGGTAAGGTGAGCTCTATGCTCCCTCTGAAAAATAACCGTGCCCACACCTGAGACACTATACTTCTCATCATTACCCATCGCTATGAGTATCTGGAGATATTTCTCCTCCAAAGTACTGAACAAACTCTTATCACCGATCATGTGGAAAGAAGCTCCACTGTCAAGAAACCAACCACTTCCCACCATGGATGAAACCATGCATGCGAAGAGTGTGAAATCCAAATCAAACTGTGAAGCAAGTGCCTCACCTTCAAATCCTTCCCCGGATCCCTTCTTGGATTTCCTTCGTGGACAATTTGCAGCATAATGGCCCACCTCATGACAATGAAAGCATCGCACTTTCGATTTGTCAACCTTCTTCCCATCATTGGAAGAACTAGATTCAGAAAGAGAACCCTTCTCCTTCCCCTTCTTTGCTTTGGCAGCCAAAGCGCAATTTTCTTCATCAGATGCCTTTGATGAAGATCCATCCCTAGTATTCCGCTTGATCTCCTCTTGCACAAGATCTAACCAAAGTCTCTCCCATCCTGGAAATTTGTCCCGACCATTGACAGAGTCCTGATAGGAATGCCAACTCTTCGGAAGACCAAGGAGAGCCAAGCTCACCAAGTCCTCATCATCGACAGTCACCCCCACACTTCCCAGCTCATCCAGGCATTCGGTGAACTTCGTGAGATACTTGGGCATACTGTCTCCATTCTCACACTTAATGTTTCTGAGTTTATCCTTGAGCGCCAACTTCCTCTGGTCACTCTTGCTTCGGAATAAATCTGTCAACGCTTTCCACATCAAGTATGGAGAAGCCTTTCCATGCAAGCTGGATACAATGTGATCCTTCATGCCCTCCAACAGAATCCTTAGAAACTTTGTTGTCTTCTTTTGCCAAGCCACAGCTTCAGCAGCATCAGTAGGTTTTGGGACTTCAACATCTATGAAATCCTTCAACCCATTATCATCTAACACCACCTCCATCCTGTCTTTCCATGCAATATAATTCGAGCTGCCCTCAAGAGCATACTCCAATCGCAATTCGTTGAAAGACATTGCAACGTTGACACCAAGAAAACACTGCTGCAAAATTCGAATTCCACCAGCTCAAAACTCAACTGCTTCTGATCTAAAATTCGTGAGAACAAAGTATTTCTCGTACAGAGATTGATTGTATGGGCTTTTACCGGATATCTCACCTTCCAAAGGAAGGATGAATCCAGAGGTTACCTGGCCCAATTACAGACTCTGCCTGAAGAAATAAAATGTAAACAATTTTTGAATAATAGATCTGATGACCAACAGCTCCGATACCATGTAGAAATTTTGAATAATATGACACTTATTGTTAACGGGACAAGTGTCTACTCAGAACGCCCCTATCCCGCTAAGGTGTGATAGCACCTTAGAAACAAACAAGGAAAACTACTTTCGTATTCTTCTTTATGAACTATAAACAAAGAGGAATAGGATGAACCAACCTGTGTCTTGCGCTAGTCCTTTGATCCAATCTCTCTCCTCTTTGCCAGCTTCCAGCTACCTGCTCCCTTACTTGCCTAGCTTCACCAAGTTCCTGCAAGATCACAGAAGAGGAAACTACACAAAGACATGGATTTACATTCATAAATAGCTTAGGATCAGATTTAAGCTAAACATGCAAATATAACAAAACATCATTGATACACAAGCATGTAGGAGAAACTCAAATAGTTTTATTGATATAACAAGAAGGTCCAGGAGGAGTTACAACCGATGATCCATGATCCAGCATCAACCCCCCAGCAAAGGAATCCCCTCGTCACCTCCAACAAAGCATAAATCACCCAATACACTGATCTCTATCTCCAAACCAACAGCAATTCTCTGCAATGTACAAAATTCCAGCCTCTGGATATCTGGGATGAGGGATCCATATATAGATGTATGCAAAGAGGATGAGTCAGCTTATGATTTGACTAGTGGCCTCTCTCGATCAGTTCTTGCTTCCACTTGGAGACTGAGAGCCTCTTACTCATCCTTGGTCGAACTCAATGAGGCAAGTGTCATTGGGGAAGATTCTGGAAGCTTCCATTGTCTGTCCACCTCGCAGAATGACACTGCCATTTGTCATTTCCCACTCAGCGCACCCTGGTAGTGTATTTAGGTGCGTTGCAACGCACCTAGCTAGTGTACTGGGGTGCTATGCAACGCAGCTAGCTAGTGGAGCAGCTGAAATGATCCTGATTTGACTGATTCTGAGCAGTTTCTGGTGGAGAACTTCTGGGAGAAGCTGTAATTGGTTGACCTTGTTCCTCTAGGGGTAGGAACAACACTTTTAGGGACTTAGGATCCCTTGGTTTATGGACATTTCATGCTTAGAGCTGTAAGGCACAAAAATTTCTATAACAGTTGCCCACTAAAGTATGAGGCCGTTTATCGGGTGAAATGCTTTATTAGGAGGATCCGAAGTTCTTTCAATGCTGGGAGGAGACCTGTAATAAGATACAATACAATACGTTATCTTCATATTGTTTTCATGATCTAGCTGAGGTGGGCATTCCCATGCTCAGCTTTATAAATTCATTTTTATGTACATAGGACAGACAATCGTCTGATGGTAGACTGATGATTCTGATGAAGTCATCATCCTTTTGGTAGGATGATTATCTGTGCTGCAATGCTGTACATGTCAATGTTTTTATTTTTCCTGAATATATATCGCAACCCGGATGGATGAAACTAGATCCGGGGTCTTCAATCTCGTTCGATCTTCACTCGAAGTACAAGTCGATCCATGTGAGAAATTTTTTGAAGTCGAACATGGAAAGACGTCGCTTGATTACCAGTCGATGATGTAAACTGTTAACAAGCGTGAGAGGAATCACCGATAATGATGATGACCCTCAAGGTACTGCAGTACAATTCACGTGGTGTGAATAAAGGAATTGGCGTCGAACACCACGCAAAATCTTTCGGTCGAAGGTCATTGATGTATACCTGTCGCCGGAAGTGAGAAACTTGCCATTGAGGCATGCAAGCTTCAAAGTACTGAATGGGGTGTTCCTAGATAAACTTCTTGGATAATGAGCTGATGTCGACAAGAAGCGATCCGTCAAAGGAGGGCCTTGATGAATCCCACATCAATGACATGGAACGGAGAAAATTATTTTGATGGAGGTGAAAACGATCTGATGATATATGGTTCAGGATGGCAGTCATGAAGGAATGAAGTATAATGTATGGTAGTGGATGGGACACGGGTGACTTCTCTGGATGACTTCTCTTGAACATGTCGACGACACTTATGTGATGGATTGGTAGCATTTACCCCAAATGTGGATGGTATGGCGTGACCATGGTGATGTGACCGGTGAATGAAACAACCCAACCCGACTCAGGCACGGAGTGGAAGTGTCATGTTCAAGAGCGACTTGCTACCAATAAAGATTCTTTGAGTTTCTTCCCAATTTTTCCCCAGTCATTGCTGACCAGTACCTCTTTATTTTTTTCAAGCTTGAGGAGGATAACATATGCTTGTTCTATAATTTTCCCTTCGAGCAAACCCATCGCTATGTTTTAACGAGCCTAGCGATAGTGAAACTCGTTCTCGTCTAAAGACAAGTTTGTCGCTATTAATCTTTTTAACGAGTTTAACGACAAAGATAAATCGGTCCTTTTCATTTTTAGAGAGTCTGAAAAGGTATGTAAAGGTAACTCCGAAATTCCTTTTTCGTCATCTAATCCCTTAAGTCCGAAAAAGTATAAAACAATACAGAAGGGTTGAATTTTCGATAGTTTTAACGAGCCGAACAAAACAAGCGCTCGATCTTTTTGTGCAATAATCCCTCAGGTCCAAAAAGATTAAAATCTAGAGGAGGGATAGCACTTCCGGTCACTTTAACGAGCTGGAAGGCTAAAACTCGGCAATCTTTTCATATTTTACGAGTCAGTTGAAAAGAGCTTAAAGAAGACTCGTCTTTTGAGGAACGAGTGATAAAATGAGTAGCAGCTGATTCCAGGTAATGATTGGAATTTTCCAATCACGGTAGTGTCACAAGAATGGCTAGTGAAATCACTCTTCGCAGTTGTTCCTCAAAATGGGTAAACAATCAAATGGAGGTGAATGATCGGCCAATGGAAAAGTGGAGGTGACGGTGCAAACATGACCAAGGCTTTAATGGTTGAAATCTTCATTCACGGTGGTTATTTACCGGGGAATAGTTCATTTTTTAATGAGCTTAAAAGCGGGTGGAAACACTTGCTCATGTCTTATGTTTATTTTTTAACGAGCTTGAACTATGTGGTAAAACTGCTCAATTAATCCAGTCATATGATAAGAATGTCTCATATAAAACGGCAACTTTTAGATTTTTGCCCCACATCCTTTCTTTATGCAAGTTAGGTGACGACTAATCCTACGAGTTTAAAGGGTTAGAGGTCCTAAAAATTTTAAAAGATAAATTGTCGCCCCTCGCTTGCACTCCAAAAGGTATGCATGCCCTCAGGTATAAAACAAAGTTTCGAGGTCTCCCTCTATTCGAGCTGACAAAACATTCGTTCTATCAGGAAGGGTCACCCTTTATTCGAGCTGACAAAACATTTGTTTTATCAGGAAGGGTACTACCTCTTACAGGTTACCCAAAGATTGTCTTATTTACGGCGTAAACAAAACACTTCTTCGGCGATGTCTACCGTGATAAACAAAGGTGAGCGACGATGCCCGCCAACTCACATAACTTTGACAAAAGAATCTTATTCTAGAATAACCCCTCTTCCAATCACGGACAGGGTACAGACTAGTCATATTCTCCCACGGAAACCTATTCTATACCCAAATTTTTCCTGCCGAAGCAGACCAGGATGCATGCCCCCTGGGTTTCAGTCATATCCCTCCGAATTACTCGCGCTCATCGGGAGGACGGACTGGAGATTGAGACATTTCTTGCGTGAATAGACCATTTAGGGATGGTATATGACTATTTGTGATGCATGATCCGGGAAATGAAAGCTGGTCCACGAGCTTGACCACTCTTCCTTCGTGCGGAAAACACATTACTCTAAAGAGTGAGGAGACGATGGCTCCCATGCAATAAATATAGTCTCGTCCAAGGAGTAGGTTATAATCCAAGGGTCCTTGAACTACCATTACGTTCATTTGAACTGTCTTCCCTCTCAATGTTATGGGAACATTGGGAAGGATCCCTAAAGGTTGACTGGTTCCTTTATCAAAGCCTGTCAGATTTCTCATCTCAGGCAACAGCGATGGCGAACCAAGCGCTTTCCAAGAAATAGAGGAAAGGATACTCACAGAAGCCCCCTCATCTATGATGGTACCAGCCATGACCATTCTATATATTTGAACGATAATTCAGAATGGTATGCTTGCTGGTAAGCGGGGTCTACCTAGTTGATTCCAATCAAAGGAGACAACTAGGTTGCTTGGAGGTGGGACCGAGTAGACGGCCGGGTATGGCTCTGACGAACTTCCCTCCTACGGTAAGGGAATGGGTAGATTGCCCCCATGTTCGTCGGAGTCTGTGTTGATGAAGAGAATTTGGACGGTGTCATCCTTATTCTCTTCAGTGACTGTATCATCCGAAGATAAAACCTCTGAAGGCAAGACCGGGTCAACTGCCGCCTCGACCTTTTGACTTTCGTCTGGTATGGATTCAGATGGTTTATCTTCGATGATAGGCACTTCAGCCGACCACTTGAGCGGGCCAGCTGGATTCTCAACTAGCGACGGACTCGGCAAGAGTTTTTTATATCTAGGAGGAAGTCGTAACGGTGAAACCGGACGATCATCCAAAACTCTTTTCGCTTCGTCTAAGAAGGGACAACAGTGGACGGCATGATTGCCTTCGCACAGTTTACAGGGAAATCTAGCTTTCCCTTTTTGTCCTGGGGTTTCACTTTCGCTAGTTGACGATGTGCTTTCAACATGATCATCAGAGGTTGATGACACCGGATTGTGCAAACGAGGAGACCAGTCCCTTAGTATCCGGGGGATGCAAGGACAATCTCTGTGAAAGTGGTCTCCTTTGCAAATGACACATGGCGATTTAGGCCTGGTCGGTGCAGTGTGTGGATTTTCGTTAGACGACACTCGTTTTCCCCCATTCGCCTTTGGCTCCTTCTTCTTCTTCTCTTTCTTCTTCTTCTCCTTCTTCTCCTTAGGAACTTGACTTTTGGCTTTGCCGGCCCCATCAAGCAAAGAGGAAGGAGGAGAGGAAGAATTAGAGGAAGTAGAAGGTTGGTGGGCAATTCTGGACTCGTCTAATTGCTGATTCAATTGTTCAGGAATAGTGGTGTTCTGAACGACATTGGTTGAGAAGAGCCAGACTGGCAAGCCAATTGTCAGTCCTGGAAGCGACAATGTGGCCATATGGGGTGCACCAACATCTCCCCAAGAGGAGAAGGGACTAGGATTTCCACCAAGGGGAATTCCTTGGTTGGTAGACTCCATTTTCTCAACCTAAGATCAACGTAGGAAAAGGGTGTGAATATTCCATTTAAAATAAATTTTAAGACGCTTTGACACAACTTGTTTTTTCAATTTTAAAGAGTCGAGAAAAAACAAAAGATGACTCTAGTCTCCTTCGATTTTTAATGAGCCTGAAGTGACAAGTGCTTAGATGGACCTTTTCCATTAAGGAGTCTGAAAAGGAAAGAAAGGGACTGCTCTGGAGATCTAGGTAGAGGGAGTACCAAACCAATCGCAAAACTGCAGAATACTTTTTACGGTACGGCAGTCAATCTTCCCGAATGTTGTGTTCGGTGCGTTGCGATCAGTAGGGCGGCCGACACGGCTTCCTATGGATAAAAGGTTTTAAGCCTATAGGGGTCTCCCAATATATACTCGACGGTACGTGGGAGCACAATTCTGTACTGGCACTTATCGTCTCAAAGTGGAGGAATCACCCAACCATCAGTGAGGACAACAGTTACCAGGCTTTACGACGCCGGAATACATCTCTAGCCTAGACCTCTAAATATTGTGCGTTAAGTTCCAAAGCGTTGTTAGATTCATTCAATTTATTTTAAGTTGATCTTTCTTAGAAGTTTTCCTTTTGGGATCACCACGAGATGTAGATGTAATTCCTAAAATGCAATCTAAAGATGATAATCAAGCTTTTATCTCTTTTCAGTAATGAAAATCCTAGCTACAAGGGGAAAAGAAAGACACGATCTTTTCTCAAAGAGCAAAGAGCACACTGTAGATGCACTTTTCCTAAATCAAGCCAAACAGACTATCAATATGCAAATGCACATATGCATGTATTTGTTTTCACTTTCTTAATATTGATGCCTAAAAAGAAAGTTGATGTACAAATTTGAATTTGCTTTCAAGTGAAAAATACAAACAAGCTTCTTTTCGAAATCAAAAGGTAGAGAAGATTACGACACTTTATGATTTTGAAATAAACACTCGTTTCGACACTAGAAAGTGACAAATTCAAACCAAAGACAAAAGTAAAAGCATAATCGACTGTCAACAGCAAATAAACTTTCTCCTAAGATCAAAATTGACACTTACGACAGATCTAAATCCAAGGATGACAGTATGACTATTCTACTCTTTCAATGGAAAACTCTAAACGATGTAACAAACACACAAAGAACATCAACAGTCTTTCTGTACAAAGGAGGCGGAATTAAGGCGAAGAAAAGGGGTTTTTAAACAGACACACACTGATCACAGGCTGCAAAATCAAAGACAAAACTGAAAAAATGAAGCAAAGAACCTCAACTGCACAGGGCTAGGCTGATCAGCGCACCTGTTACACAGAGAAACTGAATTGCAGCACAGGTAGCCCTCTCGGGAACCATGGAAAATTTTAGGGGCTAATGTTCGCCCAGTGGGCTAATTTTCCAAGATTTTTCCACAAAAAAGATTCGCCAATTTCCAATTTTATAAAAGACGATTCGCCCAAATTTTAGAATATAAAATTATTTTACCTTAAAAATCGCCAACATTATAGAGAGACTATATATAAAATAATTATAAATTTGATTAATTTTACAAATATATCAATAAAAATTTATAATTTGCATATTAGGGATTAGTGAGATTCGCCAATGTTTTAAACTTCAAGAAAATTTTCCATCCTTAAAATTTTCCTTGTCGGGAACTGTGTTTAAATGCAGAGTCTCTTCACAGTGCCTGCGCTGGGGCAGAAATGAGACTTCTATCCGGGTTCTGGGTCACGGTTTGCAGTTTAATCTATGGACTTTGGCCGAGTAAAATCAATCAGTAATGCACAATCAGAGGGTGGATTTAAAAGAGCTCTAAGAGCTATCACAAAGGGTAATCAGATCATTTGTGAATCAGCTGTTCAAATCATAAACAAATCCAGTGAATGGATTGAAGTAGCAGGTGTCTACTTTTCATTTGATAATGGAAAATTCAATTCGATTGCTACTTCTGTGTTTATGAAACAAACAACAAGAGAAACACAAACAAACTAACTGGACACGATCCCCAGTGGAGTCGCCATTTTGTTAACGGGAAAAGTGTCTACTCAGAACGCCCCTATCCCACTAAGGTGTGACAGTACCTTAGAAACAAACAAAGAAAACTACTTTTGTATTCTTCTTTATGAACTATAAACGAAGAGGAATAGGATGAACCAACCTGTGTCTTGCGCTAGTCCTTTGATCCAATCTCTCTCCTCTTTTCCAGCTTCCAGCTACCTACTCCCTTACTTGCCGAGCTTCACCAAGTTCCTGCAAGATCACAGAAGAGGAAAACTACACAAAGACATGGATTTACATTCATAAATAGCTTAGGATCAGATTTAAGCTAAACATGCAAATATAACAAAACATCATTGATACACAAGCATGTAGGAGAAACTCAAATAGTTTTATTGATATAACAAGAAGGTCCAGGAGGAGTTACAACCGATGATTCCTGATCCAGCATCAACCCCCCAGCAAATGAATCCCCTCTTCACCTCCAACAAATCATAAATCACCCAATACACTAATCTCTATCTCAAAACCAATAGCAATTCTCTACAATGTACAAAATTCCAGCCTTTGGATCTCTGGGATGAGGGATCCTTATATAGATGTATGCAAAGAGGATGAGTCAACTTATGATTTGACTAGTGGCCTCTCTCTGTCAGTTCTTGCTTCCACTTGGAGACTGAGAGCCTCTTACTCATCCTTGGTCGAACTCAGTGAGGCAAGTGTCATTGGGGAAGATTCTGGAAGCTTCCATTGTCTGTCCACCTCGCGGAATGACACTTCCATTTGTCATTTCCCGCTCAGCGCACCCTGGTAGTGTATTTAGGTGCGTTGCAATGCACCTAGCTAGTATACTGGGGTGCTATGCAACGCAGCTAGCTAGTGGAGCAGCTGAAATGATCCTGATTTGACTGATTCTGAGCAGTTTCTGGTGGAGAACTTCTGGGAGAAGCTGTAATTGGTTGACCTTGTTCCTGTAGGGGTAGGAACAACACTTTTAGGGAATTAGGATCCCTTGGTTTATGGACATTTCATGCTTAGAGCTGTAAGGCACAAAAATGTCTATAACCCTTATTCACAGAGATTATCCTGATTATACACTATTGCGGAATGCATGCGTAATACATAACCTCCTCTACGTTGATAATCAATTTTGTGGAATTAAAAACAATGAAACATCAATTGCATGTGCAGATTAACACAGTATGTAATCCGGGGAAAGCATACAACTAAAAACCCCACACTATTTGTATATTATAATGATTGAGAACATGTAACAATACATAGTACAATACTCCTCACAAGTACTCAGTACTATCTCCACCTGTTACACACAAAACTAGCTCAGATCTGAATCAATCACAGGTTCAAATCTCCTCTGCTGCTTGCTCGCCTCCACTGCGCAATCCTGCATGAGAATCAATCACTATGTGAATTCGAATTCCCTTGGTTATACTACACAAGCCTCATGGGCAATCTCCATCCATGCATGTGAAAATCTCATGCACAACTATAGTCACAACTGATAGAAATCTCAACCTCTAACACCTGTCTCCACTGAACTATCCATGCACTGAGTGAACTGATGTATTCTTTAGTTTCTTTACGAGTTAACAATTAGTGAATTAATTAATAATTAATTCACATCACTCATCACTAGTGTATTCTGCAGTTAGACTAAATACAACTAGTTCAACCAAGTCAAACTAAACACAACTCCATCAACTCCTCAATCAACTCCATCAAACTCAACCACATGAGTTCTAACTGAAGTCCACCATGCAATAGCTCAACTAACCCACAAGAAAAGCGTATTTCCTCCTGACAGCTGCATGTGCCACATCTGTAGCTCAAAATGAAGTGCTCCAAGAGGATAAGATAATGTTTATAGTCCAAATATTATTATGAGCTAATAATATTCGACTGTTCTATTTTTAGCCTGGCAGTCTAAAAATAGATTCCGCCCATATGTCTAAAAATAGAAGTCCATCTATTTTTACCAACATGACCAATCATCCACAAATAGCATCCTGCAACTCGTTTTTTTCAATAAACTTGCCTATCGATAAAATGGAGTCCCTTCAGAAATTAAATATTGCAACTAAAACAACTCTAAAGCAATTTACAGAATCTATATTTGTGATCCATCGGCCCAGTTCCGATAAAAAAGACTTTATGGACTCAAATTATACAAAATGTTTCATACTTGATAATTTAAATAATTTTGATAATTTAAATAATTTTGATAATTTAAATAATTTTGATAATTTTAATAATTTTGATAATTTTGATAATTTAAATAATTTTGATAATTTTGATAATTTAAATAATTTTGATAATTTAAATAATTTTGATAATTTAAATTATTTTGATAATTTAAATAATTTTGATAATTTAAATAATTTTGTTCTTATCCCAGTCTGTTTCTGCAACAATCCAGCCAGTCACTTTCTAAGCAAGTAACTAAAGCAGCACTACTAATTCACTGATTGTGTTATATACGTAATTATACAACAATAAGCTCATCAACTTATCAAAACAGTAGTAGATCACAGATCTCCACGGCTAACGCCCCTCATCGCAGTGGTTGGTGTAGCTAGCTGTTGGTTAGCCTCTGTCCTCTGGCCAATGGTGAGAGCCCATGGTAAGAGCAAGAGTAATAGCAGTGGTTCAAGGACAGTTCTTTCCTTTGAGGATCTATCTATTTACCACGTCCAAATTCATGTTGTTGTATGTGACTGCCTGATACTATCTCACAGACCTCTCTCCCGTAGGGGACTTCATGGGTCGGTATGTAATTGAACATCATCTCCTTCCTCTCCTCTCGTAAGTTGTTTAGAGCAATAAAACTTTCAGTTGGATTCAAGCAAGATCCAGTGTGGGTTGGTAAAGTAATTTCAAGCGATCCAGTTTTGTTTGTAGAGGAACCAACCAGCTGATGGTATGCCTTTGGGGGCAAGCAATATTGATCCACCAGTAGCAATCCTGGCAAGCGAAAGCGATCATTTGAACCGGGGTATCTTGGCCCTTACCCTTCTTTTTTGGAGACAAGCGAAAGCGATCAACCAAACAGAAGCATCAATTCCGGCATTAGTGATCAAGCAGCAGCACCAAGAAGGCCGTTGAGTGTACCGGTGGCTATCCCAGGTCCTAATGCTGGATGTGCCCCACTATCTAAGCCATCTCTCTATCCCCCGTAGGGCACTCATGAGGCGGTATGTAATTGAACATCCATCTTTTCCTCTCGTCATGCAAGTGGTTAGAGCAATGAAACCTGGGTATGAAAAGGATTCTATTCCATATTACTTATTGGCAAAGTGAAACGTAGAGATGCTACACGTAGAGATGCGCTAGTAGAAGAAGTTGTCACCTTGTCCCCAAGCTATTCATCTATCTCTATTTAATTCATCCCACCTGTCATAGGGATAGGGAAACCTTTAGATATATCATATTTATATCAAGGCCAGAAAGTCAGAGTAAGTTCCATACTTGCCTTACTACTAGCTCTACTGGTTTACATTTCTCATTCTTGTCAGTCAGTTGGCACTTGTCATGCATGGAGAAGTAAGTTGTTGTTAGGGTAATTAGTTCACCTCACACTGGGGACTACAATATGACTGGGTACTCTGACTAGGGACTATCAGCAATTTATTATGGCTATGATGGGGACTATTCTGTTCCAACTCAACTTCAGATTGGTTTGTTGAACCAGGTATATATATGTAATATATATACCTTTGAACATATCATGAATATAAGGACAGGAAAGTCGTATCATATTTAGATATTTCAACTTATTCCAGCCATTTCAGTCAGTTTCTCTCTGGAATATGCTCCTGCAGCACCCTTTCCCACTTCCATAGCTGATAGGAAGGAGAATAGAAGTGATCCAAAATATGAGTCCGTGGTAGATCCATCGAGCGTGACCATCCAGCATGAGTCCTGGGGTAGGTTAGTAAGTGAGTAAGTGGGGTTTTCACATCTGCTAATCCAAAGTCAGAATGCCATTTCAGGAGCTTTCCCTAGGTGGTGTTGGTTGTTGGAAAGCCTACTTCCCATGAGGTTTCTTCCATGAGGTTGGCAGGAGAGTTCTTTCTCTATGAGTAGGATGGATGGAGCGATACTGCTGAGGAGGTTCCACTACTCTGGTACACGGTCTGGTCTGGTACAGTCTGGTCAGGGCAGCAGGTACCGGTCTTATCAGGTGAGGTGAGTTAGGCCAATAGTGAGCCATCGAGAAGGGATACTTTTCACTCATTTTTCACTACAGGAATAAGGGGACTATAGCTCTTCAGGTTCCTATTGTTGTTCCAGGTCTATCTGATTCTGATTGCTCGGTGTTTATTAACCGATACAAAGCTTAAGTAGGCATTTACCAGGGCTAGCTAAGAGGAAGTAAAAAATCCCACCCCGTTTCAACAAATGAGGAGACTGCTGAGACACCAAAGGTAAACCCATGCAAAAAGAAATGGTAATAGAGTAGTGCATCAAAGTAAACCTATGCAATGGGCAATAGAGTAACCTGGAGGGAACTGCGTTCCCCTTCCCCTACAGAGCTGCATAAGCACCTGATAGCAAAGAGACAGCTAGCTCACAGGCCTTCACAACAGCGGAACTACCATGGTTGTGAATTTCACCCTACTGCCCAGGGGTTAAAGATCCTTTCTTTGGTTACTACTCCGCTGCTGAGGTTCCGGAAACTGGGCCCGGGGAGAGACATTTTAGGTGTTTTTCCACATTGGCCTCATTAACCCATGTTCGTTCCCACCTTACAATAGAAGAAGCTGTAGTTTTATAGTATTTATCTCTGCTAGAGCCTCCGAGTAGTAAAGCCCATGCACTCCTTACATCTCTAGCTCTCCATGGGTTGAAATGTGCCAATGAAAAAGAAATAAGAACAACTGCTTCTTAGAGCTGCTCTATAAAAGAAAGCTTCTTGTTGTGTCCTTTGAAATAAGGAGAAGAGACCTCTTATCTGGGAAACCTAACCTGCAGACCTCGCCATAGCAGGTGGACCTACTACAACACTCACTCAACCTATTAATTACGATATCGCCCATGGAGACGTTTACCTTGTCCATTGTTTTGATCCCAATTCCATATTCCCATACAACAAGTGAAGGAGGCTTTACGTAAGGTTTACTACATAGGCTACACGGAGCTATTACTGCATCCACACACACACATACACATTAAGCTACTATATTGGAATGCACCAGAGAAACTCTAGTTCTAAATAGGACCAGACCTAAGCAGTAAGAAGGGGTATAGCTCTTTTACTTTCTTGCACTTTCATCCCGGGAGTAGTAATAAGAGCCCAGGTAGGTAGGTAGGTACGTCTTCCTCCATAAGTAAGTGCTCAGGAGGTCATTGTTATTCGGTCAATAGCCCGTGTATCACATCAGGTAGTAATTCCCTGTGGTTTACAATGGTCCAGACCTAAAGTGAAGTTGCATGCATGCCTCAAGTGTCAAGACGGTTCCAGACCTCCAGTCAGTATCCAGGCCTATGTAGTCAAGATGCCATTAGGTTCCGAAGAGGTAGGTGCACCTTTCCCATAAAGTTAGTTCAAATTAGAGCAACAACTTCTAGCCTATAGAAACAAGCCATGGAGTGAAGCTATAATGTATAGCTTTAGCCTTAGTCAGTTCCATGGAATAAGGCCTTATTAGATACTGCGCCTGAAACCGAGTTCCATAGAGTTCAAGCCCCGTAAACAACTAGGCTAGCCTTTCCAGTATCCCATTCTTTGAAAAAGAAACTAGTTCCCTTCCTTTCCCTTACGGTCAAGCGGCCTTACGGCACCTTAGTTCCCCGGCCTCCTCAAGACAGGACACTAGTTAGTCTTGCCCTTCTTGCCTTAGTTCCCAGTCCGTAAGTGAAATCTCTCTAGTTCTGATTCGATCTCTAAAACTTCTCCTATTGCCAGACTAGCTCTGTGCATCCAGTAGTTAGTAGTAAGTGACAATCAATCTCTAACAACTATGTTCTCTCTTTGTTGAGTCCAGTTAAACTAGCTTGTTTTCAACAGTGGCAGAACCAGAGAACTCTATTTATATATGAGCTCGCATGGAGAAGTTGAACTTGTCTCCTGGGACGACTAAAGAGGAGAGGAAAGACCCTTCCTTAACAGTCCAGTTCCATAGGGCCCACTCTGAAGGCTATAGCCCAGTTCATAGTTCTAGCCTCTTCTATAGACAAGCCTTAGCTTTAGCCCTATCTCTGTAGTTCCTCTTAGCCTTAGTCCAAGCAGTAAGTTGCCTATTGGACACTGGACTAGCCCTTCCCTGGAGGGAGACACAACTTACCTTGACTAGTCTCGTTATTGCCATGGAACAAAGTGTTCCAGGCCTATATTAAGGAACATTCTGGCAAAAGAGTACTGAAAGTTTTCTATGCAAATAGCGAGCTCCCGCTAGATGATGATACTAGCCATCCCCACACAGTCACTGCCTGCCCGCCTAGAGTTAATCAGCCCCTACTGTTCAGTTTCCCTGTACGTTTTCACATATGATATAGCGCATATAGACGTCCTTGCCATTTGAATCAGAGCAGCCTCCAGGTTTTTTGCTATTCCAGGTATATGTCCAGACCTAAAGTTGCAGACTTCCAGTGTCCAGACCTCCTCATCAGGTTCCAGACCTCCATGTCCAGGCCTATATCGCGTAGTCGAGACCTCTATTGGATTGTCCAGGTATATTCAACTTGTCCATTCATTGTAAGTAACAGGATATAATACCGGTATAGGTCATACAAATATGATAAATGTAGATTCTTCTTTCTGAACATTGCCATTTCATGAACCTTAGGAGCCATGTTGTCGATTGAGAGGCTCGACCAAACTCGCATATATACGTTGTTGAACTTTTCCCATTTGTTTTTGATTCCTGAATAATTCCCCATGTCAGGAAGGTTATTAAGGATGCTGTCATTATTAAGACATTGTAGTATGTTGGGCAGTATGATGACTTTCCCTCTTCATCAGCAAGTGGATACCGTTATAGACCCGGGAGCATGGAACCTACAGCTAAGATGGCAAGCAAAAGGTAGGTCATAGCCTGTTGTCGCCATACTTCCAATTGCCAGTTCATATCTGGGCTGCTGGAATAAGGGGCTGGAAACAGATCAATTTCCGATAGAAAATCAATCATAGACAGGCAGAGCCAGAAAGTCATTGCTCAACTAAGTAGAGTGAAATCAATCTCTTGCCGTTCTAGTAGTTCTAGCCAGTTAACCCTATAGGGCAGTCCATGCAGCAGCTTCATGCTTGTTGGTTGGACTGGCATATAGTAGTGAAAATGTGCCATTTGAATTAGAACCCATTCTCTAAATACACAACTTGAATGGATTTATTGGGTGGGCTTGGATACTACTCTCCTTGGCCACTATACTTGGCTACTCCACTTGGTTACTCAGATGGGATACTCGGGCCGGGCTAGTACCAGGTTCGGCCCAGGCACCATAGGTTTGTTAGTCTTCCAATCTCACTATGGACTCCTTCCGGGGTAGGTCTTAGCAATAAGTACTAGGCAATCAGTACTAGCTCTAAAGGCTGTAGTTTCCATCTATAAAAACTTCCTGGTTGGTCCCCGACACTTGCCTTTCTACTTGCTTTACTACTTGCCTTTTTCAGTTCCATGAATTAAGAAGGAAAGGAAGGGGGACTAGCTTCTTATCTTTCACTCTATGGCCGGAGACCTTATGGGGCAGTTGGGCTACCAGGATGGGCTTGATACTCATTGCCTAGAAGCTCCGGTCGATGCATGAATAAACTACTCTGGTCGGTGCCAAGTAGTCAGTGCTGCTATAAGGTCCAGTGCTATACAACCCCTATACTCAGTTAGTTGTTAGTGTCCAGGAAGGAGTTATACGTGATCGCTCTATACATATTATACTCGTCTAGACATATGATACTCGCATCTCTACGTTTCACTTCTTTACTCTCTTCTCTACCGAGATAAAGATCTAGATCTAGTATAACTTGGCCATTCCAATAGCCAATAGTCTTTAGTCCTATTTAGTACCCTTCTAATAGTCCCCTTGGCATAGTAGGTAGATATTGATTCCTTGTCCATGCATGAAGTTCCATAGCAAGAGATTAGACCCACTTCACCACTGACCTTAGCATATGGAAGGAAGGAGGTGTAGATGCCAGTCATAAGGCCAGGAGGTGCCCTTCTAGATAAGCCCATAGCCGATTATAGAGGAATCCCCTGTTTCATCGCAGATTGATGCTTAATATTGAATTTGCCAGAATGTTCCTTGCTCTCGACACGACACTGGTGAATAAGAAGCGGGGGGGGCTTGACAAAGCACCCAACCCCTGCTTTAGCCCATTGATCGGTGAGGCATCCAACCCTTCACCTTCTCTCTTTGACCCTGCAGCGCTTAACTACGGTACTCTCTCACTTCGCCTAGCTGGGTTGTTCCTAAACTTGACCTTGCCTAGCCGGGTTGTGGGCCTAACAATTGGTTGGTCGGGGGAATGGTTCAGGGGATAGCTAGTTCGCCCTTACCTCGTTCTACTCTTTATTGGCGAATACAGACCCTGCCGACAAGCTGGGACAAGAGCTCCTAAACATGCATATATAAGGACAGGAACTGGGAACAACTGACTCTACGCACTGAAGGGACACAGAGTCTCTTGCCAATGACCCTTACTAGTTGAGTTGGGCAGAGGAGAGGTAGGAAGTAGCTCCGGAACGATTATCTGGTCTCCCCTAAGGCTGAGATCACCTCCTAACCCTTGTACGATTAGACGGTATCACCTAACTAAGGCAGGTATACCTCCTAACCCTTGTACGATGAACCTGTCTCACCTAACCTAAGGCAGGTATACTATATCTATAGCCGGGATAAACTAACTGGGTGAAACACCTGGATGCGTAAGCAGGCTCGACTGTTAAGGATGCGTAAGCAGGCTCGACCAACGCCCCCCCACCCAATAAGTAAATTGAACCGGCAACGGGGCTCGACTGATAAGGAGAGGAGAGGACCTTTAGGGTGCGTAAGCACGCTCGACTAATAAGGATGTGTAAGCAGGCTCGACTGTTAAGGAGAGGACCTTTAGGTACTCGACCCCAAGGGAGAGGATGCGCAAGCAGGCTCGACTGTTAAGGATGCGTAAGCAGGCTCGACCAACGCCCCCCCACCCAATAAGTAAATTGAACCGGCAACGGGGCTCGACTGATAAAGAGAGGAGAGGACCCTTTAGGGGGCTCACTATTCATATGGTGAGGAGAGGTGCTCGACCATAAGGGAGAGGGAGAGGAGAGGAGAGGAGAGGAGAGGAGAGGAACTTTAGTTGCTCGACCATAAGGTCTGGAGGGGCTCGACCATAAGGGAGAGGGCCCTTACTTCTTCATAGGGGTCACTCACTATTCATATGGTGAGGGATTTATCGCTCGACCATAAGGATGCGTAAGCAGGCTCGACTGTTAAGGATGCGTAAGCAGGCTCGACCAACGCCCCCCCACCCAATAAGTAAATTGAACCGGCAATGGGGCTCGACTGATAAGGAGAGGAGAGGACCTTTAGGGTGCGTAAGCATGCTCGACTAATAAGGATGCGTAAGCATGCTCGACTGTTAAGGACCTTTAGGTACTCGACCCCAAGGGAGAGGATGCGCAAGCAGGCTCGACTGTTAAGGAGAGGCCCTTTAGGGGCTCGACTGATAAGGAGAGGAGAGGATGCGGAAGCAGGCTCGACCAACGCCCCCCACCCAATAAGTAAATTGAACCTTTAGGTACTCGACCAAGAGGGAGAGGAGAGGTGCTCGACCATAAGGTCCGTCAGGGGCTCGACTGTTAAGGAGAGGGAGAGGGAGAGGGCCGCCATCGAGAGGAGAGGACCGGCAACGGGGCTCGACCTTAAGCCCCCCCACCCAATAAGTAAATTGAAACTTTAGTTGCTCTTTAGTTACTTATTTGAGAGGGGCCACCCAATAAGTAAATTGAACCTTTCTTAGAGAAGTCTTTGGTGATCGTTTCGTATATAGATAAGGGTTAGGGTATCACTCCATAATATATCTTCTCATTCTATCTCTATTATGTATGTTATCTCTCTCACCTTATCTATCTTACCATCCTCTATTTATAAGGTAGTACCAAACCTACCTTCCTTACCATCCCCCGAAGGGGGGGTAGGAGTGGTACCTATCTGGGGCCTATTCTTTTTTATAGTTTACTACTATTTCTCTTGGGTTTCACTTATTGGACGAGGGGGCCCAACCACTTGGTCTCTCTTTTTCTTTCTAGTTACCGGGGTTCCCTCTCTAGTTACTGGGTTATCCCTGTCTAGTTACTGGGTTATCCCTGTCTCTAGTGATTTATCCCTGCCTGAAGTTCTCCTTTGTTCTAGTTACCTTCTCTCTCCAGTTACCGGGTTACCTATTGTGAAAGGGGCATAGATAGATGGAGATATCTTTGGCTTTCTATTCCCCTTCCCTTTCCTTATCTATCATTACCCCGATAGCTATTTATTACTTTCCATCTACCCGAGAGCTATATGCTATCAGACCTGTTTATGTGCCGGATCAGATTGAATGTTCCAGAGGCCGGGATTGGATTATGGGAATAGCGAATCGCTTCATTAGCCCCCTTACCTTGTGAATATTACCCACCCGCCAGATATACCTTACCCTTTACCGGCCCTATACCATTAGGTATTTGGAGGGAATCTAGAAGACCTGTATGCCGGATCAGATGCGATGCGATCATGCGACTGGGCCGTATGTCTAAAAATAGACATAGTCTAAAAATAGACTTTGCGCTAAAAATAGCCTGCGGGCCCACTTAGTGAAGGCGACTCCTTTCCACTAAGCTCGATCATCTTGTTGCATTTTCAACATTGAATGGGATCTAAAATTTGACTTTCTCAAAATTGAATGAAGTTGGAACCACTGTGAAACAACTCGAAACAATTAATGTAAATATTAAAAATTCAAGTAAAAGTTGACGTTATCCTTATCTTTCCTTTTCAAAAAGGAAAGATAAGGAGAATGTCAACTTTTACTTTAACTTTAAAAAATAAATATTACCATTAATTACTAGGGTTAGGTTTTGTAGGGCCCTCGAGTTAATAATTTTTTTTTCCTTTTAAGTATTTTTTATTAAAAAATTATTATTTGGTGGTCATTAGCTATGTTGCACTACATTCTTCAGAATTGGTCAGTTTATTAGAGAACTAGTGACTTTGGTGTTTTAAGGTCAGTTCAATACAAGACCAACCTTAGACAATATGAACTACCAAACTAGACTAGTACCACTCTAAAACCATTGGGACCAACCAATTCCACTAGTTCTAGGCTAGTTCCAATAAGAGTTTTCCCTTCTCATCTTCCTCTGAAGTCATTTTGTTGGATCCTTTCAGGAATGGTGATTTGGAAAGTGCCATAAACAATCGAATTGTTGTGAGCACCTAAGATCATAAGTAGTTAAGCCTTGACAAACAGAAATTTGCAAGGACCTAGTACAGACATCCCAAAACATATTTAGTGAGGATGTGCATGCAAGGAACTATTACAGACCTCCCAAGATACTTAGGGAGGACGTGCATAACCAAAAATCATAAAAAAAAAATTATCCACCCTCAAAAACCATGCCCAAAACATCGAAGTGTGGTGCAAAACAAATTGCTGGTAGGCTATTAATGCTACCAACAATCATTCCCTCTCCAATTTCACAAGAAGCTCCTACTCAAGCTACCTCCTCCACTATGGTTAATCAAGTTCTTGCAACTGTGTGAGCTACAAGAAACTAAAACTACCTTCGAATCTCCACCAATCTTAGGGAACTTGACTTCTCTTCATGCCCCAACTATTTTGGGTTGATTGATCAGTTAACTAGATGATCACCGAGTTTGACTGAAGTCCCACTGCTTAAATGATTTTCCACTAGTTCCTCCAAAAGTTAGAACTAGTTTAACTAACAACAACCTGAGATAATTGACCTTTATTGCTACAAATTAGTAATCGCATATGCAGAACTGAACTCTAACTCCTCCAACTCGAATTTATTGAGTAAACTAGGTGACACAAGCCATGCCACACAAGTTAACATCATCCAAGTTGTCTGTTGATGTGGAAATTCAAATTTTTTCAATTTAATCGAGGAAAAATCAAATTGAGAATTTCTTGCTGCATTTTTCAACACATAGTTCATTGGAATGTATTACTTTCATTATGAACTTGGCATAGTTCACATGTTAAGTTCATAAGGCTTTGGGCTAATGTGGTTCTATGTGTTATGTATATAAATTATAGGTGTCCAACTCTTGCTATTAGAAACAAGACTCCCTATGAAATGTGGTATGGCCACATTCCTTCGGTGAAGCATCTCAGGGTTTTTGGTTCCACATATTATGCCTTCATACCTAATGAACAGATAAAAAAACTCAGTACAAGGAATCACAAATGTATCTTCTTTGGGTACTCATACCTCCAAAGCATACCATCTCTATGATGTAGTGAATAAGAAGTTTATAATATCTAGAGATGTGATCTTTCTTGAGTCTTCCAAGATTGACAATGTTGTTGAGTGGCAGCTTAATTGTTTGGATATATTCGAACATGGAAAGTATTTTCAAGAGTTTGATAGTGAGATTCCACATATCCTTCTCTTATCTCTATAATTTCTATGAAGAGCCTTGAAGAAATCAAGTTGAAGGAAATTCCTTCACCTGCTTTGTCAAGAAAGAGCTAAGAGACTATTGGCAGTAGGTAGCCAAATCTTACAAGCGATGAGGGTACATGCAAGATACAAAGCAAGGATTAATGCAAAGGAGTAATGCAGAGGAGTGTACTGACTACATACATATCATAAAACATCTTTCATCCCACTTAGTATGCCTTGCATCGTGCCTGGTTAGTCATAAGATCATGTTGGTCACAACCTCGATAGCTTAAATAAACAAGTGGTAATACTCTTCATCTTCTAAGCTATGTAATAAACAAGTGAAAGGGAGTGAGACACGTATAGCAAACACATGGAATGACTTTCAGTTCTTGCAACCATGACTGTCATTGAAGAGGGAATGATACGACAATGATAAGCAAACTTTTAAGCTACATTAAGAGGTGTATTTCAAAAGATGTGCTTTTTTTTCCATACCTACCCTGCAAAGGGTTATGCATCAAATGGATTCTTCATGCGGTCCTAATATTCTATCATACCTTTGGTTTCTTGGTCTGCTTATTTTTCTCCTTAGCTCCTTGAGAGTCATCTATCATGTCATCTTTCTTCGTGGCCCGTGAGAGACATAATTGTGTAGTTTCAATGGGCAGTGACTGTTGCAGGATGAGGCCCTGGGAGGACACATTTACATAGTTTTAGGATGTAAGGCACTACTATGGGACGAGGCCCAGGGAAGACACATCTATGCAATTTCAGGATGTAAGGCAGACTGGGTAGTCAAGGGACAAAACTGCACAGTTTTTGGAGATAGTGGGTTTCGACTGAGGGAAGGACACTGGAGGAAACCACTGCGCATTTTTGAATGGTAAGGGAGGTTGGGATTTCTGCGCATTGCACAGTTCGAACAAGCAACAGAAAATCTTTAGGGTTACATATGTGAAGTGCGTAGTTCAGGAAAGTTGGATGAGGCTAGGTTGCTAAGGAAACTCTGAAATTTAGCTAAGTGTGGGATCAATGGAACTTATGTGAATAGTGATAAAACTTCACTACAATCACACACTTGAAAACTTATCGATACACCATAGACCATCCAAAAAATATAACACATACTTCACTTAATGCAACAACCTTTGTGGCAGCTTACGGCAAGTGCAGGTCCGATTATAGACTTTGGGAGGATAAAGGCGACACTTGTGTAAGAGTGTGTGAAATGAGTGTTAACAACCCATTTTCATAAATATTTCCCCTTGAAGAAAAACAAACATCCCTTTGCATGACAAGCGATTACCCCCATGCCCAAATATGACACATTCTATGTAAAGATAAAAGCATGAACAACTCTTAAGATCGAAAAGGGGAGCTTGAGATCATCAACTTACCAATAAGTGACTAAGGAATGATCGACCACAATATCCATAGTAGGATCTGAAATTTAAATGTAGGTCAAAATTTTGGAGGGTGTTGTAGCCTCTACAACAGAGCCTTCACCTTCTTGCTAGCTTCTTTTTCAACTAGTGTCTTGAATTCTACGAACTCAGAGAATGTCCCATCTTTATTCCACGTGAAGAAGATCCAACACTTCCATGAGAAGTCATCAATAAAAGTGACAAAAATTTGTGTTCTGATAGTGTAGGTTGTCGAGAAAGGTCCATAAACATCATAGTGGATCCTTTCTAGGACTGCATGTGCTTTGTTTTCCTGATCATGGAATGTGGATTTTATGTACTTTTGCAATGTACATCCTTTGCATATATCCTATTGCTTAAGTGCTCCTTTACAGAGGCAAGTGGTTATTTGTTCTATAATATTCGAGGTACCATGATACAAATGACCAAGTATTTTGTGCCAAATTTCATCGACATCACGACCTTCACTTTCTCTGCCTTAGTGCTTAATGTAGCACAGTCTTCCACATCTAGCTTATACAGGTTCTTCACACAAACCCCAATCTGCTTCACCTGCCCTGTGGCTAAGTGTCTCAGAAATGCTTTTCCTTTGTTGAATATCACTTCACAACCATGGTAAACCAACCAGTCAGTGAATGCTAGTAGACAGTCCCCTAATCCTTTACCTTTACCTTTTTTTACTATTGCCTCATATTGAAATTTTGAAGACAAAACATTTCTTTTCTCTTAAAAAATTGTCTTAAAGTCCCCCTCCGTGTAGTAGTGTCAAATGCAACAATAGACAAGTTGTCTCTAATCGTATCAGCATATATGAAAGGGACAGAAGAGGAATTGATGTCCGAGAAATATTGTTAGTAAAACTTGTCGGGTTCTTCTTAGTTGACTACTCCCACAAAACAAAGAGCCCAACAAATCATTGTCTTTATATAAGATAACGTGAATGGTAAGTAAAATAACAACCTCAGTATAGGCGCAAAGCAATAGTTGTCTACAAGCTGGCTGACTTAGGGCGCACTGTAACAGTCAATTTTGCAGTTGTAATTAGATAATATTATTTTAAATTGATATGTTTGTGTCTTAATTGTTAATTGTATTAAATAGGTTTGATCTAAAGTGGTCATTGTATTAAATATAAAGTTTTTTCTTAAAATATTTTTGTCGCAAACTGCTTTTGTTTTAAATATAAAGTTGTGTCTTAAAATAATTTTGTCTTAAATTATTTTTGTCTTAAATATAAAGCTTTGTCTTTAAATTTTTGTCTCAAACTACTTTTGTCTTAAATAGAAAGTTTTGTCTCAAAATGTTTTCGTCTTAAATTATTTTTGTCTTAAATATAAAATTTTGTCTTAAAATATTTTTGTCTCAACCTATTTTTGTCTTAAAGTTTATATTTAAGACAATTCAATTGGTATTAAATTTTAATGTAAAATAACTAAAATAAAAGTGAATTTTTAAGACAAAAGATTTCTTTTATCTTAAAAAAATGTCTTAAAAATGCCCTTGGTCTAGTAGTGAATACATACCCAAAAGCAACTACAACTATTAAATTAAAAAAAAAAAAAATATTTCAAACAGAGAGCGGGATTTCTGTCTTTGGTTGAGCATATCTATTTATACAAATACATAAGTCAGGTACATCAATTTGAATATTGATTTTTTGAGGCAGTGTTGCCCCTTAAATTCTAAATAAGCTAAGGCAGTGAGCGGTAGGCAATGTTAATGGTTGGAATCTGAGTAAGTTATAGTGGTGCTGACTGTGGTAGTAATGCCTGAAAGCGATGAAATAATTATCTCTAACATAATACTGAAAAATCTCACAACCTCTCGAAGTTCCAGCACAGAGCACTAAAGAACACTATACAAACCATGTAATCTACATACGTTAGCCTATGTCACCTTCTAAATATATGGACCCTTACGTCTCTAAGTGTAAGGACGCAGAAATGGATTGGCCGAGTAGTCTGATTCGAGGGCTTGGGAAGAACGTTCATTCTGCTAGCAGTGTCGTCTTCTATATGCTTATACTTTATAACGACGTGCATATTATACATAAGTTTATGTTCTTGTAGATTTATGTGTATCAACATATTGTATCTAATAAACATGAACAAAGTTAAGAGTTGATTTTGTTTCATCAAATAAGATAATATGATATTAAATACATAAAATCTATAATTTTAATAAAAATAGTTACTGAATATATAAAGTCTACAATTAAGATAAAAAAAATACCAAAAAGCTAACCTACTGCATCATATTCAAGTATACCAAAAAGCTAACCTACTGCATTATATTCAAGTGTCCCAACAAACTCCTATTTTATTAATTCTTAAACTCTCATTTTATTAATACTTAAACTGACCTCAAAAAAAAAAAAAATTATGCCGAATGGATCCAGACAGCATCGTCTACGATCCTTATCTTGAGATAAGCCATCTTTTTATTATGTGACAGAGAGTTACCAGTAGCTCGAGCTATTTCTTCATATTTTTTAACATAATGTAGGGAACATTGACATCATACTTCTGTATCACTCATGGTATGTCTATGAATTTATGCCCATTTAATTTAAGTGTTTTTCATTGATAACAAATAGTGGAGGAAAAAACATAGGCGATAATGGTAGAAAAGGCAAACCAAATTGTTTCACAATACCTCACATATCGAAGTCGTATCCAAACCATCAAATGCGTAGTGCAACATTGAAGGAAATACATAAGAGTATCGATATTATAGAAAACTTCTACAGAAACGAGGATGTATGTCACTGTTGGTAGCCAAGTGAGAAGCACGCTACTGCATTAACTTGAAAATAGAAAAGCAAAATCTCCCTTGTTGTTTACTGTGTTCATGCTCTGCTGGAAGAACTTATTACATATCTATATGTTTGAAGGGATTCCTGCTTCCAGAGAATCTGTCATGTTGAAATTGGCACATCTTGTCTGTTGATGTAACGAGAGCAGATTCGAAGAGATTCCAAATGTTGAGCGTGCAATATCGAATTGGACCAGATTCTGTTGCATCTGATATGTACCAAGCACGATTGGTGCCACCGTCTCCTCGCCTGCATCCACAAAACCCAGACAGACTACCTTATTGTTGATCTCTACCATGGAATTAGATCCAAAGATCCTCCAAGTAGGAGTAGCGTTGCCCTCCGAAACAAGGTCGATCGTAGGCACAGTGAACCCCAGAGCAGTGCCCCCTATACCGGCCGTATCGAAACACGCACCGAAGGGGGCCACCGAGGCTACGCGTGAGATATTCATTTTCTTTGCCATCTGGGTGAACACGGCGGCCAGGGACTTGTAGATGGGAGTCACCAGTTGGGTATAGTGTACCACGGTGCTCAGCTTCGTGCCTCCGCGTCCACCAGCGTTGATTCGCAGCAACTCCGTAGCTATGGGCACGCGAACACCGTTGACCTCTATTCATTTCACACTCATATAAAAGGCATGGTTATAGACGGGGTTCTTGATCAACGGAGTGCGAATGAGGTGGCGGGAGAGGTCCCTGCCCGGGGTTGCGCCATTTAACGGAAAAAAAACGAGCGGGCCATCGCCAAAGAATAGGAACCCGTCGGAATTCTCATTAGTCAAACACATGGTAAACTTGCGGCTAAAACCCCCGGCAGCGGCGAGCTGAGCTGGCAATCCCAACGCCGATGAACTCATTCCGGCAACGCCAACCTCTCCTGAGGCAAAGCGGATAGATCTCCTTTGGCGGTGCAGGCGAAGGCCACGCGAGGGAACGTAGCGATTGGGCCGGATTTCCTACCGTCGCTACTGAGAAGCGCCGCCGCATCCTGCCCGAGTTGGACGCCTGGGTTGGGCACAACACAGGTGTGGTTGTTGCAACCAGGGTCTTGAGCGGCATAGCAGGTGGCGCTGTTAGAAATCTAATAAACTTAAACAACGATTCTGCATGCGAAAAGAACTGAAAAGAATCACTGAAACTTAATACCCAGGGATACAAGTTACCTCCAGCCATTGGTGATGTTTTGATGAAGGCCACAGTCTGCTACTTCTTCTGCACTCCAGCTTCAATCCAAGCAAAAGAAAAAGAACACAAGAATTCTGAAGACACTTCCAAGCTCTGCTATCTCAGCTAGATGGTGTAAAACTGAAGGGGGTTGAGATAGGAGCTTGGGGACCAAACAGATGAACATATAGCTAAGCTTCCATCAAGCTTCTAAAATCTATGTGTTAGAAAAACCACAAATCAAGGTAGAGATCAGATCAAAGTGATGGACCACTTTAGTAGCTCCCAATTATAAATTTAGTAATTGCAGTTGATTTTCTTAACTTAAGGAAACTACTGCAGTTGGTTTCCATAAGTTAAGAAAAGCTGCAATTCCATAAATCAAGGTAGATTTTGTGTAAAATCAATGGAGCTTAACATTCTCCCACTTGGTCCATACTTCCAAACTTAATGTCTCAACTTAAAAACCATTGATAATCTGTATTAAGTAATAGATACATGAATCATGGCGATAAGTCCTGTAATGACGAGTATTATCTTCCATGTATTACTATGCATTTATTCTTATTATAATTTATGTGGCAACAATATCTTAATGAATAAACCTTATGTTTATTCTTGGTCCTTCTTAAATGAATTTTCTCAAATCAACTTAAAGTGCACATAAATATGAGAAAAAACATCACAATAATTAAGAATTTCATTAAAATATCATTGTCCATACAATGAAAAACTTCATAATGGAACCAAGTCCCATATTCAATACATGATCCTTGAATTTAAACGGTGGCATGCCCTTAGTCAAAGGATCAGCGATCATTAACTCAATGCTGACGTGCTTAATGACCACTTTATTTTCTTTAACACGTTCCCTTATAGCTAAATACTTAATGTTGATGTGTTTATTTCGACTCCCACTTTTTTAGCCATAAAACCAGCAGCTGAATTATCACAATATATTCTCAATGGCTTAGATATAGAATCCATAATTCTAAGCCCATAAATGAAATTCTTAAGCCATACACCATGTAAAGCAGCCTCAAACAGGATATACATAAGCATGTAGTCTTTGGTCCCTTGAAGGTACCTCATTACTTTTTTTGCAACTCTCCAGTGGTCTAAACCTAGATCATTCTGATATCGTCCCAACATTCCCACAACAAATGCAATGTCAGGTCTTGTAGATACACAACATAATCATTAGGAATTGTTGATCTCTTAGGTCTAGTAGATCTTCTTAATGTTGTACCATCATCTTCCTGAGAAGTATGTGGTTCAACTTGTTGTTCAAAAGTTCTTGGCAACTCTTGAACTCCTTGATCTACTGGAATATCGTCAGCAGCTTGTGGAACTTCAACAATTGGTTGAGGTTGAGATTCTGAATGATCTTTCTCAGAAACTACGTTTCTGATTTGATCGCTCCCACTGATCAAGTCATTTTCAAGAAACTTTGCATTTCTTGATTCCATAATCCTAGTGCTGTGAGATGGACAATAAAATCTGTAAGTATGTATGATTTCTAATATGTCTGAACTCCTATTGGCACCTTTCTTTGACTTGTTGGTCTGCTTTCCCTTTATGCAGTCCACACAAGTCTCAAAATCAGTAAAATCTAGAGTATTAAGTATTCCTTCATTTACCAATCTTTTAATTCTATCTATGGAGATATGACCTAGTCTCAGGTGCCATAATTTAGAGGAATCTTCATTAATAACACATCTTTTAGTGCCAGTGTGAACATGCATTGAATCATATGTGACTTTGTTTTGTAAATTAATGCAGTAAAGACCATTAGACAAAATACCATTCCCAATATAATCAGATTTATAGAATAGATTGAAAGATTTTTCTGAAAAGTTTAAGGAATATCCAAAAGGTACAAGCCTTGAAACTGAAATCAAGTTTCTAGAAAAACTTGGAACATAAAAGGTCTTTTCTAACTCCAAAACAAAACCACTACTTAAAGTTAAATAACATGTTCCTATAGCTTCCACATGCGAGCCCATCTTGTTTCCTGATAAGATGCTTTGCTCACTTCCCACTGGCTTCCTTAGGTTTTGCAAACCTTTGCAAGGAATTTGAAATGTGAATTGTCGATCCAGAATCAATCCACCATGTGTTAATATTAACATTAACCATATTAGATTCATAACAAACAAACGAGATTACTTCCTTAAGTTCGGGAATGTCAGAACGAATTTCAGAGAAATTTGCAGGTTGTACTACTGCATTAAAATAAAGAATCACATGCTTATGTTGAGGCTTAATAAACTTTCATGTTTTACCAATGTAAAACATGCTAAAAAGAATTGAATCAAAAGACATGAAAATTGCCTGTGGGCTAAATTTTCAATTCAAACAGATTCAATAAAACTTTATGAACTTTCATGTTTTACCAATGTAAAACATGCTAAAAAGAATTGAATCAAATGACATAAAAATTTCCTGTGGGCTAAATTTTTAATTCAAACAGATTCAATAAAACTTTATGATAAAACTTATTAATTCATAACTCTTGTGGGTAGGTTATGAAATTTTATCCTAATTAATTACATAAATATAATAAAAATTCCTGTGGGATAAAATTTATTATATTCAGTGTAATTAATTACAATTTAATGTCTAGATAATCTTCATGTGATCTAACCAATCAATATATAATTTTATTTAATTAAAGATGTTGTGGCTATTCTCTAATTAATTAAAATTATATGGATCACTTAGACATTAGTTCTGTTGCATAAACAAAACTTAACCAGAGAGAAAAATAATGTTTACTGAAGGGAGTAAGTCAAAAAGACATTTTAATAAACTCCATATAACTGTAATATTTTTCAAGCAAAATCAAAATTAAAATTAAAGCAGTCAGCATTACCGAAAATGACTACAAATTGATTGTTCAATTTATAAACTTAACCCGAAGATTGGCTGAAGCAGCGTTGATCTACTTTGCACTTGCATAGCAAATGCAGTTCGAAGGCTAGCTGGCTTGACTTCAGGCTCCGTCCTTAAGTTTATAAAACAACAAAATAGACCAGCAAACAAGCTATTTTGCTCACAAGATCTCTGAACCATGATTTATATCAACAACAACCTTTATTCACATGTATCCCAACACACAAAATATTGTTCCTTCAATCCATAAAAAGGAAACATATTTACTGATTTGTTGTGATATTATTTAAATGAAAATAATATAAATGAATAAATTATTTTCAATGATCAATTAATGAATTTGCTTGAAAATGAATATAATGTGGTTTAACTTTCCGATTCTAAAATGGATAATGTCCCATTTCATTTTCAAGAATCTAATCCAACTGATCATTCAATTCATTCATATGGGCTGCATATAATCAAGCATATAACGCTTCATTGTCAAACATCAATTGATGCATCAGACACTAGCAAACATGTGCAACAGTGATTGGAAGATGCACGTCTTGGACAAAATAATGAGAAAGCACTTAAAGTCAATCAGCAGTGAAATCGCCATGAGCAACGTTGCTGCTGAGTGCATATAAAACTAACACATTATATGTGTATACATCTACACATATAAGCTACAAACATAAGAAAATACAAGAGAAAACCAACGTTGCATGATACAAAACGAAGCAGAAGCAAACACAAATGAGGCAGCTACTACTCCAACATGTGCAACATGCACAGCCGAAAAATAGTTCGACACTTCCGTGATTTACATTGTGGAAACGGTTTATAGCTAACACCGAAAACCAATTCATACAAACCAGTGGGAATTTATATAGTTTCTGAGTTTCTTGATGGGCATTTTGGAATCGAGGCGAATATAATGCAATCACTCAATCAAGGATTCCCTTTCCAGAATAGCAGAGATCACGCCTGGAAATTCACCTTATCCTTCTCCAATGAAGTTTCGATATATATATATATATATATATATATATATCAAATATCATCGGTTTATGAAATATCCCTTCGAAAACCAACACACGACATAGGCTGCAACTTCCAACTTACTTTAAAGATAACTACCTATGTCCGCCCATACGCTGTTTAAGGATGTTGACTACCTGTCTAGAGACATTCTTAATGCGTTGTTCGAGACAGAGACTCGAAAGAAATTCAAATTGACCAAAGAAGGGAAAAGTATCCATTGGTGGCAGCTTAAATTGACTGAAAAAAAAAACTGGCAACAGTCCACGAGATTAACATATATTCGGCCCACGAGCTCAGTCCAACGTGATGAATACTAAATGCTGTTAAAAAGACTAAGGTGATTGAACTTCAACCCTCCCATAAAATTTACAAGTGTATTTAACAGCAGATGATAAAAGAAGATGGGCATCGACAATACAAGGATTCGGCGATTAACTCCCGTAATCTCCAAGGGGAAAAATGACTCAGAATCATTCACATAATCGCCCGGAAGAAACCAGAAAATGGACCATGGCCATAACATGCAGGTTATGCAACAAAATTAAAAATAAAAAATGCCCATATTCTAAATGCCATTGAAATAAAGGATTCAGATGGACTTTGCATTATAGAATCGAAATAAAATTTACGACATCGGAATCATTTATGCAAAGTAAAAAAAATGCGAATTTTCAAAGGAAACAATCCATGGTTATCTTATAAAACCACGGGAAAATAATCACGCCAAATTTCTTTGGTGAAACAAAGCAACAAGAACACGGTAATGTCTATGAAATGAACACGGTAATAGTCAAAACATTCGCGCATCTGCACGCAGCTCTATTGACAAAGGGCATACATCTCAAGCAGTCATTTTAAAAAATTGTGAAATATATCCTTTAAATCAATTAAATCATCTTAGCACGTAACCCAGCATGCCCATCGCAATTAAATGATTTAAATGATTTCAATGCAACATATCTATCTATATCACTGTTACTGGGAATTCAATGTAACTGCTAGAACTTAGAATCCCATAACCAGCCAGCTGATCTATATGTCGGCGTGATAGACTGATGTTCTGCCTTGGATTCATCTTTACTTAACAGAAACATATCACAAAATACATAAAATCGACTGGGCTGGATCCCTTAATATGTATCAAAAGCAGCAAAGACACAATACAAAGAATAGCATTATACTGAAATCAAAAACAGAACTTTATGTACACAAAAGAAAGGGAATAACAGTCACAAATCTGTTAGCCTAGAAATGAAGAGTCGCGATTCTCAAGATAAAAAATGAAAAGTATGCAATCCAACCTTAAAATTCTTAATTATTGTGGCTGAAACGGTCAATATAAACCCAAAATTTACAGCGGAAAAAGACCGCAATCACCAGCAAAACGACTCTACTGCAAACTGTGGGAATAAATTCAAGAGAAATTTCTGTGTCGTTCGGAGAGGACGAGGATCGGCTTTCAAGTTTAATCGCTCGATGACCCAAATTTAAAACTTAAAACGCATAAAAGAAATGTAAAGTGCGCACTTAAAGAATGTGGAGTTCGGCGCACTTAAAGACCCAATAAATTTGGCCAACACACAGCAAGGCAGAGGTAAAAGGGCTCTGATACCAACTGTTAGAAAACTAATAAACTTAAACAGCGATTCTGCATGCGGAAAGAACTGAAAAGAATCACTGAAACTTAATACCCAGGGATACGAGTTACCTCCAGCCATTGGTGATGTTTTGATGAAGGCCACAATCTGCTACTTCTTCTGCACTCCAGCTTCAATCCAAGCAAAAGAAAAAGAACACAAGAATTCTGAAGGCACTTCCAAGCTCTGCTATCTCAGCTAGATGGTGTAAAACTGAAGGGGGTTGAGATAGGAGCTTGGGGACCAAACAGATGAACATATAGCTAAGCTTCCATCAAGCTTCTAAAATCTATGTGTTAGAAAAACCACAAATCAAGGTAGAGATCAGATCAAAGTGATGGACCACTTTAGTAGCTCCCAATTATAAATTTAGTAATTGCAGTTGATTTTCTTAACTTAAGGAAACTATTGCAGTTGGTTTCCATAAGTTAAAAAAAGCTGCAATTCCATAAATCAAGGTAGCTTTTGTGTAAAATCAATGGAGCTTAACAGGGGCAGCTCGAATGCTCATACGACTTACACAACGGCGCATTGCAGGCCACCCGGCGGTAAGTGGAGGATATGTAGCTCTTCTTGGTGCATGGCAGCCAAGTGTAGTCTTGCTCAATGTCTATCATTAAGTGCAGGACCCGCATTGGAGTTCTCTGCCCCATCTGGAAGGTGTAGCGGAGCGTAACCGGGTCTTCCGAGATCGGCGTGACGAGGGCCCTTGGGCGCCTCCGGGTAGCATTTGCGGTCAATTGACAGAATGACACCATGACGGCCTCCTGACGGAGACTAAGAGAAGCCATTGCGTGAATGGAAGGCTAGTAGAGCATTGCAGGTATTATCAATGATGGATGTTGTGCCATAAATAGAAGGTTTTGATAAATAAAGTTGTGTGTGGCTCCTGGTTTGATGGCGCGGCCGGCCGCGGAATCGAAATACTTAAATCGTGCGGCAGACATAACATGTGCTCCAACACCTCAATTTCCATTCCGAGATATTTTATTGCTCCACTAAGACTTTATATACACGAATTATTATCACGTGTTCTACCACTCAAAAACAATTCATAGTAAACTGTTGCGGAAATGAAAAGGGCATTTGTCCACTTAACTCGAAATCCTTTTTAAATGAGGCAAGTTTCAATCCAGTGTGTGTTTGGATAAGAAGGAATTTGCTTTCCAGAGTAGCAAGCTGCGCCTTTTCCTATGGGCCTCGTTCTCCAAGTAGCACGAGGGCATTTGCATTATTTTTAGGGAACATTGACTGAACCTGATCAACACACCATGCAGGTCACTGATTGGCCATCAAATTTCGTGAGTCGAATGCATATAACATTAAAGTCATAGCTTAAAACCTCAAAACACTTTCATGAAAATATCGTGCCATATATGTATTAAAAGATATTTTATGTACGATAACAGAATGCACTCACATTGGTTGAGAGATGTAGAAGACCAGCTTATACAAATTTTTATTGTGATTTTTACGTTAATAGAAGGTACTAAGTTGTAATATCACTTGTCAAGAGAAGGAGAAAATATTAAGTTTTAATATAATTAGCAATTGTGTTTAAAGGTGTAAATATACACTAAAATAATAGAACATGTTTATGATATTAGTGTAAAAATGTTGCAATAAAGGAAAAATAACAACTTAAAGGGTGGAGGAGGGAGGGGAGGAAATGTGTTCATGTTTGCAACAGTGTTACATTTGTATCGATACCTGTCTCATAGATGTCGCTGGAACCATCGTTCCTCTCATTTTTTTCCAATCATATCCACACTATAACATACACGGTAATGGGTAAATGAGGAGAAACATTAGCCTTTAGATATCTAATTAGTCTATAGAGTCATTAGCCTTTAGATATCTAATTAGTCTATAGAGTCTTGGACAAAAGATAATTGGGTTTCCATTAAGTAAATAAAAGATATTTAAAATTTTAAGAAATGATTGTGAATGGAGTCTTGTCAAATATTTGTGAACTTCATGCAAATAACAATTTTTTTTTTTCTGATGTGTCCTATGATATGTGCTACATATGTTCTAGAATATGAATGGTATTTAGTTTTAGAGTTTTTCAGCTAATTTAATTAGTAAAAGTAAGTTTAATTGGTAATGGTTTTGTAAGTTTAGTTGATAATAGTTATGTTATGGGTTATTATACTAATTATGAAATGATAATAGTAAATTTAATTGATAATGGTTTTAGAAATCTAATTAATAGTAATTTTGATATGAATTATTATGTAATTTGGTAATAGAGAGTTTAATTAGTAATGTCTTTGTTAGCTTAATTGATAATAGTTTTTTTTATGAATTATTATATTAACTATGAATAATAATAGTTTAATTGATAATGGTTTTATAAATTTAATTAATTTTAATTTTGACATAAATTATTATGTAAATTATGAGATTATAAATTTAAATTAAATGCATGGCAAGTCCGAACAGATCTATAGCAAGCAATAAAGGAGAGAACATATCAAAATAAATTTGTAAGCATTAGGAGTAGGAAATCCAAACTACATAAGAGTTGCTCCAAATAATCGCCACATGTTGTATGCATGATAATGGCAAGCAAAGATCATTTCCAAACTTCTATACTTCATTCTCTCTACAATGCACGAGAAAGAAAGTGAAAATGATAGAAAGGATGACTAAGCTAGCTCATAGGAGTGCCAAGTGATTGCCATTATCCTCGATGGTGTGTAGGGCACCACTCAGGAGACAACATTTATCCTATGAATAATTGCAAATTTGAAATTTCTGATCAAGAATTTTTTTTATCATTTCAATGTGTTAGTTCTATTGAAATCAAAATCACTGAAAATTTCTTAACATTTCATTATGTTGGTTATATTGAAATTAAAATCACTGAAAATTACCTACAATCTTCTATTAGAGAAGAGCATCTACACAATGCTAGTTCAAACTTGAGATGATCTAAGGTTCAACGCACATTATGATTTCTTCTTTTGTAGAACTTTCCCGAAAATTAAAACATGCAAATGCATAACAAGAAAGTATGCACTTAATATGATAGAACTCGCGTTTTGTGCTTTTCTTAAAACTTAATATCTCAAGAATTGTTTTGGACATTACCCTCCTACAAAATCAAGCAGTTGTTGTTGTTTTGGTGCAATTGCATCTCTCTCCCTTTCTTCCACAATCTTCTGAAAGTCTTCTAGGCCAACAGTGAGCTTGTCCATCAATTCTTGGCCATGCTCTTTCTTTGATTCAACAACACCTGCAAGGATGGCTTGCTTATTCTAGCTGACGATGTGAGAAGCTTGCCTTATGTTCTACTTATCAAGGAGAAAAAAGGGAAAATTGTAGTAAGCTCAAGCTTAACAAGGCACTAAAAAAATAATTCCAGCAAGATAAAACTCCTAAATATTATATGGTAAAGAGGAAGGACACTGAGCTCAAGGATAGAAAAATGAAAGGAAACGAAATAAGCCAAAGATCCCTGAGTTCACAAAGAGAACCAAAATCCACTCTCTCTGTGTCTCCCCATGGATAGTTGTCAGGTTTGACCATGTGGGCATGCAGAGCCTAATTACTTGATTTTAAAAAGAGGGCCTTACTATGCTTTCATAATAGAGCACACCATCGAAATAGGAAACCTAATAACAGAGATCCTAGATCCTGGATCTACATTGTTAAAAAACTGCTCTAATATGACCCAAGTGGATGTTAAATAGAGGAAAAATGAAATTATTTTTAAAAAGAAGAATAAAAATAAGTGTTCTCTATTTCCTTTTGTAATAAGTATTTACTTACCCTCGCCATAGGCTCCAGTGCCCTCTCTCCCAAAACCTTAAGATTCTATGTGATATCTTCAAGGGACTTCTGGAACTCTTTGATGGGTTTATTTTCAATAGGAAGAACATGCCTCAGTAAGGCTTTGGGATCTTTGATTGGAGGGATTGAGATCAATACAGAGAGAAGAAACTTCAACAGAGGGCTATATTGCCACAATTGTTGTTGTCAATGCAATACAGAAGGTACACTCTCTCAAAGAAAATCCTTTTCTCTACTCTCAAAATACCCAAAATACAAATAGGAAAAGTACATTTGTTGTGTGCCTCAATCCTTCCCATATTGCATCCATTATTGTAGACTAAAAAGTAATAAATTATACATACAAGTAACAGTCAGTATCTTGGGTTCTTTTGTTGATGCTCTAGAGCATGTAATAGAGATGCCATGAGCCCCAGAAGTGGAAGTACATTTGCATGGACCGTGTCTGCCCATCAAATCTAATAACTTGCATCTCCATTTGGGTAATCTATTGTTAGTATCATTAGGAAGTACATGAAATCTTGGAGCAATGGGAACACATGTGGATGAGGATGGAGAAGCATATGGGCCTATAGAATAGTAGTTGCAACATATGGGTGATGTCATCTATAATAAGAAAGATAAGATACCAGAGTGCCCTTTCACAAATGATAGCAGGAAGAGTAGAAGGAAGGGGTGTGACATTTGCGGCACACAAAGGGCTTCATGTCGTGCTTGCCCTGGTATCTGTTATTAGGTTTCCTATTTCGATGGTGTGCTCCATTACGAAAGCATAGTAAGACCCTATTTTTATTCTCCTATGGATTTAAGAATTTGCTTTCTTAAAGGTCAAAATAAATTACAAAATATTAAAAATAAAGATTAAAGTTTAAGTTATTTTCCTATAAATAAAAAAACATATTTATTTATTGAGTAGAAAATCAAAATTTTATTAAAACGAATGTTTAAATTAAATAAATTACGATACAATAAGATCAAAATAATAGAAATAACTTATTTATTAAATCGAAATTTTAAATGATATATACTTAATAGCCAAATAATTTATATTAAATTAAATTTTATACTTTAAATTAAATAATTATTTTTCATTATAATAATATAATTATAAATTAATAATATTAATTGCTTCTCTGCCTATTATATATAAAAAATAATAGTGCAGTCAAAGCAGTTGTACAATTTACTATTGTTGAACTTTCGAAGTAAATTAAGTAGCGGTATCATAATTTCATACATTGACTATTAATAGTCCACAATGAATTTAATTGATTGCAACTTCTAAATTATTCATTATTATCTCCTTTGTTCTTCTACCGTCTCTGTATGCATTGCAACAATTTTAAGTTGTTTCTGCAATCCGGTTCCCAACAATAACAACGAACTCATCTCATTTCAATCAAATTTTAAACAGATATTACTTAATGGGCAAAATAACAATGAATGTCAAAAGAAAATGAAAAAGGTAAACAATGTCTAACCAGATCAATTTAAAAAAAAATACTTTCAATGTAAATATATTTGTTACTAAAAATCAATATTTTACAATGTTAAAGTAAACTTGAAAATAATATATTAATCATTTCAAACAAAAATATATTTATATAAATTTATTAAAAAAATTATAATTAATTAAATATTTTATAATTTAATAATAATTCTATAAATACATAAATAGGTTTAAAGAAAGCAAAAAGATAGAAGAAAATAAATCCAATTTTAATTATTCATTTACATATATATAACTAGAAATTGCACTCTTGGCAGGTATTTATCATTGTGGGAGAAATTCAGCGAGTAATCGTAGAGTTTCGTCTCCCTAGTATATAGCTTACAATTTTCTTCTTACAATTTCTGGTACTTTTTGAATGCATCTTTTTGGCTCCATTAATATGACCCACTATATTGGTAGGTAGATGATCCTGTAAATATATTTTTCTTAAGTTTTCCATCCTTTTACTATCATCTTCTCTGTATCTCGTGTTTTTATGCAGACATCTTCAAGTTTTCTTCTTATAATTTATGGTACCTTTTGAATGCACCTTTTTGGCTCCATTAATATGACCCACTATATTAGTAGGTAGATGATCCTGTAGATATATTTTTCTTAAGTTTTCCATCCTTTTACTATCATCTTCTCTGTATTTGGTGTTTTTATGCAGACATCTTCAAATTTTTGTAATGTATTGAGACGGTACTTGGTTTTATTCTGTCCTAATGGGGGCTTATTATCTCATTGGCATACCACAGGGATATATAAGTCTTATCATCAGTTCTTCATAATATATGGTCTGCCATATACTATTTGCCACATGATGTATATTCTCATCTCGTATGAATATAATGCAACTTTTTTTCTTACTAAAAAAAGAAAAACTAGCAATTGCACCAGATGTTGCAAAGGAAACGTCGTAAGGCATAAATTCAAGAAGAATTGTGACATAAAAAATCATTGAAGATAAAAAATAGTAAAAAAATGTCATTCAAAGCTAGAAGATAAAGAGAAATCACTTACATTATATCAAATTGAGAAATTCTATAAGCTTTCCAACATAGATTGCCTCTTAATCTTTAAATATGGTCTTTTATGGTATATAGTGAATGTTGTTGTATATGGTGAATGTTGTTTTGGATTTTAATGATTAACATTATAATCATAATTATATAAATTTATTGCAAGAATATTCTATTAATTGTAATCACAATTTTATAAATTTATTGTACAAATATTCTATTTATTGTTATAGAGTAATATGAGATATTTGATATTTTGGAAACTGAAAATCAATTACTATATATAGTGATTGTTGTACTTTTCATTATAAATGTCAATCAATCACTTAGTATGTTGAAAATAGCAACAAGAAATGCTAAAAAAATAGAAATGCCAAAAATAGCATTGCTAAGGATAGCATTTCAGGATATATTCCAAATTTAATTTTTCCTTGAATTAAAATTGAGAATTAAAATTCCAATTTAGTCTCACCAGCTGTTCGAAAAAATAATTAATTAATTCATCCTGAGTAAATTAGTTGGAGAAATTCAAACATGAAGTCTTTGTGAAGTCATGCAACAGTTATCCCTTTGATTGAGGAAGTTATCCCTTAATTAAGGAGATAAGGATGAGTTGTATTTGAGTTGTAATTAGTTAGCTCAGTTAACTGAGCTAAGTCCAGTTAGATTAGTTCCAAACAGTTTGTGGAACTAATTGTGAGTTCAGTGAGTTAATGCATGCATGCATGAAACTAGTGTACTCCGGAGAACTAAATATTCTCTCATGAATAACTCATGCATGTCAGTTCAGAAAGAGACCTAGTTGATATTAAAGGCAGGGACAATGTACTATCAGTTGCAAGAATTTTTCTATAAGAAAATCTCTTGCATGCAGAAGGAATTCATTCCTTGAGATTTGCGCAGTTTTACAGTGTGTTGAAGCAGTGTGTGAGATCAGTGTCACACAAGGTTACAGCAGGAGCACCTAGGGAAAACAGCGCAAGGAAATAGGAGGCTTGGAGGACAGAGGGAAAGACATATGAGTTGTCTGGTCTGTCTATGACCAGCAGTGAGGGATTGTACTAAGAGTTGGATAGCTTGAGAGCTAAAGCTTTGTGTAATCCTGAGATATTTCCATTTGTATGATAATACAGATAGCGAGGTTCTTAGCTGAGGCTTTCCCCAGAGTATTCTTTCATGTTTCATGTGTGATTGATTCATCTTCTCTGTCATATGTGTTCTATTTGATCTTACTCAAAATCAATTAAGCTTCCGCAAGTTTGATAGTAGAAGTGGATCAAGTATTTTGCTTTCGTTACATTGCATTATCCGGTGATCTACAGTGAAAATTTCTACATGGTATCAGAGCAAAGGTGATCAAAGCAGAGAACAAGTCAGTGGTGAGTTCCCGTTGGCTTTACAAGGTAAAGTAAGCTACTAATGGTAGTGTGGAGAAACATAAGGCAAGTTTTGTTGCCTGTGGTTTCTCATAGGTCGAGGGGATTGACTATGATGAGACTTTTGCTCCTGTAGCAAGGTACTCATCTATTAGATCGATATTGGCACTATCAGCATAGATGGGTTGGAAGATCCATTAGATGGATGTGAAGACTGCATTCCTCAATGGCAAGATTGAGGAAGAGGTGTACATAGAGCAGCCAGAAGGATTTGAGACCTTTAATCGTAAGTCACATGTGTGCTGCCTCAAGAGAGCTTTGTACGGGCTGAAGTAAACATCGTTCTTGGTACACCAAGATGAACAACTACTTCACCAGGTTGGGCTTCACAAAGAGTGAAGCGGATGCGAACTTGTACCACATCATGGTGGAAGGTAAGCAGTGGATCATTGTTCTTTATGTTGATGATATGATATTGACAGGTGATGATCATTTGAGCATGTCTTGCAAGGAGGACCTTGTAAGAGAGTTCGAGATGAAAGACATGGGTCTCATGCACTACTTTTTAGGCATGGAAGTGCGCAGAAGGATGGGGAAGTGTTTATGTCTCAATGCAAGTATGCCAATGGGATACTCAGGAGATTCCACATGAACAAGTGCAAGCTCATGCAAACTCCTCTAGCAGGTAATTGGAGGAAGGAGGATGCTACTTCAAGAGAAGTAGTAGAAGCTACTATGTATTGACAGCTTGTGGGTTCACTGACATACTTGGTGAACAAACGACCAAATTTTTGCTATGCAGTGAACCAACTTAGTCAAGCTATGGTTCAGCCTACCAAGTTGTTTTGGAAGGCAATGAAGCGTGTTTTGAGATACCTCAAAGGCACATCTCAGTATGGATTATGGTACAGACAGTCAGAGGGAGTGAAGCTACAAGGCTTCACAGATGCGGATTAGGCAAGGAGTCCATCAGATCGGAAGAGCACATCAGGAGGAATTTTCAACCTTGGTTCAACTGCAGTTTCTTGGTAAAGCAGGAAACAGAGGTCAGTTGTACTCATCTCAGCAGAGGCTGAATACATGGCTGCAAGTCAGGCAGCATGTGAGGCCATTTAGATGCGGAAAATTCTAGTTGGTTTGTTTGATCAGAGCATGGATTCAAATATAGCCTATTGTGATAATCAGAGTTGTATCAAACTCTCTGAGAATCCATTATTTCATGACCGGTCCAAGCATATCAACATTTGGTATCATCATCTCAGAGACTCTGTGGCGAGGAGGATCATGTTGCTGCAGTATATTTCGACCGAGGAGCAAGATGCTGACATTTTGATTAAAGCGTTGTCAAAGTGTAAATTCGAGTTCCACAGAGACAGGATCGGGGTGGCAGATAATCCATTTCTTATTGAGAGGGAGTGTTGAAAATAGCAACAAGAAATGCTAAAAATATCGTTGCTAAGGATAGCATTTTAGGATATATTCCAATTTTAATTTGTCCTTGAATTAAAATTCAAATTTAGTCTCACCAGCTGTTTAAAAAAATAATTAATTAATTCATCTTGAGTTAATTAGTTGGAGAAATTCAAACATGAAGCCTTTGTGAATTCATGCAATAGCTATCCCTTTGATTGAGGAAGTTATCCCTTAATTAAGGAGATAAGGATGAGTTGTCTTTGAGTTGTAATTAGTTAGCTCAGTTAACTAAGTTAAGTCCAGTTAGATTAGTTCCAAATAGTTTGTGAAACTGATTGTGAGTTCAGTGAGTTAATGCATGCATGCATGAAACTAGTGTACTCCAGAGAACTGAATATTCTCTCATGAATAACTCATGCATGTCAGTTCAGACAAAGACTCAGTTGAGATTAAAGGTAGGGATAGTGTACTATCAGTTGTAAGAATTTTCCTATAAGAAAATCTCTTGCATGCAGAAGGCATTCATTCCTTGAGATTTGCGCAGTTTTACAGTGTGTTGGAGCAGTGTGTGTGATCATTGTCACACAAGGTTACAGCAAGAGCACTTAGGGAAAACAACGCAAGGAAATAGGAGGCTTGGAGGAAAGAGGGAAAGACATATGAGTTGTCTGGTCTATCTATGAGCAGCAGTGAGGGATTGTATTGAGAGCTAGATAGCTTTAGAGCTAAAGCTTTATGTTATCCTGAGATATTTCCACTTGTATGATAATACAGATAGCGAGGTTTTTAGATAAGGCTTTCCCCAGAGTATTCTTTTGTGTTTCATGTGTGATTGATTCATCTTCTCTGTCATATGTGTTATGTTTGATCTTGCTCAAAATCGATTAAGCTTCTGCAAGTTTGATAGTAGAAGTAGATCAAGTATTTTGCTTTAGTTACATTGCATTATCATGGGATCTACAGTGAGAAATTCTACATGGTAGTTACCTTAATATGGAAATGAGGCTTCCAATATGATTTTGCCTTTATAACCTTTCTTCCACATTGAGAGTTCGACCCAATGGAAATGCAAATGTCATCATATGGTTTTCTTTTTTTAACCCCTCTACCTCTAATTAAGATTAACATTAACCATTGCAACCATTTTCCTAAACAATTTCAACAATTACCTGATAACTTGATTCACAATTAAAGCTTGAGACTAATCATTTTTACTATGAGATTTTAATAATATCTAATCTAAATGTGATACTACGTTTCAATTTTTGTTTAATATTTTTATTGATTTTGAAAAATAACAAGTATTGTGTCATAGTTTAGTTAGAAGAATTATAATGATGAATTCCAGCCAATCAAGAAGGAAAATACTTCAAACACAAGAGTTGCCATTATAAATACATATGGATGTTTAACCAAAAGACCAAATCAGGGTCTTCTGGTCAGATTTGGTCTTTTGGTCAATAATTGTTAAGGATAGATATCTTTGCTATCTTTACAGTGCATTTTTGGCAACTACACTAAATAACCAAAAAGAGAGAACGTGATACTCTTATAATGTTAGTGATGCAATTCGTAAGAACCCCCTTTAACTAAGATCCAAGAGTATACTTACACCCTTTGGCAATGCCTAATAGCACTTTCATTGTCATCATGGAAGAGTAACATTTTAATACTACTCTTTTCTACACTACTACTTTACGGTGTTTCCTTTACAACATTTAATAAAATTACTAGTTATTAATAATATAAAAAATAATAATATCAACTCCATGATAAATTTAGCTCCAATTATCATTGCTCTAAAATTATTCCAATATATTCTAATTATTATCTCACAAAAAATATCCCGAGAAGATTTCTTAGGGTTGGTTATTTGCAATATCGTTTCACGTTCACGCTTTACTTATTTTGTCTGACTAGGTTGAAGAGTACTAATACCGAAAACATGAACTATAGCATGCCTTGGCATGATAGTTTAGACCGGACACGTAAGTAAATAAAGTTATAGGATAGTTTAAACTTGGTGTTAAACGAAATCATATCCAACTATAATAGCAAATCATATCCAACTATAACAGAAAATAGCTCTTCGCACACAAAATCCCATACAAATAACTCCTCTGTACCAAATAGCTCTCCGCACACAACATCACATACAAACAACTCCTTCGTACAACCGTGGGAATAATTGCGATGCAAAATTAATAACGCGCTAAAATCCCACATTTATGTTTTGTTATTTAGTGTTTATAAGGAAAATATTTCAGATAATTCTTTTTAAATAAATTGCAATATGCTTAATATTTTTTTGAAATGTAATATAATTTTTTTGTGCATATTATATTAATGTTTTTTCCCGTGTGCAACATTGGGTAGAGGTATAGTAGTGTCAGGGATAACAATGTCAGGGTCATTTTCATGACATGACGACTAACAAAATTAGGGATAACAATGTCATTGTCATGACATGATCACTAACAAAATTAGTGTTTTTTAAATAAAGTGTGAAGTACTAACAAATATCAAAAGTAAAATGTCCTCCACGAGAGGAATTATGTCTCATCAGATCTCTCTAAATCAATCAAAATAAGATTTCAAAAAATTAGAAAAGATTTTAATTTTGAATTTACAGAAAATAGAAACATTCAACATTTTCATGAAATTTTGGTTAAAATTGCAAAAAAAAATATCAAAATAATACAAAATCAACCCATTTTGACAAATTAATAAAACATTTAAAAATAAATTACAATAAACATACAAACATGCCATTAAAGAGAGAGTCCATACAAATTGCTAGAATTTTTATTTTTGTGGAAAAACCTGTGAACAATTTTCAAACCAACGTTTCGGACTAGCTTAGTGAGTCCATCTTCAAGACAATGAACTCTGATGATGGACTCTTAGTGAGTCCATCTTCAGGGCAATGAACTCTGATGATGGACTCACTAAACTAGTCCGAAAAGTTGATTTCAAAACTGTTCACAAATTTTTCCACAAAAATAAAAATACAAACATACCACAGGGTAGATTAAATTTAAGTCGCTCACACGGAACCCTACGCAGAGAAACCCTAACTTTTTATTTCTCGAGCAGAACGAACCAGCATGTTGCACTTAGGAATGAGAATGGGAGGTGTTACATAATCATTCATTCGTGTCTTTGATCCTCTGCAGAGGGAGACGCACCGTGTATATTTAAAAAAACAATTTGATCATGTTTATCCACTAAACCAGATATTTTATTTATTTATTTGTTTATTTTCGTTGATTTATGAATTTTTTATTTTTGTTAATCTATAAATTAGCAAATAAAGGGCTATTCTATGTACAATAGATGTTCGTTTATTGAAACAGATCTCATTGTGTCTACGTAGGGAAGTAGTTTTCTGACTTATTTAAGCCAAATGAAGTCTCTTTAAGCCAAATGAAATCCCTCTCTGATTTAACAAACCTCTAATTCAATGAACAGACGAATAATTATTTTCTAATTTATTTAATCCGATTGATATGGTTTATTTAGTGAATTCTATCTATTATTCATCAAGCAAAAGGATATTGCACTCTCAGCTTATCAACTCATGACCAATTTTATAGGCAGTGGTATATTATTATAGAACAACTCTGAATTAGTTGAGTGAATTGTGGTTGACAATATGATTAAAAGAAATGTAAGTCTATAAGCCTATATCATGATGGCTAATATATGAGTTTATACTTATTTTGTTTTGATTTTATGTTTTTAATATTTAAATAATTTCCTTTTATGCGGTAGGTTTGTATTTGTGAAAAAATAAGGGTACTTATTTTAGAAAAAGAAAGTGGAGGATACACAAATTGTATATCATTTTGCTATCTTTTAACTTACATTGTAACTCTCTTATATATTTTAGGGTTTTTTGGTTTTGTTAGTGTTTGTTTTTTAATATATTTGACTTCATATTATTTTATCACTATCTCCTCTTTTATTTTGGCTAGTATTCAGGTATAGTATATTTTTAAAGAGTATAAAATCTATTATCAAAATCGACCCATTCAAATATTTTATTGGAAAGGATCCATGTAAAACGTTGATTTAAATTCTATTATCAAATACGTCCATTTAAAATTGCAACTGGGAAGTTGGAGCCCTATGGAATCATATTTAAATTGATATTTTAATGAACCTGCTTTTAAGAAAAGCTTGAGATAAAATGTATCCTAATAGGAGCTAGTATAAAACTAGAAGTATAAACATAGACTATGAAACTAAAGCTAGTAAACCAAGTATAACATATTAGACATATATTAAAAACAGAATACATTAAATCAAGTGTAATTTTTTTGTTTGGGGGGGGGGGGGGGGGGCACAGGAAATAATTATGGCTTAAATTAATTGGGGGGGGGGGGGGGGGGGGGGGGGGGGGGGGTGCCCGCAGGAAATAATTATGGCTTAAATTAATTATTAATAAAAATGTTGCAATCCATTACAGATTCTTCATTATTCAGTTAAAACTTTCAAAATTGAAGAGGTAGTTTTTACAACTATAGCCCCTTCTATTCTATTGTAAACTTGATTGTAAACTCCACAATAAACCCCTGGAAAACACTTGTATTTACTGTACATAATAAATTATAACAACAAGAATCCATTTCCCAGATTGCCAGAGTACTAAGCTTGGGCCTCGCTTGTGTTGTGGATCCTTCTCTCTTCAGATGTGGCTCCATCATGCAGATTATTACCATGGTTCAAATGTGATGGCCTTGGTTGACTTTAATGAAATTTATTTTTTCCACAATCATTTCCAGGAATGGGAGAGGATGGCCCATTCCATATTCACCAACAATTCTCCCTAACTTAAATTTGGTCTTTTTGCCAACAAATCTGCTGCAGAATTTAGGTGGCTTAAAATGTGATAGAGCTCAATCTTTTCAAACTTATGAACTTGGTGTTTTATCCTTTGTAAGAGAATTCAGAATTAAGGTTCTTTGAATTCTATTAAGGTTCATAATGAACAACATAGAATCTTCAGAAGTCGTGAGGATTGTTGTGTTTTTATTTAATGCAATCTTAAGACCCTTTCATGAAGCTAGGTACTTAGCATGACCCTTCCATTGCCATCTATTCAACATGCTTATTTGTGTTGGTTGCTAGACCTAAGCACACTATTATTCAAAATGTCCAGCCAAGTCTAAGAGTAATTTATTAAAATGAGATGGCTAATGTAATAAATAGAAGATAATTTATATATTAAATATTGTAAACATATAAAATAATATGCGAAACATATATTAAATCCATAAAAAATTGCTATCAAATTCAGTCCATATAAAATGTTGAATATAAATCCTTCTTGTACTTGATATTCAAATGGAAGTGTTGCAAGTATGTGGACCACTTTTGATGGAAATCATTCTACAACTTCCCTTGCATTGGTATGAACTGAAGGGGTCGATGGTCTGTGTGGATGATCATTTCCTTCCCAAAAATGCAATGCTTCCATTGTCGACAAATTGCACAATGGAATACATATATTTATCATAAGTGGGATACTTTCGGACTGTGTCTGAAAGTGTCTCATTGTGATATGCCATCGAATGCCCATGTTGAGTAAGGACTGCCTTAATAGCATAGTCATATGCATTTGTCTTGATCTCAAATGGTTGTTGCAAGTCTAGTAATGTGAGCACTTGTGCAGATCAGAGGCGATGTTTCAACTTTGCGAATGTATTTTGTTGAGATTTAGACCCAAATAATTTTTATTTTTCTCCTCCCTTGGTGACTTGACTAAAGGACCAAGTGATATGAGAGAAACCCAACACGAACCTATGGTAGAAATTAAGAAGACCCAAAAATTTGCAGAGCTCTGTCAGAGTGGTTGGGGTTGGGCAATCCCGAATGACTTGGATCTTGGCTAGATCCACATGCACCCCCCGTTCATCAATAATGTATCCCATATACTGAACCTAGGTCATGTCAAAAGTGCATTTCTCCAAATTGGCACACAACTTGTGTTGCTGCAGTGTTCAGAGAACCTGTCGGATGTGGTGGAGGTGCTCTTCCCATCTTTGGCTAAAGATCAAGACGCCACCCAAGTATACCACTACAAATGAGTTGGTGAATGACCACAAGATGTCATACATTTGCCTCATGAAGGTTGCAGGAGCATTCGTCAACCCGAAAGACATAACCAACCATTCAAAAAGGTCCTCCTTGGCTTTGAAGGAAATCTTCCACACACGGGAGCGTTCGGTTGGTACCTAGTGATATCCAGACTTCAATTCGATTTTGCTGAAATATTTCACCCCCTTGAGTTGGTCTAAAAGGTCATTAATTCGTGGGATTGGGTACCTATTCTAGATAGTGATCTTGTTAAGTGTCTTATAGTCAATACAGAGTCTCCAAGTCCTATCCTTATTTTGTACAAACATAATTGGGCTCCCACAGGGCGATGAACTCGGCCGGATGTGACCTTTCTATAATAACTCCTGAATCTGCCTCTTGATTTCATCATTCTCTAGAACAAAGTGCTGATAGATTGGTCCATTGGGCAACAATGCGCCTAGGGTCAGATCGATGGAGTGCTTGACCTAATAGTGCAGAGGCACCCATGCAGGGGAGGTGAAGATGTCTTCATAAGCCTCTACGACCTTGTCCATCTATTATTGTCATGCTTAGGGGCCTTGTCTAGAGGTCGTGGCTACCGTCTTCTTCTTTCCCTAAGGGTGTATCATCAAGAAAATATATTTCCCAGATTTGGAAATGAGCTTACTGCATTGTTTTGTAGTAACAAAAGAGATGGAGGTAGGCGGTGCTACCTCCAGTTCCTGTACAACTTATTTCCCAAGGTAACAATAACAACACGAGGCCTTGACTCATACATAGCATGTCGCTTCCACAAGTATGGTTGGCCTAATAATACATCACAAACATCAACAGGATCAACGTCACATAATACCTCATCTGGAATGGGCTTGATGTTGTATGGAAGGCAGTACTGCTGGCTAACACAGAGTTCCTATCCTTGGTGAAGCCACCTGATGGTGTATGGTTGTGGGTGTGTTGTGGGCGGCAAGCCTATCCACTTCACAACATCTACTGGAATGTGGTTCTTTTGGCTCCCATTGTCGATAATTAACAGTAGTGGGGAACCCTTTAACCAGATCTTAGAGTGCAAGAGGTGCTCCTCCTCCTCTGGATCTTCAGTTTCCTCCTTTTGGATCTTCGTAGTGGTAATGGTGGCATTGGGCTTCATATTGATAATCTAATTCCCTTTTTCATTCCCTTTGTTGGGTTTTGATTCAGAGTCAGAACATGCATCTGATTCAGAAGTCGTCAGTTCGACCACCAGTGACTGCTTGGACCAACACTCACTTGTGTTGTGACTGGAGCTCTTATGGAACTCACACCACTTTCCCATGTCCCTCTTCGGCTTCATGGTGTTGTTATTTTCTTGTGGGTTATCTCAGGCTGCCCCACCTTGGCTTTGTCCTTTGTTCTGCGGATTGGTGGAACCTTTCCCTTGCTTCAGATTCGTAGATCCAAAGTCTCACTTTTTCTATTTAAGCTTTTGCTCAATCTTGAAAGAGTATCAGTACGTCGTGGCGAGCAAGGAGATGTCCAGGAAATCCATCTCATCCTTGATGTACGTGTGTAGGCAATTGCGGTACTTGAGTACCAAATGTTTCTCAGAATCCTTGATACCTAACTTCGTGCGAAGGGTATTAAAAAAATTGGTAAACTCTTGCATGTCTTGGTCCCTTCCCTATTGCAGTGTGTTCCACTTTATGTATTTATCCTCATAACTCCCGACAAGGTAGTACTGCTCCTTGATGGCATCCCGAAATGAATTCCAAGTGGGTGCAGCTGAAGACAATGAAGGTCTAATTTCATCCTTCTGCTCAGAGTAGGTTTCCCACCAGTCCTTAACGTGGGGGATGGCTTTGAGAAGAGAAAAAGTAATCCTTCCTGGCTAGAAAATTCATGAACATAAAATATCCTTCTAGAAAATTTGACCATTTATCTAGGACAACTGCATCTATTTGGCCCCCAAATATGGAAATGTCAAATTTTACTTGTACCTTAAAAGGAGTGGCACCTTTAGAGTGGTTTCTGGATGTGAATGCACTACCGATTGGAAACCGTTGAAGGATTTGGGAAAATTTATCCATCATCGCATTGCTTTGTTTCATGAGGGCCTCCTCCTGCAATATTTTGATAGGATCTCCTACTCCTTCATCTTTATTTTCTTCCCCCATGGGCGGTCGTCAGGGTTTGCGAGGATGATCTTGCAGAGGTTCAACCAGATCGATCCTAACTCCTTATACCTCGACCTCATTGGGGACATGCAAAGAAGGATAGAGAAAGAGCATACCGCTCTGATACCACTGATTTGAATTTAAATAGGAATGCAAAAACTACATATATAACCATACACACAGAGATGTAGTGGAAATAAAACTTCATTTCATTAATATCAAAGAATTAGAAAATGCTTACATGCATAATGGAAATAAACTAGCTCAGGCAATGGTAGCTTATCTTTGAGAAGAGATGTGGCAGCTACATGCCTCTAAACTGTGTTTAAAATGAGGCTTGAAAGTCTATTTATTATTGAGAAACAATGGAAAACCCTAAAAATCCAAAAACCTAACCCTAGGAGATGAACCGCCAAACTATGGGCCCCATTGTGGTAAGTTGGTACATCAATTTCCTGGGGTCGTAACTTTGGCATATGATCTCCATTTGACGCGCACGATATACCTTGTTAAAAAGATCTATCCGAGGACTAAAAATATTGCCAACGAATATTGAGGTGAAAACTCATATTTTCCACTTGTGGTTTTCCCAAAACACATCGTTTAGATTCTCAATATAGCTCCGGAAGTTCAGGACCCAAAGAACTCCCAAAAATAGTGAATTGTGCTACAATTAAGGAAAATGAAAAACCGAAAGAAACAATGGTGGGGGTCCAAGTGGAATAGGTGGGTGGCCACTAATATCCACTTGGATCACATGCACACATCAATGGTCATTGCAACTCTTATTCATGCTATCACAACTCACGACCCATGCAACCCCTCCAACAATGACTTACTCAGTTGCAACTCAACCCATGTGGTCACTTTCCTACTCTCCAATTCATGTATCGCGTCCCCTTTGTTTTCCTAAAACTATGTGCTCTCTATTCATTGAATCTCATACCATGTGATTTTTTGTATTCCATGCAACAAATGAGTTCCCTCCTTTTGGTTTGCTCCATATTGGAATTTATATGTGACCTCTCCTCCATGAAGGGTCACATTCTTCCGTATTAGAATAATTCAACCTCTCATCCATTTTCACATGGGATTGTTCTTGAATAAGATAACCCATGCTATCTTCAATCTATATACCCCACTAAATCATATGATGGGTGGCATCAATCTCCAAAGGTCATGTGAACATTGACAAAGCATCATTCCAACCTCTCACCCAATATTTCTCTTGTATAGGCATGTCACACCCATGCACTTGGTGTACATGATATGTCTTAGGCATGGATCCCTTGGCACATTTCCACACCCAAGGTGACAAAATTTTCCACTACATCATCGAAATAGCCTAGTGAGGGGACTAAGTGTGCCAAATACTTGGTCGATTGGTTACTTCATCTCTATTTGTCACATGTTATGTGGGCACACACCCAAGCTTGGTATTGGTGGTCTTACAATTTGCTTCTCCCTTCTTCAAAACTGAAAGAGGTATTTGATGGGGACATCCACTCTCTTATTTTCTTATTTTCCTAGTAGCAAAAGGGCTAAGTAGGTCTCTCCAAGATACATCAATGAATAACTCTTTGAAATGTATCTTAACTGACAATTATTGTTATGTTTTGGATTTACTCTTTATAGATGACATCCTTATTTTATATGATGACTCAAAGAATATGGTGGACAAAATAAAAGAATTCATATATCTTCTTGGCATGGCCACAAGTATGATAATCAATTACACCAAGTCTCTAGTAAGTTTTTTAGGCCTCTCCGAGCCTAAGAATCTCTACATTAATTATTTTTTTCCTTTCATGTTCTCCATTTTCAAGGTTAAGTTTAATTAAATGGAGTTCCACCTTAAGGAAAAAGTGTACCTCAAGGAGGACTAGAAATGGCACTTACCCAATATTGAAAAAAGGATAAAAACCTAGAATAATAGATGGCTTTCATGTAGTGGTCATTTAGTTCTAGTTACGCCATAAGGCATTCCCTCTAAGAAGAACAACCCTCCAGTCTTAGTTGTACTCGTTATGCTCCATCTGATTTGATGTTACATGATTAAGATGTATTCCACCATTGGATGGGTCACCTCTCTAAACCGTTAGCTGACTCCATCATTGTTGCTTAACTAACTATCATCTCAACCGCTTGCGACTTCACAAGCCCTATTATCTCAACTGCCTGCCATTTCCCTATTATCTCAACCTCTTGCCATTGCACAAGCCCAATTTGGGATCATGTAGTAAGAAGAGTACCAGGCATAAAGTTGCACAATCCTATCATCTCAACCACCCACTGCTACACAAGCCCTGGTTAGGATCCTGCAGTAAAAAGAGTATCAAGCAGTTAAGTCTAAGCTCTGCATGATAGTATTGGTTTCATTCTCTTCTCTTTGGTAGGAGTAGTTTGTATCAATCTCTTAGTCTGTGATTTTCTCTTTTCTTTCTATTGGTCTTAGTTGTCTTCTTGGTATGAGCTCTTATTGGCTTTCCTCGGTGAGTGTTGAATGACTGTCCCACCCCAATCGTGGTATGTTAGACATGGTTTTGGTGTGCTTGTTTAATAGAATTACTAATAACTGAGGCCCAAAGGTCTAAATTGCCCAATCTATTAATTGGAGGTAGCCAACCCAACTAGGAACATGAAAGTTGCAGTCAAGTATGGAAGGCATAACCCCTTTTTTGCCTATTCTTTACCTGCCATAAATAGATCTTTATAAACCCTACATCATGAGGTTCTTTGGAGGGAGGTAATGCTAGAATACCTTAGATTAGAAGCAAGCACTGGGTAGACGGGATGGATTGAGAAGGAAGAATTTTGAAGGCAGACTCTCATTTAGCTACTTGCCTAATTAGAAATGACCTTTACCAACCTAGTTGAGGTGGGGATTATGTCCATGATCCATGCCAACCACATGTTTAATATAGATATAATCACATCTCAGAACGTTTCTTTGGATCGATCAGAACTGCTTCTTGGGCAACCAGAATCTTCAGAATTTACTTGACAAACTACCTACCCATGGGAAGAACTAAACCTTAATTAAGGTTGCCTATATTGATTGTTCTTTTGAACTTAATCACTTGGATTTATTTAATCTAATGGGAAATTCCAATTTCAAATGGCATCATACGCTTTTGTGATGTTTTACTGGATCTGCAAACCAATTCTGTGTATGGTTTTCCACAAAAACAAACCCTTCAAGTCTGGAAATGGTTCACAAGCCACTAGAACAGATCCTATGCCAGCTAGACCGTACACACTAGAACCAATTTTAGTTATTTTTAATTTGTTTTTTTAAGGATGTTGACCACCTTTTTGAAATACTAAGTAGCATATTTAGATTTTTAGTTAGATTCCTTATTATTAACTTGTAAGTTGTTTAGATGTATAGTTTAAGTAATTAATTACCTATACCCTGTAGGTTGTGCAACATATGATAATGCTAGCAGGAAAAGTCTGACACACTATGTAGATAATAATCTATACCATATACATGATTTTTATTTTCTTTGTGTACGAAGAATGTCTACGTGACTACTCATATAATTAGATTAATCCATCTCATTCTAATGTAAAGAGTATTTAAAAGTCAAATATGTTGTTCTTTTTATTTAATTAACCTATTGCATTCATTGAACAACAAGAAATGAATAATGTACATAAACCCATAATAGATCCATATTCAATATAGGGGATGGATACACCTTATACATGGGTTTTCACTCCTGTACATTTGGATCCTCCATTCTTAAGGTTGTATATGATCCTTGAGAGATTTCCTTGACCAAGTCCACAAGACCTTCCCTTTCAACACCCACATTCTACTCACAGTTCTAAGATGAGAGTGTGGTGCTAGAATGTTGCCCAGGAACTACCATATGGACAGGGCTTCAGGAAATAGGGGACCAAACAGTCCATCATGGAGAAATCCTGCAATCTGAGAACATGACCATCTTCATGACCAAGAGTAATAGATAGTTAGATCTCAATTTTGATTCCCACTCATATGCCCTTAACCACGAGGCAAGGAAAGATGAACTGAAAGTACTAACATGAGAGCCTTGGAACTACTAGAAACCCTGCCTCTAGATCAACAATGGGCACCCCACGCACTTCATCCACCTCTTTCATGGCCTCATCACAAATTATAGGACTGTTTTGTGAAGTTTTCATTGTTGTCAAAATGTAGCCATTTTCCTTAATTTGTAAATGTAGATTTTTCAACCAATTATAAATGAAATGTCACTGGATACAATAGCGACTGAGTCTAGATAAATGTAAATAGGAGTAACCTAGTTTGCACAACTTTATATAATGGTGACCCAGTTCAGACAACTGCATATAGTGGTGACGCAATCGGTAAGACAGTTACTTTTGTGGAATCCAAGTTTGAAGGATCTAGCAGCCATGGATCCCCAAATGCCAAAGTTGAGAGATTTATATGGGAGCATGAGGATGAGAATTGGTTGAATAATCTGTCATTTTTGGAGGAAGACATGACATGGCATGTTTTTAGTCGATTTTTATACATTGACACTTAAGGATGGCAGATTCAAATGACTCATCTATGCTAAGATTGAATTCTAAAGTGTCTCGCTAGATTGTTGCTACAAATGAGAAAAAACTAAAGTCCTACTACATTAGCCTTAAAATTTGGCAAATTCATTATGTTAAATATTTATGAAGCCATGGATTAGTTGCACCCATTGTTTGCCTATGACCCTTTTTAACGAAAATCCTCAATTGATATATTTTAATGACAGAGAATTCATAACTGACCAGTATGCACCTCCCTTCCCTTCCAAGCGAGGTTGAGAACATGGCTAGATGCTTAACACATAGTTGAGAACATAGTTTCCATATTTGGAATTATCTTAAAGGTGGTTCCATACACAAAATTATGTTTTATCTTTACCAAAGTTTTTCAAGACCGATTTTTATTATTAACGACATCCTTGATTTTTGCTCTAAATGTTGTAGTTGACACTTTCACTATGAGTGCTACTCTTTCCTAGGCGACTACCTTACAACATTCCCTTTGCAACATTTGGTGTAATTGCTAGTCAAATTACTCATAGAGGTCATACCAGTGTATTAAATGCCCCTTGATTGGATTTTGAAACGAATATTTAACAAAATCTAATAATTATGCTATAATTTTATTTGGACATGAGACTGGAAGAAGAAGGGATTGACTTCATTCTCCTAGTGAAAAATAGTAACGAAATGGCAAGGGAAACATGATCTCAAATATATGTTTCATTTTGTTGAAGCAATAGAAGCCAACACGTACAGAGGTTCATCCAAGGCCAAGGCCTTTAGGAATAAACTTTAAAATATAATATGCTGGTCCCATTTCTCTAGAAAAAGAAGACTTAGTAGGGGAAATAGAAACATAATAAAGATGTATGCCCTTTAGATTCCACCCAAAGTTGTTGCTAATAAGTAGGTAAAAAAGCTCCAAATCCTTGGGGACTCCATATTGGTGATGTATTGAGCAAATGATAAAAACAAAACTCCAACATAGTTTTGGAGGCCATTTTGGAAAGGATACTAGAGATTTAAGCTCTCTTTGAGGAGATTTTCTTTTTTCCATAGATACAAAGAACTCAATCACAAGGTTAACTGTCTCTCAAAGGAAGCCATCTCCCTAGAAGAGGGAATGTTGTCTTTTTAAGAAATTAGGGATCACATCCCCATGAATGATGTTTGATGTTAATTTGTATCTTTTTTTAAGCCAATTATACTTGTTTTTAGATCTAAATTTACTTTATTTTGAATTTTAACTCGTCTATCAATATTTTAAATTAGAAAATGTCAAGTGTGGAAGACTTTGTAAATATGCTTTTTTGCAACAAAGGGAAAAAAACACAAATCAGGATTATATTTGCCCTAAGTATAAAAAAGATAACCTTAATTTTTCCTTTTAATAAAAAAAATAAAATAAAACATATCTAATTAATGTATCTTTGAAATATCAATATAGATATTGTTTCTTACGAGAAAAAATGAAAAATGAAATATAAAAATTCTTATTTCTCTAGCCCATGTTCAATGATTGTACCGATTTTAAAATAATTATCATTTTAGATAATGTCTAAATTTAATTTTCAATAAAATTATCATACCATTGTGTTTACTAATATAATTAAGATAATTTTTTTCTATTTCTTTTGTTTAATTTCCTTACGATGTAAGATTTCTTTTTAAACAAATTAAATGTTAATTTCCTTACTATAAGATTTATTGTAAACAAATTTACAGCTATAACTATGATTAGCAAGGAATAATAATTTTTATCTACTTCTTTTGTTTAATTTCCTTACAATGTAAAATACATTTTAAACAAATTTATTCCTTACAACTTGGCATAGACTCCTGTTAGAATTTTGGAATGGGAAGATTAAACAAAGATATCACCTAAACAACTTGACTAAATCAAGGTTTAGTAGATTTGAAAGAGCTTATGAATATATCTTAATCTTTTTTATTCAATGAGTTGATAGAAAAACGATATAGCTAGTTCTACACATGCAGGATTTCTGGACAAGATTCAAAGTCCAGGCACCAAGGCTGATGCACTCTACAGAAAGTAGGGAGAAAAAAAGAAAAGAGGAAAACTCGTTTTTCTTATTTATTGTGTTCATGTTCCGTCTCTGTTCAAAGCATTCATCACATAGAAGCTGAGAAATTGAAATTGGAACATCTTGTTTTTGTTTTTAAGGAGTGCAGGTAAGGGGAGACCCCGAATGTTGACTTGGAAACATCAAATTGAACGAGAGTTTGCTGAAACTGGTAAGTCCCCATGACAATGGATGCCACTGGATCTTCACCTGCGTCAACAAAAGCTAGACAAAGCACCGTCCCGTTGATCCCCACCATGGAATTAGCTCCAAATATCCTCCAAGTAGTTGTAGCGGTGCCCTGCAACAGAATGTCGATCGTCGGCACGGTAGGCCCCACAGAAGTGCCCAACATGCCGCTTGGATTGAAACAGGCACCGAAGGGGGGCACCGAGGCAACGCGCGAGATATTCATTTGCCCAGCGGCCTTGGTGAACGCGCGCACCAGGGAGTTGTAGATGGGCGTTGCGAGTTGCGTGTAGCTCGCCACGGTGCTCAGCTTGGTGCCGCCGCTACCGCCGGCGCCGATTCTCAGTTTATCCGCATCGATTGCGACCTGGACACCGTTGACTTTGAGTCCCCGAACACCGATATAAAAGAGGTCGGGGTAGACGGAATTCTTGATAAACGGAGTGCGGATGAGGTGGCGGGAGAGGTCTGTGCCACCGTCTCCCATCAAAGGATAGAAAACTAGCGGCCCGTCACCAAAGAAGAGATAACCCTGTGAATTTTCACTTGTCAGACACATGGCAAACTTGAGACTAAACTCACCCACAGCAGCAAGCTGAGCTGGTAGTGCCAGTGTGGACGAGCTCATCCCGGCAACGCCAGCGGCTCCCTCAGGCAACTTGGAGAGATCTCCTTTAACGGCGCAGGCGAAGGCCACGCGGGGGAACCGAACGAGGGGGTCGGTACCCGAACCGTCGCTGATGACAAGCGCCACGTTGTCCTGCCCGACTTCGAAACGGGTTGTGCCTTGGCCGAGCACGGCGCAGGTGTGGTTGTTACAGCCGGGGCCGCGGGCAGCGTAACAGGCGCCACAGGATGAATGCTGATACGACTTGCAGAGTTTCGTAATGCAGTCGACAGGGCGGTAAGTAGAGGATGTGTAGCTTTTGTTGTTGCATGGCAGCCACATGTAGTCGTGCTCGATGTCTAGCATTAGTTGCAGGACTCGAATAGGGGTTCCCTGCGCGATCTCGACGGTGTAATGCTGCGTCACGGGTTCTTTGGAGACCCGCGTGACAAGGACCGTCGAGCGCTTACGGAATGCATGTGCAGGAAATTGGCAGAAGCACACGATGACAGCAGCGATCAGGACAAGATGGATCGAAGCCATGAGTAAAACTGGTGACATTGGGATGGATAGAATTTGGGGGATAAATAGGCAGGGTCGGCGAGGGTTCGATCCCAGGCTGGGCGTCGTCGTGTTAAAGCCGTCAACATTGACTTCGAACGTTGTTTTCGCTGCAGCGGGATCGAAACTCTTAAAACGTTGGGCAGACATGTCGGCATATCGGCCATTTTTTCAAAGAGAGGATCTATCCACTTGCTAAATATCCTGTTTATGTCCAGCAGAAGCCTGCAAATGTTTCTTAATCATTCTGGCCATCTCCTTTGATTTTAATAGCAGACATTTTACTTATCATATACTTCCTCCAAAGGTAAACTGCGCCCACAACGCCACTCTGTAATACTAGGGACGGGATTCGAGCAAAACAACGTGAGCTAAGTGTTAATTAAAATCTCTCTTCCCGTTCGTGTTAGTTATATATATATATATATATATAAAGTTGAAATCCATCGATATAAGACATTTTCAAATGTATTCCAATGTATGAAGTTTATCGGCAGATTTTGGAATCAGACCAAAGTCACAATTGAGTTTACCCTTATTTGTTAATTTCAAAAACATTCTTAAAATTCAAAAAGATGAAGTCTTTCACTATAGAAGAGAGCTGGAAAGTCCTTCAAAGCTTGTCATAACAATTTACCTTAGTTATGTGAATGAACAATCATTCCATACCCAAAAGCATGATATATGATTTCAAAGGAACCACATTTAGATGTGTTGATGTAGGCATGCCATTAAGCTCAAATGCATAATATCTCATCCATTGATGAGCTATTTTCTTGGTTTTTGTAGCTAACTTTATCAACCAAGATTTTGCATGCACTTCTTTACTCAACTAGCACTAATCCACCAGGTCATGACTAATATAACTATAATTAGATCTAGGATCAATCAAAATAGAAACAACTTGATCACAAAGCTTACTTTCCATCTCAATAATGGATGTTTGGTGATCTATCTGCCTATTATCCACTGTTGCATAAATTTGAGGAATACTCTAACCAACATCCCCAACTCTCTATGCCTCCTAAGCATTGTATATCTTAGGCCTACCACCTTGATGTTATGGACAATCCCTCTTGCAATGCTCTCCACCACAAGTACAACACCTCAAAGGTTTCAAACCATCACCCTTATTCTACTCCTCCTCAAGCTGAGACCCTTGTCCTCTCTCATTTGCATTGAACTTTTTATGAGGTTCCACATTTTCTATCATCTGCATCCTGAGATATTCCTCGCTTCTTAGGCCATTTTCCTTTAGCATTCTCATTACTTTTTTAGTTACGTTTGAACTCAAGCTTGTGCTTAGACTGCTCATAACAATGCTTCAACTTCACGATGACCTCCTCCAATGACCAAGACTCATCATACTCAATCTAATCTTTAAATGTTAAAGGAAATCCATTGATGAACCTTTGGAGCTTTGTCTTATCATCCTTGAGATAGGGCACATACCTCAACAACTCCAGAAACTTGGTCGTCTACTTTTCATCTATCCTAAGACCCATGTCAAACTCATAGAATTCCTTGACCTTCCTATCATGGTATCTCTCAGACAAGTACTTCTTCATGAAGATTCTTTTAAACACATGCCAATTTAGCTCCTCTTCCTTGATGCCTCTAACATGCTTAAAATATTCTCACAAAATATTTGTTTTTCCCTTGAGACTAAAGATAGAAAACTTGGCTTTCATTTTCTCTGAATAAGCATGCAATATGAAGAGCTTCTTCATCCCAACCAACCATGCTTCTACACCCTCTGATTTCTTCACTTCCCCATCAAAAGTAGGAGGTTTGGATTTCGTGAACTTATGCAAAGATCTTCCACCTCTGACTGTATCATCTCAGTCCATAATGTATTTCTTTTGAGACCTACCACCATCTACCTCATTCGTCTTGTCCTCCTGCCTATCTTCATGATTGTTCTCGAGTTGTCCCTACTTCTGCAAATATGAAAGGCTATGAAGAATCACTACATCAACCTCGACTTGCTTCTCTTGAGGTCTAGCAAGTCTTTCTTGTGCCTCAATCAACCTGTTATTATCTTCCTTACAACTTCGAATCACTGCCTTCATACTCCTCAGCGTATCTGTTAGATCAGGAGAATACTCTCCTCCTTGTTGCTCAACTAACCTTTCCCATTCCATTGATTTCACATCAGGATTGTAAGGGGAGTCATCTGAACTGTGGTCCACTACTGTGCTCTTTGTTGACACCTAATCTTCATGATTGGGGGAATTTGTAAATAAATAAATTAGGAATGTGAACAGTCATCGAGAGATGAACTGAACAATCACTCCTATTGTATATAACAATAACCTACCTATGGAATAATAGACGAATCAGTTTTACTGCCTTTGGAGAGTTACTGCCTGGCCTGACATGGTATCAGAGCCAACTTCTGTTCTTTGTAACTCCCTCCTGCATAGTCTGCTCATATTCTGCCCATGTTCTGCAGGCTGACATGTCTATCATATCCCTGCGAAATCTCATTCATTGTTCAATAATTTCGTTGTGTGTGAGTTCCATTTTACTATGCGTTGTGAGTCTCAACCCAAGCCTGCGCCTGCCTATCTTCTGAATACAATAATCGCTCTCTGGCTATCCTGACAGAGAACTAAACAGTCAGACCATGTCATAAACGTTTCAAAAGGGCGTTATTCCTCCATTGCATGAATTGCTTCAAGCTACGCCTCCATTGATTATACTCTGCGGATTCTCACATCTCACCTGCGCCTCCATTGATTATTCTGTGTGGATCTTGCAGGCACATCCCGTTGGAGAAACGGTTTCCTCTTCTGTGCCATTTCCACTGCCCCAATGTTTATGTCAATGAATCGATTTCACGGGGTGCCGAAATCCCTTCGTTTTCACTTGCTCAAGCACTAGGATCTGAAATTGATCCTAGTATACATGTTGGACGTTTTCCTACTGATTTATTTCTTGCATACATTGCTGCACGCTTAAAACTGACATTTAGAATAATTGGATTGCTGTGGCACTGGACGCTTGGTGGCATTCTTGTTTCCAGCTAATTCACCCAGCGGCCGTGGAATTTTAGTTCCTTGGCTTTCTTTTCGGGTTAATGTTCCAAACATTGGCTCTCTGCAAAACCATCCGTTGAAAAACATCTCGATTATATCCGTTAAAGTTTTAAGCAGAACCTGAAGCGTAGAATCTGGAACCTGAAGCGTATGCGAACCTGAAGCGTAGCATCTGGAACCTGAAGCGTAGCATCTGGAACCTGAAGCATATGCGAACCTGAAGCGTAGCATCTGGAACCTGAAGCGTATGCGAACCTGAAGCGTAGCATCTGGAACCTGAAGCGTATATAAACCTGAAGCGTAGCATCTAGAACCTAAAGCGTAGCATCTGGAACTTGACACTAGTAGATTCAGGTCTACGTCGACGGAGTTTGCTGCAAACCTTGTAGATTTTGGATATGAGAAAATTTCAGTGACAAGCTGCAACGATGGTTTCGACAACAATATCAAATAGAGTTGTCTCAACTTGGTATATGGCTGTACATGTGGTCAACACTATAATCTTTCTAAGAAAAATATTTTCTTTATAGAATCTAACTGAACACTTTGTAGCAGAGCTGTAAGATAAATAAGTTAAGCATCTCCAACATGGAAGATTGATGTTTTAACTAACAGTGGTTGAAGCTAAATTTGAATTTGCGTTGATTTCTTATGTTAATTCAATACAAAATATTGGAGATTTGTTTATTTCAATGGTATGCGAATCTAACATGGTATGCTGGATGCTTTTATCAAACATTAGAGGGATTTGAAGAAAATATAGTGCATAAAGTTGTAGCGTAAGGAAGAGATTTGAAATCCTTTGGGAATGCCTTTTTGAGTGCAATTTCACTGTATATCAGCAGAAGTTTTTTTTATCAGCAGAAATATTTTTTACAGAATGCATTCAATCATCTCTATGGTAGGAATAGTTCTCATTGGCAAGGAGAATTATCCTGAATGGTCCCGGATGATAAAACACACCCTCATCTTCAATGAGTTGTGGAAAGGAGTGTGTGTCGGAGAAGCAGACAATGACCCAGTGCAGCCTACATCAGACAAAGAGCTCGTCATTTGGGAAAACAAGAACAACAAAGCCTATGCATTAATCGCAGCATCTGTAAATGAAGAGGTGAGTCGCCATATTTCATCATATTGAACTACATTTGAAGCTTTACAAAAGCTGAAAGAACTCTATGACTCACATTCTGCACTTGAAGTTGTTCAGCTCATGATTAAACTCTTCACTCTTGAACTGAAAAATAATGATCCTCTTGCTCTTGCATCTGAAGTAAATTCGATAATGCATGATATCAAATCCACTAAGGTTGAGCTAGATATCCCTCTTATTGCTTTTCTCAAGGCACTCTATCCTACCTACTCCAATTATCTTGAGTCTTTACAAGCAAATGGAAATCTTAAAGATATAACCTTTGACTCTCTTGTGAAAAAGTTTGCTGAAAGAGAGAAAGCCTTTGGAAAGAAGACAGCCCCTGAATCCTCTGAAGAGACTGTGTGCCTTGCTCATAAAGAAAAGCATCCTGCTGAAGATTCTACAAGAGGAAGAGGTGGACGAAGAGGAAGAGGAAGATACTTCAGAGGCAGGGGGGGCAGATATTCTCAAGGAGAAAAGGCAGACTTACACTGCATTCGCTGCAAAAGAAATGGATCACATGATGCTTCTACATGCAAGCTACCATGGGACAAAATTTAATAGAAAAGAAACCAACAGAAAGGTAAAACTGATGATACACACTAAGGTAAAGCACCTAAATCCGCTCACTATATTGAGGCACAATGTAACATTGGAGTAAATGAAGATTTGTCTAATGCTTAACTTGCTTCTTCGAAAAATGATTGGTTGCTTGATTCAAGAGCAACCTGTCATATGACTCATAGAAAATATTTGTTTGAAGATTTCACTAATAATGTTGATGGAGTAGTATACGTTGCAGATCAATCAAAAATCAAGCCATCAGGGCTTGGCACAATCAGGCTTAAACTGCCTGGTCTTCCAGACTTTCTTCTAGATCATGTTCTATATCTCCCACAGCTCAAAAGAAACTTGTTGTCCTTGGTTCACATTCGCCAGCAAGGTCACTCCATTCATATGTTTGATGGCAAGCTTGAGGTAAGAAAAGCATCTAACCACTCACTTGTCATGAGGGGAATAGAAGAACAAAGGCTTCTCAAACTGCAAGGAACCTCTGCTCATGCACAACATTTCTCATATATTTCTCATCATGAAGAAGGTACACTTCCATCAAGTTTATTATGGCATGCTAGATTTGGACATTTAAACTATGACAGTCTCCGCTTATTGAAGAAAAATGGTGTTGCTGGTTTGCCTACAATTCCTAGGAAACATAAGCAATGTGATGCTTGCATTGTAGGAAAGCATAGCAAACAGTCTTTTCATGATTCACATTCAAGAGCAAATAGGAAGCTTGAACTCATTCATTCAGATTTATGTGGTCCAATGCCTGTTCCTTCTGCAAATGGAAATAAATATATCATGACATTTATTGATGATTACACCAGAATGTGTTGGGTTTATTTATTGAAGAACAAACCTGATGCCTTTCAAACATTCAAGAATTTTCATAAATGGATTGAAAATGATGCACAATCTCATGTTGGGTCTATTCACACTGATAATGGAAAAGAATATACATCAAATGAATTTGAAAACTATCTTCGCCAATTTGGGATCAAACATCAAACAACTGTGCCTTATAATCCCCAACAGAATGGTGTAGCTGAAAGAATGAATAGAACAATCTTGAATATGGTACGATCCATGCTTTTCTTCAAAAATGTAAAGATAATGTTTTGGGCTGATGCTGTTCTATGTGCTGCATATATAAAGAATAGATGTCCATCTAATGCTATAAGAAACAAGACTCCTTATGAAATGTGGTATGGACATGTTCCTTCGGTAAAACATCTCAGGATCTTTGGTTCCACCTGTTATGCTTTGATACCAAAGGTACATAGGAACAAACTTGGTGCTAGAAGTCATAAGTGTATCTTCCTGGGGTATTCAAACACCTCCAAAGCATACCGCCTCTATGATGAAGTAAATAAAAAGTTTGTTGTATCTAGAGATGTACTTTTTCTTGAATCATCCAAATCTGACAATGTTGTTGAGCGGAAACTTGATCGCTTGGATAGATTCGAAAAAATGAAATCATTTCAAGAATTTGATAATCAGATTCCACATCTTGAAGGGGGGATTCCTATACTAGATCAACATGTGGAATATTCTTCTAAAGAATACTCTCCCCCGAATGAAACGGATGATGCTTTAAGTGATGTAATTGATAGAATTGGGAGACTCAATCTTGATTCAGTCCCAACTCAATCAATAGAGCAGCCTGGACCATCTCAGAAAGGTCCCCCAAAGTGGCTAACAAAGACACTTGAAAGTGTTCATCCTGATGAAATTGGAAAAACAGGAACCAGAAATTCAAACCGACAAAATGGAGGTGATGTAGATGACCCTAATTCACCTGTTGATATGGATGTTACTTATGATTGTGAATTGAACTTGTCTACAGATTTTGAACCAACTTCCTTCAAAGAAGCTGCTTCTCATGATGAATGGAAAGAAGCGATGCAAAAGGAGTATGATGCCCTCATAAAGAATGGCACTTGGAAGCTGGTTGATCCTCCATTTGGAACCAAACCAATTGGCTGCAAGTGGGTCTACAAGAACAACTACAAAGCTGATGGCTCACTTGACAAGCACAAAGCTAGGCTTTTGGCAAAAGGTTTTGCACAGAAGGAAGGGGTCGATTATGAGGAAACTTTTTCCCCCACGGAAAAATGGGCCACCATTCGGACACTCTTTGCACTAGCAGCTCAGAAAAGTTGGAAAGTCCATCAAATGGATGTAAAAACTGCCTTCTTGAATGGAGATCTAAAAGATAATGTTTTTATGTCCCAGCTTGAAGGATTTTCTATGAAAGGACATGAACATAAAGTATGCAAACTTGTGAAGTCCTTGTATGGCCTCAAACAAGCACCGCGAGCCTGGTATGAAAAACTAACTGAGCATCTTCTGAAACTCAACTTCAATCATTTTGATCTTGATGATGCAACTTTATTTGTCAAGAAAGTTGTAAAAATAGTTGTGTATCTTGTGGTATATGTAGATGATCTTTTAATGACAGGGCACAATGAAAGCTACATTGCATCCATAAAGAAGGAATTGGGGAAAAGTTTTGAAATGACTGATTTGGGCTATGTTCATTACTATCTTGGCATTGAAGTAACCCAACATCCAAAATCCATATTTCTTCCTCAAAAGAAATACATTGGAGATTTGTTAAACAGATTTGGCATGACAGAGTGCAATCCTCTTTCTACTCCAATGGAACGAAACTTAAAGCTCACATCTATTGAAGGAAAGGAATTTGAGGATGCAACAAAATATAGACATCTTGTAGGAAGTCTCATCTACCTCACTACTACCAGACCAGACATTTCATTTGCTGTTGGAATCCTCTCTAGGTTTATGCAAAAGCCTTATGAGGGACATTGGTCTACTGCAAAAAGAGTTCTAAGGTACTTGAAGGGAATTCAAGACCTTGGAATCAAGTATACACAGGTGGACGACTTCAGCTTGATTGGATACTCTGATTCAGACTTCGATGGAGACAAAGAAACTGGGGTATCTACTTTAGGATATGCTATGAGTCTTGGATCAGGAGCTATCTCCTGGAGATCACACAAACAATCAGTTCCAATAGATTCCACAACAGAAGCAGAATACGTGGCAGCAGCTGAAGCAACGAAAGAAATTGTGTGGCTCAAGAAAATTCTTGAAGATTTGCAGGTAAAACAAGTACAATCAACTCCACTCATGATTGATAACACCTCTGCAATAAATTTGGCCAAGAACCCAAAGTTCCATGATTGAAAAAAGCATATCAATACTAAATATCATTTGATTCGACATCATGTTGAGGCCAAAACAATCCATCTCTGTCATTGTTCCACAAATGAGAAAATTGCAGACATCTTCACCAAAGCACTTGGAAAGGAAAAGCTTGAACGATTTAGAATGATGCTTAGACTCACCAACATCCCTTTAGATTAAGGGGGGGAATGTTGACACCTAATCTTCATGATTGGGGGAATTTGTAAATAAATAAATTAGGAATGTGAACAGTCATCGGGAGATGAACTGAACAATCACTCCTATTGTATATAACAATAACCTACCTATGGAATAATAGACGAATCAGTTTTACTGCCTTCGGAGAGTTACTGCCTGGCCTGACACTCTTCATATTTGATCTTCTATCTCTTGCAAGCATACCATGTTAGACAAACCAAATAGAAGGCAATCAAAATTTATTTTCTATTTTTCACCCTTAATATGTTTGAAGCAAGTTAGTGAGGTTACCATTCAAACAAATATATCTTTCCTTTTAGCTAACATGTCAAGAAAGGGTGCCATACCTCAGTGTATCTCAAGGGAGGCTATCACATCTATAACTCAGTATAGATTAGCACGATATATATATATATATATATATATATATATATATATATATATATATATATATATATAGATATATATATATATATCAACATCATGATGATTGCAACAATAACTGCACACATGATAACCATAACCATCTACATGTACCCCAACGTCTAGTGTTGCAACCATGCTTTGATACTAATATGTAACCACCCCATCCCACATTTCTCGCTTTTACAAGCTCTCAAGTGTAACCATGAGATGAGAGCTACTATGATATGACTTGACCTCGAAGTTTCAGTTATGGAAGTGGGGCTTACAAACCGGAACACATACAACCATTCCTCAAAGACATTAGACCATTCAGTTACCTGAAAAACACCCTTAGTTATCAATCCCTGAGCTAGAACCCATTTCCACAAAATATATATATATATATATATATAATTATATATAATTATATTATATATATATAATTATATATATATATATATATATATATAATTATATTATATATATATAATTATAATTATATATATATATATAATTATAATTATAATTATAATTATATATATATATATATAATTATAATTATAATTATAATTATATATATATATATCATGATGCATGCATGATAATAATACAAATTGCAACAATAACTGCACACATGATAACTATAACCATCTACATGTACCCCAACGTCTAGTGTTGCAACCTTGCTCTGATACCAATATGTAACCACCCCGTCCCACATTTCTCGCTTTTACAAGCTCTCAAGTGTAACCATGAGATGAGAGCTACTATGATATGACTTGACCTCGAAGTTTCAGTTATGGAAGTGGGGTCTACAAACCAGAACACATACAACCATTCCTCAAAGACACTAGACCATTCATTAACCTAACAAACACCCTTAGTTATCAATCCCTAAGCTAGAATCCATTTCCAGAAGCTTTACACCCCAACCGTACCCATTAAACACTGTGCATGTAGTTGGGAGGCTACAACCGCACCTCATAAGCCTTCATGCATGCATTTAGGACCGAAATCTTCAAGTTTTGTGCATGCGGTGGTAATGTATATGCCATGTTTTTTAGGGCTAGCCTACAGGACACTACCCAAAATTTTCCATAACTTTCCAGAGTCAATTCTCAGGTGATAACAAGTCTAAACAACAAACACTCAAGCAAGATCTTGACCAAGACATGCCTAATACATGGTACACATTCTGTCAAATAGATAGTGTAATAGCCCTGGTTAAAATTCCATGTAATAAAAGTTAAAAACAATAACCACGGTCGATGGGACACTTATTCCAAACTGAATGTTGAGCAAGACATCCTAAGGGGTGTTCATTTGGTTGTTTATGCCCAAGGAAAATAGCAAAGGCAATGATTAAGGCTTTGGAAAGACAAAATGGAATTTTTGGCACAATTATTTATGAAAATAATGGAAATTAGGAGAAAAATGAGGTGAAAGGTCACAGGTTGCATGTGAGGAGGAAAATGAAGGAAAATAGTGGAAAATGAAGAAAATAAAGGAAGCATTCCTAAAAAGGCTTCCGAGGATCGGTGGGTAACCTTTTGTCAGTTGAGTTTTGGAGCTCTCTCATTATTCTCTCTCTCTCTCTCACTCTTGGACACTTAGAGTTTCTTGGAGCAATTTGGCACTCGAGAAAGAAAGGCAAAAAAGGGCAAGAAGAAGCAAAGATAGAGTAGGGAAAGGCAAGATCAAGCAGCTACAACATGGTTCATTGTAGGTATCGACTTTTATGTGTGATTTCTTTGCTAGATTTGGCATGAATGGGATTGCATGTGTTTCCTTTCTAGCATGGCATGGGTTTTGCCAGATGTGACAATATTTTCAACCTAGCCTTGTCATTTCCTGATAGCCTTGATGAGATGGGTTCTCTCATTCAGTTTATGTGGGATGGTCGGATTGGATTCGAAGCTGAGTGGGGTGGATCTCGGAATTACATGGTCTGAGTGGTCCCTGAACCAGACTGTGGATCACGAAGCCACTAGCCTAGTAACCCCTGAACCAGACTGTGGGTTGCAGCAAAGCTAGATTGTGTGCCTCGGTGGGCCTAAGAATCCTTGCCAGTGAATGGCAGGATATATGGTAAATCCAAGAGTTTGATTTTATCTCTATTGGACCTAGTGGTCCCGGGATGGTATGCATGGTAAATCCCAGAGAGTATGTCTCGGTGTAGGGTCTAGTGATCCCTGGATCAGACTGTGGATGCACAGTAAAGCCTGAGAGACTAGGAGGCACTCAAATTCCTCATGGTGTAGGCGGAGAACTCCAGTGGCATCCATGTTGATTGGTGTTTTTGGTGTGTTTTATGAGTCCCAAATTCATGCTTGGAATATGGCATGGGGGTGATTGGCTAAAGAGAGACTTGGCTCAGCCAATCTATGGTCAGGTGGAATGTGGTAGTCTCATCTTCGGTTGGTTAATTGCATTCATTAATGATAAATTCATCCCCTTGATTTTCATGTGTAAATGTATTGATGTATATGTGGATTCTTATGGCTAATATGTTTATGGTATTTATGTTCCTATTATGCTGGTTATATGTATATTTTATGGTAACAACTATGTATGGCTCTCAGCATGTTTTTACTTGTATATGAATGGATAATGTGTCTAAGACCTAATAGATGATAACACAACAAATGACATGAGGGAACAATGGTTCATAGCGATTCTCAGATAAGTATGAGATCCATACACTTAATTATGTTTTTTACACCTGTAGGTTACATGTTGTTGATATGTTTGATGAAATTTCTGTCATGGCTAGTAGGGGTCTGGTTATAGTCTTGTTCGGTTTATTGCTTTTGTATCATTGTTTTTCTATATTTTCACTGATTCTAAGCTATCACTCCATTCTGGGTAGTGGCCTGAGCTCTGGGCCTGAAAAAGTGGCTTAAATTCCGGGGTCGCTAGCACAAAACTAGCAATTTTGGTCCCTCGTCGTTGGCAGACATTTGGGTTACTAGTTGCTCCCTTGCTCATAGCATGAGAGTGACTATGGCCTAAGAGATCCGAAACAATAGTGAGACCCAAGGACAGGATGCCTGAGTCACTGACTTGTCTCCTAAGGTTTATGTTGATGATGTTGGATGACTGTGTGTGATGTTCCATCGATTCCACTTCCTTAAGGTCACATAGGAGGTCGAATTTGATCATAGTAGCCTCTCGTCTCATGTTTACTCTGATTGGTATGGTTACTTAGGTGGAGGTGGGAGGATGGTGTTACAGAGTGGTATCAGAGCATGTTTCAACTCTCAGACTAGATGGGTGGTCTGTGTTGGTCATGCATGCATGTCAGTTGCATGTGTGTCTCTTACACTTGCATTTCATGTGCTTCTTACAATGGCTTGATGATTGATTTGTTGAAATATGGCAACAAGAATATTCCAATTTAATTTGTCCTTGAATTAAATTGTGAATTAAAATCGAATTTAGTCTTAAAAGCTACTTGGAAATAATTAATTAATTTATTTTAAATTAATTAGTTGGAGAAATTCAAGTTAGAAGTCTTTCTGAAGTCATGCAAGAGTTATCCATTAAATTAAGGAGATAAGATTGAGTTATATTTGAGTTGTAAATAATTAACTCAGTTTATTGAGTTAAGTCCAGTTAAATTAGTTCCCAACTATTTGAGGAACTAATAGTGAGTTAACAGTCAGTTGATGCATTAATGCACTCAACTAATGCTACTCCAGTTAATTGAAGATTCCCTCATCAGAAACTCATGCATGTCTATTCTGAGAAAGACGTAGTTGAGATTAATGTTCAAGGATAGTGTACTATCAGTTGCATGTGTTTTCTCATGGAGAAAACTCATGCATGCAGTCAAGGATTTATCCTTAAGTATTGCGTAGTTTTAAAGGCTGGGTTTTTCCACTTGGTAATAGGAAAATCATCCACAAGGAACAATGCAAGGAAATAGGAGCTTGGAGGGCAGAGAGGAATGCTGGAGAGAAGCCAAGATTTCTTGTGAGCATCTGTGAGGATTGTACTGAGAGCTAGCTAGCTGTGAGAGCTAAGGTTTTGTATATTTCTTATGTATTTCTAACATGTATGATAATACAATACTGTGGGGTTTTTATCTGAGACTTTCCCCAAAGTATTTTCATGTGTATTGTGCCATTGATTCTTCTTCTTCTAGTTATATTTTTTAGCTTGATCTTTAAGCTTTCGCAAGTTGATAGTAGAAGTAGGTTATAGTATTATGCTTTGATTTATATTGCATTATCTGGTTAACCTATCATAGATTTTCTACATGGTATCAGAGCTGTGAATAGTATACTGAGAAGAGAATTTGAAGTTTGAAGTTCAGGGTTGCAGGTGAAAATCGAATTCATATCATACTTTAAGGTTGGCCAATGGCATTCTATGGCTTGAGACTCGAGTATGCCTTGGAAGGTAGCTCGAATTACATAGCATGGAAAGTTAGAATGGAGGCTGTATTAGAAGACAATGGCTTGAAGGAATTCCTTGATCAAGAAATCCCAAAGCCAGCTTCAACTAATGCACAAGAGTTCGCTGAGTGGAAGAAGTGTGTGGCGAAGGTGAGACGGATCATCCTTGAGGGAGTTTGAGACCATATTGTCTCGAGTCTCCATGGGAAGGATACTCCATTTTCAATGTGGAAGACATTGAAGGACCTCTACCAGAACAATAGTGACCAGAGGAAATTGGTGCTCAAGGATAAGATTCGAAGAATCAAGGTGGAGAAAGGCGATACTATTTCCACATATCTGAAAAAGCTCACCACCTACAGAGATGATCTTGGCAATGTGGGAATAACTACTACCGATGATGATATGGTGAGCCTCGCTCTCCTTGTCTTTCCGAAGAGTTGGAATAGCTACCAAGACTCTGTGAATGGAAGGGAGAAATTACCAGATTGGGAATGACTGTGGTCGGATCTTATCTAGGAGGAGATCAAGATGAGCACACGATATGGTTCTTCATCCAAGAATGATGATGAAGAAAATTTGGCCTTAGCAAGTAAGGCAAGGAAAGGGAAGGGGAAGGCTTCCCATTTCAAATCGAATTCTTCTCATGGAGGGAAGAAGGGTGACATGTCTAAAGTAATAATGCTTTAATTGTCACAAGATGGGACATTATGCGACTAATTGCCCATCGAAGAAGTCCAAGAAGGGATCCTTGAAAGGATCGGAAGGTGAGGCATTAGCCTCTCAGCTCAAAATGAACTTTACCCTCATCGCATGCATGGTGTCATCGATGATGGGTTGTGTCTAGTATCTTGACATTGCAGCCTCATTCCACATGACTGGTGATAAAAATTTATTCAATGCCTTGGAGGAGAAAGACCTCAAGATGCACATAGAGATGGGTGATGATGGAAGGTATAGTGTTTCAGGAGTGGGCATGGTTGCTTTTTAGAGGGAGCATGGAGCTCCTCTCACCTTGATAGATGTGATGTATGTGCCTGGACTGAAGAAGAACTTGGTATCGGTCACAATGTTGGAGGACAAAGGCTACGATGTTGTCTTTAGTAAAGGAAAGGCGTTCCTAAGACACATAGCCATGGGTCAGACCAAGAATATAGGGATTCGAGTGAAGAATCTCTATAAGCTAGAGGTAGATGATTGTGCAGCATTGAGTATGAAAGAAGAATTGGTGCAAAGCCAGAACATTGGCGAGTTGACACATGCATAGGTTGTGCCTTGGGAAAGTACACCAAGTCTTCAATTCATGATCGAGATAGTTGAGCAGAGGCTATTTTAAAGTGAGTTCATACTGATTTGTGTGGACCATTCTTGACGGCATCCACAGTCAAGAAAAGTTACTATGTGATTTTCATTGATGACTATTCTTGTAAATGCTGGATTTCTTTCGTGCAGAAGAAGGACCAAACTTTCACAAAGTTTTGTGAGTTCAAAGCTTTGGTCAAGAAAGAGTCAGGAAGAAGATCAAGGCCTTGAGAAGTGACAACTGTGGAGAATATGTCTTTCAAGGGTTTAAGGAATTTTGTGCAGTGGAAGGAATTAAATGAGAGTTGACGGCACCTCATAACCCACAACAGAATGGGGTGGCCGAGAGGAAGAATAGAACTATTATAGGGGTAGCATGGGAAATGCTGCATGACCAAGGCCTACCACTTCACTTGTGGGCTGAGGCATGCAACACATTAGTCTATTTGCAGAATAGAAGCCCGCATCGCATACTTGGGATGAAGACACCACAGGAAGCTTTCTCCAGTAAGAGACCTGATGTGGGTCACTTCAGGATCTTGGGCTCATCAACATATTTCCATGTGACGAAGGATGCACAGAAGAATCTTGAGCCAACAACAGAGTTGGGGATATTTGTGGGGTACATTGATACACCTCACAACTATCGGGTGTACTTGCCTACCAGTCGGAGGATAGTGGTTCGCAGAGATATCAAGTTTGATGAGCAGAAGGCCATGCAAATTTCCCTTTGAGAAGGAGCTCCAACTACAGGCTGTGGAGGGACTATTGGTTCCTAAGGAGGAGGAGCCTTAGACTGCTGCAGGGCAAATGCATGCAGAGGCTCCAGGAGTGGAGACATCCACTTAAGTAGAGTCTTCGAGAGATGGATGGAAGTGCACAAAAGAAGCTGACAGATTGTTGGAGGATGCAAGAGAGAATGCAGAGGAGTGTACTGACTACATACATATCATCAAACATATTTCATCCCACTTAGGATGCCTTGCATCATGCCTGGTTAGTCATAAGATCATGTTGGTCACAACCTCAGTAGCTTAAATAAACAAGTGGTAATACTTCATCTTCTAAGCTATGTAATAAACAAGGGAAAGGGAGCAAGACACGTATAGCAAACACATGGAATGACTTTCAGTTCTTGCAACCATGAATTTCATTGAAGACAGAATGATACGACAATGATAAGCAAACTTTTAAGCTACATTAAGAGGTGTATTTCAAAAGATGTGCTTTGTTTTCCATACCTAGCCTCTAAAGGGTTAAACGTTTGGATTCTTCATGTGGTCCTAATATTCTATCATACCTTGGGTTTCTTGGGCTGCTTATTTTTCTCCTCAGCTCCTTGAGAGTCATCTATCATGTCATCTTTCTTCGTGGCCCGTGAGAGACATAATTGTGTAGTTTCAACGGGCAGTGACTGTTGCGGGATGAGGCCCTGGGAAGACACATTTACATAGTTTTAGGATGTAAGGCACTACTATGGGACGAGGCCCTGGGAAGACACATCTATGCAATTTCAGGATGTAAGGCAAATTGGGTAGTCAAGGGACAAAACTGCATAGTTTTTGGAGACAGTGGGTTTCGGCTGAGGGAAGGACACTGGAGGAAACCACTGCGCATTTTTGAATGGTAAGGGAGGTTGGGATTTCTGTGCATTGCACGGTTCGAACAAGCAACAGAAAATCTTGAGGGTTACATTTGTGAAGTGCGTAGTTCAGGAAAGTTGGATGCGGCTAGGTTGCTAAGGAAACTCCGAAATTTAGCTAAGTGCGGGATCAGTGGAACTTATGTGAATAGTGATAAAACTTCACTACAATCACACACTTGAAAACTTATCGATACAACATAGACCATCCAGAACATATAACACATACTTCACTTAACGCAACAACCTTTGTGGTAGCTTACGACAAGTGCAGCTCTGATTATAGACTTTGGGAGGATAGAGGCAACACTTGTGTAAGAGTGTGTGAAATGAGTGTTAACAACCCATTTTCATAAATATTTCCCCTTGAAGCAAAACAAACATCCCTTTGCATGACAAGCGATTACCTCCATGCCCAAAGATGACACATTCTATGTAAAGATAAAAGCATGAACGACTCTTAAGATCAAAAAGGGGAGCTTGAGATCATCAACTTACCAATAATTGACTAAGGAACGATCAACCACAATATCCATAGTAGGCTCTAAAATTTAAGTGCAAGACAAAATTTTGGAGGGTGTTGTGGCCTCTACAACAGAGCCTTCACCTTCTTGCTAGCTTCTTTTTCAACTAGTGTCTTGAATTCTACGAACTCAGAGAATGTCTCATCTTTATTCCACGTGAAGAAGATCCAACACTTCTGTGAGAAGTCATCAATAAAAGACAAAAAATTTGTGTTCTGACAGTGTAGGTTGTCGAGAAAGGTCCATAAACATCATAGTGGATCCTTTCTAGGACTGCATGTGCTTTGTTGTCCTGATCATGGAATGTGGATTTTATGTACTTCTGCAATGTACATCCTTTGCAGATATCCTATTGCTTAAGTGCTCCTTTACAGAGGCAAGTGGTTATTTGTTCTATAATATTCGAGGTACCATGATACAAATGACCAAGTATTTTGTGCCAAAGTTCATCGACATCACGACCTTCACTTTCTCTGCCTTAGTGCTTAATGTAGCACAGTCTTCCACATCTAGCTTATACAAGTTCTTCACACAAACCCCGATTTGCTTCATCTACCCTGTGGCTATGTGTCTTAGGAATGCTTTTCCATTGTTGAATATCACTTCACAACCATGGTAAACCAACCACTCAGTGAATGCTAGTAGACAGTCCCCTAATCCTTTACCTTTACCTTTCTTAACTATTGCCTCATATTGAAATTTTGAAGACAAAATATTTCTTTTCTCTTAAAAAATTGTCTTAAAGTCCCCCTCCATGTAGTAGTGTCGAATGCAACAATAGACAAGTTGTCTCTAATCGTATCAGTGTATATGAAAGGGACAGAAGAGGAATTGATGTCTAGGAAATCTTGTCAGTAAAACTTGTCGCGTTCTTCTTAGTTGACTACCCCCACAAAAGAGCCCAACAAATCGTTGTCTTTATATAAGATAATGTGAATGGTAAGTAAAATAACAACCTCAGTATAGGCGCAAAGCAATAGTTGTCTACAAGCTTGCCAACTTAGGGCACACTGTCAAAGTCAATTTTGCAGTTGTAATTAGATAATATTATTTTAAATTGATATGTTTGTGTCTTAATTGTTAATTGTATTAAATAGGTTTGATCTAAAGTGGTCATTGTATTAAATATAAAGTTTTGTTTTAAAATATTTTTGTCGCAAACTACTTTTGTCTTAAATATAAAGTTGTGTCTTAAAATAATTTTGTCTTAAACTTAAAGTTTTATCTTTAAATTTTTGTCTCAAATTACTTTTGTCTTAAATATAAAGTTTTGTCTCAAAATGTTTTCGTCTTAAATTATTTTTGTCTTAAATATAAAGTTTTGTCTTAAAATATTTTGTCTCAACCTATTTTTGTCTTAAAGTTTATATTTAAGACAATTCAATTAATATTAAATTTTAATGTAAAATAACTAAAATAAAAAATAAATTTTTAAGACAAAAGATTTCTTTTATCTTAAAAAAAGTCTTAAAAATGCCCTTGGTCCAGTAGTGAATACATACCCAAAAGCAACTGCAACTACTAAATTAAACAAACAAACAAAAAAAAATTGAGAGCAGGATTTCTGTCTTTCGTTGAGCATATCTATTTATACAAAAACACAAGTCAGGTACATCAATTTGCATATTGATTTTGTGAGGCAGTGCTGCCCCTTCAATTCTAAATAAGCTAAGGCGGTGAGCGGTAGGCAATGTTAACGGTTGGAATCTGAATAAGTGGTGCTGACTGTGGTAGTAATGCCTGAAGGCAATGAAATAATTATCTCTAACAGAATACTGAAAAATCTCACAACCACTCGAAGTTCCGACACAGAGCACTAAAAAACACTATACAAACCATGTAATCTACATACGTTAGCCTATGTCACCTTCTAAATATATGCACCCTTACGTCTCCAAGTGTAAGGACGCGGAAATGGATTGGCCGAGTAGTCTGATTCGAGGGCTTGGGAAGAACGTTCATTCTGCTAGCAGTGTCGTCTTCTACACGCTTATACTTTATAACGACGTGCATATTATACATAAGTTTATGTTCTTGTAGATTTATGTGTATCAACATATTGTATCTAATAAACATGAACAAAGTTAAGAGTTGATTTTGTTTCATCAAATAAGATAATATGATATTAAATACATAAAATCTATAATTTTAATAAAAATAGTTACTGAATATATAAAATCTACAATTAAGATAAAAAAATACCAAAAAGCTAACCTACTGCATTATATTCAAGTGTCCCAACAAACTCCTATTTTATTAATGCTTAAACTCTTATTTTATTAATACTTAAACTGACCTAAAATAAAATAGAAAATAAAATAAAAAAATTATGCCGAATGGATCCAGACAGCATCGTCTACGGTCCTTATCTTGAGATAAGCAATCTTTTTATTATGTGACAGAGAGTTACCAGTAGCTCGAGCTATTTCTTCATATTTTTTAACATAATGTAGGGAACATTGACAGCATACTTCTGTATCACACATGGTATGTCTATGAATTTATGCCCATTTAATTCAAGTGTTTTTCATTGATAACAAATACTGTAGGAAAAAACATAGACGATGATGGTAGAAAAGACACAGCAAATTGCTTAATAATACTTCACATATCAAAGTCGTAACCAAACCGTAATGCAACATAGAAGGAAATACATAGAGAGTATCGATATTATAAAAAACTTATGCAGAGACAAGGATGTTACTGTTGGTAGCCAAGTGAGAAGCACGCTACTGCATTAACTTGCAAGTAGAAAAGCAAAATCTCCCTTGTTGTTTACTGTGTTCATGCTCTGCTGGAAGAACTTATTACATATCTATATGTTTGAAGGGATTCCTGCTTCCAGAGAATCTGTCATGTTGAAATTGGCACATCTTGTTTGTTGATGTAACGAGAGCAGATCCGAAGAGATTCCAAATGTTGAGCGTGCAATATCGAATTGGACCAGATTCTGTTGCATCTGATAAGTACCAAGCACGAATGAGGCCACCGGCTTCTCGCCTGCATCGACAAAACCCAGACACACCACCTTATTGTTGATCTCTACCATGGAATTAGATCCAAAGATCCTCCAAGTAGGAGTAGCGTTGCCCTCCAAAACAAGGTCGATCGTAGGCACGGTGAACCCCAGAGCAGTGCCCCCTATACCGGCCGTATCGAAACACGCACCGAAGGGGGCCACCGACGCTACGCGCGAGATATTCATTTGCTTTGCCATCTTGGTGAACATGGCGGCCAGGGACTTGTAGATGGGAGTCACCAGTTGGGTATAGCGTACCACGGTGCTCAGCTTCGTGCCTCCGCGTCCACCAGCGTTGATTCGCAGCAACTCCGTAGCTATGGGCACGCGAACACCGTTGACCTCTATTCTTTTCACACTGATATAAAAGGCGTGGTTGTAGACGGGGTTCTTGATCAACGGAGTGCGGATGAGGTGGCGGGAGAGGTCCCTGCCCGGGGTTGCGCCATTTAACGGAAAAAAGACGAGCGGGTCATCGCCAAAGAATAGGAACCCGTCGGAATTCTCATCAGTCAAACACATGGCAAACTTGCGGCTAAAACCCCCGGCAGCGGCCAGCTGAGCTGGCAATCCCAACGCCGACGAGCTCATTCCGGCGACGCCAACCGCTCCTTGAGGCAAAGCGGATAGATCTCCTTTGGCAGCGCAGGCGAAGGCCACGCTAGGGAACGTAGCGATTGGGCCGGATTTCCGACCGTCGCTACTGAGAAGCGCTGCCGCATCCTGCCCGAGTTGGACGCCTGGTTTGGGCACGGCACAGGTGTGGTTGTTGCAACCAGGGCCTCGGGCGGCATAGCAGGTGGCGCAGCTCGAATGCTCATACGACTTACACAGCGGCGCATTGCAGGCCACCGGGCGGTAAGTGGAGGATATGTAGCTCTTCTTGGTGCATGGCAGCCAAGTGTAGTCTTGCTCAATGTCTATCATTAAGTGCAGGACCCGCATTGGAGTTCTCTGCCCGATCTGGAAGGTGTAGCGGAGCGTAACCGGGTCTTCCGAGATCGGCGTGACGAGGGCCCTTGGGCGCCTCCGGGAAGCATTTGCGGTCAATTGACAGAATGACACCATGAGGGCAGCGATCAGGAGGAGACGGAGACTGAGAGAAGCCATTGCGTGAATGGAAGGCTAGTAGAGCATTGCAGGTATTATCAATGATGGATGTTGTGCCATAAATAGAACGTTTTGATAAATAGAGTCGTGTGTGGCTCTTGGTTTGATGGCGCGGCCGGCCGCGGAATCGAAATACTTAAATCGTGCGGCAGACATAACATGTGCTCCAACACCTCAATTTCCATTCCGAGATATTTTATTGCTCCACTAAGATTTTATATGCACGAATTATTATCACGTGTTCTACCACTCAAAAACAATTCATAGTAAACTGTTGCGGAAATGAAAAGGGCATTTGTCCACTTAACTCGAAATCCTTTTTTAATGAGGCAAGCACGACCCCGATCTGTTTTTCAATCCAGTGTGTGTTTGGATAAGAAGGAATTTGCTTTACAGAGTAGCAAGCTGCGCCTTTTCCTATGGGCCTCGTTCTCCAAGTAGCACGAGGGCATTTGCATTATTTTTAGGGAACAGTGACTGAAGCTGATCAACACACCATGTAGGTCACTGATTGGCCATCGAATTTCGTGAGTCGAATGCATATAACATTAAACTCATAGCTTAAAACCTCAAAACACTTTCATGAATATATCGTGCCATATATGTATTAAAAGATATTTTATGTACGGTAACAGAATGCACTCACATTGGTTGAGAGATGTAGAAGACCATCTTATACAAATTTTTATTGTGATTTTTACGTTAATAGAAGGTACTAAGTTGTAATATCACTTGTGAAGGGAAAGTATTAAGTTTTAATATAATTAGCAATTGTGTTTAAAGGTGCAAAGATATACTAAAAGAATAGAATATGTTTATGATGTTAGTGTAAAAATGTTGCAGTAAAGGAAAAATAACAACTTAAATGGTGGAGGATGGAGGGGAGGAAATGTGTTCATGCTTGCAACAGTGTTACATTTGTATTGATACTTGTCTCACAGATGTCGCTGGAACCATCGTTCCTCTCATTTTTTTCCAAGCATATCCACGCTATAACATGCAAGGTAATGAGGAGAAACATTAGTCTTTAGATATCTAATTAGTCTATAGAGTCATTAGCCTTTAGATATCTAATTAGTCTATAGAGTCTTGGACAGAGGATAATTGGGTTTCCATTAAGTAAATAAAAGATATTTAAAATTTTATGAATTTGTATTGATACTTGTCTCATAGATGTCGCTGGAACCATCGTTCCTCTCATTTTTTTCCAATCATATCCACGCTATAACATGCACGGTAATGAGGAGAAACATTAGTCTTTAGATATCTAATTAGTCTATAGAGTCATTAGCCTTTAGATATCTAATTAGTCTATAGAGTCTTGGACAGAGGATAATTGGGTTTCCATTAAGTAAATAAAAGATATTTAAAATTTTATGAAATGTTTGTGAACGGAGTCTTGTCAAATATTTGTGAACTTCATGCAAAAAAGAAATTTGTTTTTGATGTGTGCTACGATATGTGCTACATATGTTTGAAAATATGAATGGTATCTAGTTTTTGAGTTTTTCAGCTAATTTAATTAATAAAAGTGAGTTTAATTGGTAATGGTTTTGTAAGTTTAGTTGATAATAGTTATGTTATGGGTTATTATACTAATTATGAAATGATAATAGTAAGTTTAATTGATAATGGTTTTAGAAATTTAATTAATAGTAATTTTGATATGAATTATTATGTAATTTGGTAATAGAGAGTTTAATTAGTAATGCCTTTGTTAGCTTAATTGATAATAGTTTTTTTTATGAATTATTATATTAACTATGAATAATAATAGTTTAATTGATAATCGTTTTATAAATTTAATTAATTTTAATTTTGATATAAATTATTATGTAAATTATGAGATTATAAATTTATGTTAATTGCATGGCAAGTCCGAACAGGTCTATAGCAAGCAATAAAGGAGAGAACATATCAAAATAAATTTGTAAGAATTAGGAGTAGGATATCCAAACTACATAAGAGTTGCTCCAAATGATCGCCACATGTTGTATGCATACTAATGGCAAGTGAAGATCATTTCCAAACTTCTATACTTCATTCTCTCTACAATGCATGATAAAGAAAGTGAAAATGATAGAAAGGATGACTAAGCTAGCTCATAGGAGTACTAAGTGATTTCCATTATCCTCAATGGTGTGTAGGGCACCACTAAGGAGACAACATTTATCGTATGAATAATTGAAATTTTGAAATTTCTGATCAAGAATTTTTTTTATCATTTCATAACTCAAGCTTAACAAGCTTAACAAGCTTAACAAGCTCAAGCTCAAGCTTAAGCTCAATCTTAACAAGGCACTAAAAAAATAATTCCAACAAGATAAAACTCATAAAGATTATATGGTAAAGAAGAAGGACACTGAGCTCAAGGATAGAAAAATGAAAGGAAACGAAATAAGACAAAGATCCCTAAGTTCACAAAGAGAACCAAACTCCACTTTCTCTATGTCTCCCCATGGATAGATGTCAAGTTTGACCATGTGGGCATGCAGAGCCTAATTACTTGATTTTAAAATGAGGTGCTTACTATGTTTTCATAATAGAGCACACCATTGAAATGGGAAACCTAAGAACAAAGATTCTAGATCCTGGATCTGCATTGTTAAAAAACTACTCTAATATGACCCGATTAGATGTTAAGTAGAGGAAAAATGAAGTAATTTTTAAAAATAAGTGTTCTCTGTTTCCTGTTGTAATAAGTATTTACTTACCCTCGCCACAGGCTCCAGTGCCCTCTCTCCCAAAACCTTAAGATTCTATGTGATATCTTCAAGGGACTTATGGACCTCTTTGATGGGTTTATTGTCAATAGGAAGAGCATACCTCAGCAATGCTTTGGGATCTTTGATTGGAGGGTCTGAGATCAATACAGAGAGATCAGGTAATACAGGTACAGGTTGAAATGCAGAAGCAACTTCAACAGAGGGCTACATTGTCACAATTGTTGTTGCCAATGCAATACAGAAGGTACACTCTCTCAAAGAAAATCCTTTGCTCTACTCTCAGAATACCCAAAATACAAGTAGGAAAAGTACATTTGTTGTGTGTCTCAATCCTACCCATATTGCATCCACTGTTGTAGACTAAAAAGTAATAAATTATACATACAAATAACAGTCAGTACCTTGGGTTCTTCTATTGATGCTCTAGAGCATGTAATAGAGATGCCATGAGCCCCAGAAGTGGAAGTACATTTGCATGGACCGTGTCTACCCATCAAATCTAATAACTTGCATCTCTATTTGGGTAATCTCTTGTTAGTATCATTGGGAAGTACATGAAAGCTTGGAGCAATGGGAGCACATGTGGATGAGGATGGAGAAGCATATGGGCCTATAGAATAGTAGTTGCAACATATGGGTGCTGTCATCTATGATAAGAAAGATAAGATACTAGAGCGCCCTTTCACAAATGATAGAAGGAAGAGTAGATGGAAGGGGTGTGACATTTGCAGCACACGAAGGGCTTCATGTCGTGCTTGTGTGTATCTCTATTATTATGTTTCCTATTTCGATGGTGTGCTCTAGCTTCATGTCTTGTGTGTATCTTTTATTATGTTTCTTATTTTGATAGTGTGCCCTATTACTAAAGCATAATAAAACCCTTTTTTATTCTCATATAGATTTAAGAATTTGTTTTTTAGAGATCAAAATGAATTACAAAATATTAAAAATAAAGATTAAAATTTAATTTATTTTCCTATAAATTAAAAAACATATTTATTTATTAAGTAAAAAATCAAAATTTTATTCAAACGAATTTAAATTAAATTAATATACAATAAAATCAAAATAATCGAAAGAACTTATTTATTAAACTGAAATTTTACATTTATAAATGATATATGCTTAATAGCCAAATAATTAATATTATTTATTAAATTGTATACTTTAAATTAAATAAATAATTTTCATTATAATAACATAATTGGAAATTAATAATATTAATTGCTTCACTGCCTATTATATATAAAAAATAATAGTGCAGTCAAATCGTGTCAAAGCGGTTGTACAATTTACTAGCGGTATCATATATCATACATTGAATATTAATAATCCACAATGAATTTAATTTAATTGATTGCAACTTCTAAATTATTCATTATTATCTCCTTTGTTCTTCTACTGTCTCTGTATGCATTGCAACAATTTTAAGTTGTTTCTGCAATCCGGTTCCCAACAATAACAACGAACTCATCTCATTTCAATCAAATTTTAAACAGATATTACTTAATGGGCAAAATAACAAACATATGAATGTCAAAAGAGAATGAAAAAGGTAAACAATGTCTAACCGGATCAATTTAAAAAAAAATACTTTCAATGTAAATATATTTGTTACTAAAAATCAATAATTTAAAAAAAAATACTTTCAATGTAAATATATTTGTTACTAAAAATCAATATTTTACAATGTTAAAGTAAACTTGAAAATAATATATTAATCCTTTCAAACAAAATTATATTTATATAAATTTATTAAAAAAATTATAATTAATTAAATATTTTATAATTTAATAATAATTCTATAAATATATAAATAGGTTTAAAGAAAGCAAAAAGATGGAGGAAAATAAATCCAATTTTAATTATTCATTTACATATATATATATATAACTAGCAATTGCACTCCTGGCAGGTATTTATCACTGTGGGAGAAATTCAGCTAGAAATCGTAGAGTTTCGTCTCCCTGGTATATAGCTTATAGTTTTCTTCTTACAATTTCTGGTACTTTTTGAATGCACATTTTTGGCTCCATTAATATAACCCACTATATTGGTAGGTAGATGATCTTGTAAATATATTTTTCTTAAGTTTTCCATTCTTTTACTATCATCTTCTATGTATCTGGTGTTTTTATGCAGACATCTTCAAATTTTCGTAATGTATTGAGAGAGTACTTGGTTTTATTATGTCCTAATGGGGGCTTATTATCTCATTGGCATACTACAGGGATATATAAGTCTTATCATCAGTTCTTCATGATATATGGTCATTCAGCTAGAAATCGTAGAGTTTCGTCTCCCTGGTATATAGCTTATAGTTTTCTTCTTACAATTTCTGGTACTTTTTGAATGCACATTTTTGGCTCCATTAATATAACCCACTATATTGGTAGGTAGATGATCTTGTAAATATATTTTTCTTAAGTTTTCCATTCTTTTACTATCATCTTCTATGTATCTGGTGTTTTTATGCAGACATCTTCAAATTTTCGTAATGTATTGAGAGAGTACTTGGTTTTATTATGTCCTAATGGGGGCTTATTATCTCATTGGCATACTACAGGGATATATAAGTCTTATCATCAGTTCTTCATGATATATGGTCTGCCATATACTATTTGCCACATGATGTATATTCTCATCTCATATGAAAATAATGCAGCTTTTTTTTCTTACTGAAAATAAAAATTTTCTTACTGAGCAAAAAAAAAACACTAGCAATTGCACCAGATGTTGCAAGGAAACGTTGTAAGGCATAAATTCAATAAGAATCGTGACATATAAAAAATCATTGAAGATAAAAAAATAGTAAAAAATGTCATTCAAAGTTAGAAGATAAAGAGAAATCACTTACATTATGTCAAATTGAGAAATTCTATAAGCTTTCCAACATAGATTGCCTCTTAATCTTTAAATATGGTCTTTTATGGTATATAGTGAATGTTGTTTTGGATTTTAATGATTAGAACATTATAATCATAATTATATAAATTTATTGCAAGAATATTCTATTAATTGTAATCACGATTTTATAAATTTATTGTACAAATATTCTATTCATTATTATAGAGTAATATGAGATATTTGATATTTTGGAAACTGAAAATCATTCACTATATATAGTGATTGTTGTACTTTTCATTATAAATGTCAATCAATCAAGAAATAGTCACACCCAATATGGAAATCAAGATTCCAATCGTATGATTTACATTTATACCCTTCTTCCACATATTTTGGAAAATGAAAATCATTGATTTTATTATATATATAATGATTGTCGCACCTTTTCTTAATTTCATTATAAATGTCAATCAATCAATTAGTATGTTGAAAATAGCAACAAGAAATGCTAAAAAATAGAAATGCTAAAAATAGCATTGCTAAGGATAGCATTTCAGGATATATTCCAAATTTAATTTTTCCTTGAATTAAAATTCCAATTTAATCTCACCATTTGAAAAAATAATTAATTAATTCATCGTGAGTTAATTAGTTGGAGAAATTCAAACATAAAGTCTTTGTGATGTCATGCAACAATTATCCCTTTGATTGAGGAAGTTATCCCTTAATTAAGGAGATAGGATGAGTTGTATTTGAGTTGTAATTAGTTAGCTCAGTTAACCGAGTTAAGTCCAGTTAGATTAGTTCCAAACAGTTTGTGGAACTGATTGTGAATTCAGTCAGTTAATGCATGCATGCATGAAACTAGTGTACTCCAGAGAACTGAATATTCTCTCATGAATAACTCATGCATGTCAGTTCAGAAAGAGACCCAGTTGATATTAAAGGCAGGGATAGTGTATTATCAGTTACAAGAATTTTTCTAAAAGAAAATCTCTTGCATGCAGAAGGAATTCATTCCTTGAGATCTATGTAGTTTTACAGTGTGTTGGAGCAGTGTGTGAGATCAGTGTCACACAAGGTTACAGCGGGAGCACCCAGGGAAAACAACACAAGGAAATAGGAGGCTTGGAGGACAGAGGGAAAGGCATATGAGTTGTCTGGTTTGTCTATGACCAGCAGTGAGGGATTGTACTAAGAGCTGGATAGCTTGAGAGCTAAAGCTTTGTGTAATCCTGAGATATTTCCATTTGTATGATAATACAGATAGCGGGGTTTTTAGCTGAGGCTTTCCCCAGAGTATTCTTTCGTGTTTCATGTGTGATTGATTCATCTTCTCTGTCATATGTGTTCTATTTGATCTTACTCAAAATCGATTAAGCTTCCGCAAGTTTGATAGTAGAAGTGGATCAAGTATTTTTCTTTAGTTACATTGCATTATCCGGTGATCTATAGTGAAAATTTCTACATGGTATCAGAGCAAAGGTGATCAAAGCGGAGAACAAGTCAGTTGTGAGTTCCCGTTGGCTTTACAAGGTAAAGCAAGCCACTGATGGTAGTGTAGAGAAACATAAGGCAAGGTTTGTTGCCTGTGGTTTCTCATAGGTCGAAGGGATTGACTATGATGAGACTTTTGCTCTTGTGGCAAGGTACTCATCTATTAGATTGATGTTGGCACTATCAGCACAGATGGGTTGAAAGATCCATCAGATGGATGTGAAGACTGCATTCCTCAATGGCAAGATTGAGGAAGAGGTGTACATAGAGCAGCCGGAAGGATTTGAGACCTTTGATCGTGAGTCACATGTCTGCCGCCTCAAGAGAGATTTGTACGGGCTGAAGTAAACACCTCGTGTTTGGTACACCAAGATCGACAACTAATTCACCGGGTTGGGCTTCACAAAGAGTGAAGCGGATGCGAACTTGTACCACATCATGGTGGAAGGTAAGCAGTTGATCATTGTTCTTTATGTTGATGATCTGATATTGACAGGTGATGATCATTTGAGCATGTCTTGCAAGGAGGACCTTGTAAGAGAGTTCGAGATGAAAGACATGGGTCTCATGCACTACTTTTTAGGCATGGAAGTGTGGCAGAAGGATGGGGAAGTGTTTGTGTCTCAAGGAAAATATGCCAATGAGATACTCAGGAGATTCCACATGAAGAAGTGCAAGCCCATGCAGACTCCTCTAGCAGGTAATTGGAGGAAGGAGGATGCTACTTTAGGAGAAGTAGTAGAAGCTACTGTGTATCGACAGCGTGTGGGTTCACTGACGTACTTAGTGAACAAACGACCAGATTTGTGCTATGCAGTGAACCAGCTTAATCAAGCTATGGTTCAGCCTACCAAGTTGTTTTGGAAGGCAGTGAAGCATGTTTTGAGATACCTTAGAGGCACATCTTAGTATGGATTATGGTACAGACAGTCAAAGGGAGTGAAGCTACAAGGCTTCATAGATGTGGATTGGGCAAGGAGTCCATCAGATCAGAAGAGCACATTAGGAGGATTTTCAACCTTAGTTCAACTGCAGTTTCTTAGTACAGCAAGAAACAGAGGTCAGTTGCACTCATCTCAGCAGAGGCTGAATACATGGCTGCAAGTCAAGCAGCATGTGAGGCCATTTGGATGCGGAAAATTCTAGTTGGTTTGTTTGATCAGAGCATGGATTCAACTATGACCTATTGTGATAATCAGAGTTGTATCAAACTCTCTGAGAATCCAGTATTTCATGACAGGTCCAAGCATATCAACATTTGGTATCATCATCTCAGAGACTGTGTGGTGAGGAGGATCATGTTGTTGCAGTATATTTCGACCGAGGAGCAAGATGCTGACATTTTGATTAAAGTGTTGTCATAGTGTAAATTCGAGTTCCACAGAGACAGGATCGGGGTGGCAGATAATCCCTTTCTTGTTGAGAGGGAGTGTTGAAAATAGCAACAAGAAATGCTAAAAAATAGAAATGCTAAAAATAGCATTGCTAAGGATAGCATTTGAGGATATATTCTAATTTTAATTTGTCCTTGAATTAAAATTCGAATTTAGTCTCACCAGTTGTTTAAAAAAATAATTAATTAATTCATCCTGAGTTAATTAGTTGGAGAAATTCAAACATGAAGTCTTTGTGAAGTCATGCAATAGTTATCCCTTTGATTGAGGAAGTTATCCCTTAATTAAGGAGATAAGGATGAGTTGTCTTTGAGTTGTAATTAGTTAGTTCAGTTAACTGAGTTAAGTCCAGTTAGATTAGTTCCAAATAGTTTATGAAACTAATTGTGAGTTCAGTCACTTAATGCATGCATGCATGAAACTAGTGTACTCCAGATAATTGAATATTTTCTCATGAATAACTCATGCATGTCAGTTCAGACAGAGACCCAGTTGAGATTAAAGGCAGGGATAGTGTACTATCAGTTGTAAGAATTTTCCTATAAGAGAATCTCTTGCATGCAGAAGGAATTCATTCCTTGATATTTGCGCAGTTTTACAGTGTGTTGGAGCAGTGTGTGTGATCAGTGTCACACAAGGTTACAACAAGAGCACCTAGGGAAAACAACGCAAAGAAATATGAGGCTTGGAGGATAGAGGGAAAGGCATATGAGTTGTCTGGTCTGTCTATGAGCAGTTGTGAGGGATTGTACTGAAAGCTGGATAGCTTGAGAGCTAAAGCTTTATGTTATCCTGAGATATTTCCACTTGTATGATAATACAGATAGCGAGGTTTTTAGCTGAGGCTTTCCCCAGAGTATTCTTCTGTGTTTCATGTGTGATTGATTCATCTTCTATGTTATATGTGTTCTGTTTGATCTTGCTCAAAATCGATTAAGCTTCTGCAAGTTTGATAGTAGAAGTAGATCAAGTATTTTGCTTTAGTTACATTGCATTATTAGGGGATCTACAGTGAGAATTTCTACATGGTAGTTACCCTAATATGGAAATGAGGCTTCCAATATGATTTTGCATTTATAACCTTTCTTCCACATTGAGAGTTCCACCCAATGGAAATGCAAATGTCATCATATGGTTTTCTTTTTTTAACCCCTCTACCTCTAATTAAGATTAACATTAACCATTGCAACCATTTTCCTAAACAATTTCAACAATTACCTACCCAACAGATAACTTGATTCACAATTAAAGCTCGAGACTAATCATTTTTACTATGAGATTTTAATAATATCTAATCTAAATGTGATACTACGTCTCAATTTTTGTTTAATATTTTTATTGATTTTGAAAAATAACAAGTATTGTGTCATAGTTTAGTTAGAAGAATTATAATGATGAATTCCAACCATTCAAGAAGGAAAATACTTCAAACACAAGAGTTGCCATTACAAATACATATGGATGTTTAACCAAAAGACCAAATCAGGGTCTTCTGGTCAGATTTGGTCTTCTGGTCAATAATTGCTAAGGATAGATATCTTTGCTATTTTTACAGTGCATTTTTGGCAACTACACTAAATAACCAAAAAGAGAGAACCTGATACTCCTGTCATGTCAATGATGCAATTCGTAAGAACCTCTCTTTAACTAAGATCCAAAATTATATTTACACCCTTTCACAACACCTAGTAACACTTTCACTGTCATCATGGAAGAGTAACATTTTAATGCTATTTTTTCCTACACTACTACTTTACGGTGTTTCCTTTACAACATTTAATAAAATTGCTAGTTATTAATAATTTAAGAAATAATAAATATCAACTCATGATAAATTTAGCTCCAATTAACATCATTGCTCTAAAATTATTCCAATATATTCTAATTATTATCTCACAAAAAATATCCCGAGAGGATTTCTTAGGGTTGGTTATTCGCAACATCGTTTCACGTTCACGCTTTACTTATTTTGTCTGACTAAGTCGAAGAGTACTAATACCGAAAACATGAATTATATAGCATGCCTTGGTATACAAAGAACTCCTCTGTACCAAATAGCTCTCCGCACACAACATCACATACAAACAACTCCTTTGTACAACCGTGGGAATAATTGCGATGCAAAATTAATAATGCGCTAAAACCCCACAATTATGTTTTGTTATTTAGTGCTCCATTATCTTGATTTATAAAGAAAATATTTCAGATAATTTTTTTTAAATAAATTGCAATATGCTTTTTTTTTGGAAATGCAATATAATTTTTTGTGCACAATATATCAACCTTTTTTTCTCCTTGGTTTACATAAAGCACGTGTGCAACATTGGGTAGAGGTATAGTAGGATAACAATGTCATTGTCATAACAAAATGACCACTTACAAAATTAGTTTTTTTTAAATGAATTGTGAGGAACTGACAAACACCAAAAATAAAATGCTCTCCACTAAAGGAATTATGTCCCATCAGATCTCTCTAAATCAATCAAAATAAAATTTCAGAAAATTAGAAAATTAATTTTAATTTTGAATTTACGGGAAATAGAAACATTCAACATTTTCATGAAATTTTGGTTAAAATTGCAAAAAAAAACCAAAATAATACAAAATCAACCCATTTTGACAAACTAATAAAACATTTAAAAATAAATTACAATAAACATACAAACATGCCGTTAAAGAGAGAGTCCATACAGGTTGCTAGAATTTTTATTTTTGTGAAAAAACCTGTGAACAGTTTTGAAACCAACGTTTCGGACTAGCTTATTGAGTCCATCATCAAGGCAATTCCACTAGAATTGCCTTGATGATGGACTCACTAAGCTAGTCCGAAACGTTGGTTTCAAAACTGTTCACAGGTTTTTCCACAAAAATAAAAATACAAACATGCCACACCGTGGATTTAATTGTAACTACGCTGAAGAAATTTAAGTCGCTCACACGGAACCCTACGCAGAGAAACCCCAACTTTTTATTTCTCGAGCAGAACGAACCAGCATGTTGCAGTTAGGAATGAGAATGGGAGGTGTTACATAATCATTCATTCGTGTCTTTGATCCTCTGCAGAGGGAGACACACCGTGTATATTTAAAAAAAAAACAATTTGATCATGTTAAAACAATTTGATCATGTTTATCCACTAAACCAGATATTTTATTTATTTATTTGTTTATTTTCGTTGATTTATGAATTTTTTATTTTTGTTAATCTATAAATTAGCAAATAAAGGGCTATTCTATGTACAATAGATGTTCTTTTATTGAAACAGATCTCATTGTGTCTACGTAGGGAAGTAGTTTTCTGACTTATCTAAGCCAAATGAAGTCTCTTTAAGCCAAATGTCTCTTTAAGCCCAATGAAATCCCTCTCTGATTTAACAAACCTCTAATTCAATGAACCAACGAACAATTATTTTCTAATTTATTTAATCCGATTGATATTGTTTATTTAGTGAAGTCTATCTATTATTCATGAAGCGAAAGGATATTGCACTCTCAGCATATCAACTCATACACAAATTTTATAGGCAGTGGTATATTATTATAGAACAACTCTTAATTAGTTGAGTTGAGTGAATTGTGGTTGACAATATGATTAAAAGAAATGTAAGTCTATAAGCCTATATCACGATTGCTAATATATGAGTTTATACTTATTTTGTTTTGATTTTATGTTGTTAATATTTAAATAATTGCCTTTTATGTGGTAGGATTGTATTTGTGAAAAAATAAGGGTACTTAAAATTACATTATAGTTATTAGGACTTATTTTAGAAAAAGAAAGTGGAGGATACACAAATTGTATATCATTTTGCGATCTTTTAACTTATATTGTAACTTCTTTGTATATTCTAGGGTTTGTTGGTTTTGTTAGTGTTTGTTTTTTAATATATTTGACTTTATATTATTTTATCACTATCCCCTCTTTTATTTTGGCTAGTATTCAGGTATATTTCTAAAGAGTATAAAATCTATTATCAAAATTGACCCATTCAAATATTTTATTGGAATGGATCCATGTAAAACGTTGATTTAAATTCTATTATCAAATACGTCCATTTAAACTTACAACTAGGAAGTTGGAACCCTAGGGAATCATATTTAAATTGATATTTTAATGAACTTGCTTTTAAGTAAAGCTTGAGATAAAATGTATCCTAATAGGAGCTAGTATAAAACTAGGAGTAAGTATAAACATAGACTATGAAACTGAAGCTAGTAAACCAAGTATAACATATTAGACATATATTAAAATCAGAAGAGACTAAACATACGTTAAATCAAGTGTAATTTTTTTGTGGGGGGGGGCAAGAAATAATTATGGCTTAAATTAATTATTAATAAAAATGTTGGAATCCATTACAGATTCTTCATTATTCAATTAAAATTTTCAAAATTGAAGAGGTAGTTTTTACAACTATAACCCCTTCTATTCTACTGTAAACTTGATTGTAAACTCCACAATAAACCCCTGGAAAACACTTGTATTTACAGTACATAATAAATTATAACAACAAGAATCCATTTCCCAGCTTGCCAGAGTACTAAGCTTGGGCCTCGCTTGTGTTGTGGATCCTTCTCTCTTCAGACGTGGCTCCATCATGCAGATTATTACCATGGTTCAAATGTGATGGCCTTGGTTGACTTTAATGAAATTTATTTTTTCCACAATCATTTCTAGGAATGGGAGAGGATGGCCCATTCCATATTCACCAACAATTATCCCTAACTTAAATTTGGTCTTTTTGCCAACAAATCTGCTACAGAATTTAGATGGCTTAAAATGTGATAGAGTTCAAATCTTTTCAAACTTATGAACCTGGTGTTTTATCCTTTGTAAGAGAATTCAGAATTAAGGTTCTTTGAATTCTATTAAGTTTCATAATGAACAACATAGAATCTTCAGAATTCGTGAGGATTGCTGTGTTTTTATTTAATGCAATCTTAAGACCCTTTCATGAAGCTAGGTACTTAGCATGACCCTTCCATTGCCATCTATTCAACACGCTTATTTGTGTTGGTTGCTAGACCTAAGCACACTATTATTCAAAATGTCCAGCCAAGTCTAAGAGTAATTTATTAAAATGAGATGGCTAATGTAATAAATAGAAGATAGTTTATATATTAAATATTGTAAACATATAAAATAATATGCGAAACATATATTAAATCCATAAAAAATTTCTATCAAATTCAGTCCATATAAAATGTTGAATATAAATCCTTCTTGTACTTGATATTCAAATGGAAATGTTGCAAGTATGTGGACCACTTTTGATGGAAATCATTCTACAACTTCCCTTGCATTGGTATGAACTGAAGGGGTCGATGTTCTGTGTGGATGATCATTTCCTTCCCAAAAATGCAATGCTTCCATTGTCGACAAAATTGCACAATGGAATACATATATTTGTCATAAGTGGGATACTTTCGGACTGTGTCTGAAAGTGTCTCATTGTGATATGCCATCAAATGCCCAGGTTGAGTAAGGACTGCCTTAATAGCATAGTCATAGGCATTTGTCTCGATCTCAAATGGTTGTTGCAAGTCTAGTAATGTGAGCACTTGTGCAGATCAGAGGCGATGTTTCAACTCTGCGAATGTATTTTGTTGATATTCAGACCCAAAGAATTTTTATTTTTCTCCTCCCTTGGTGACTTGACTAAAGAACCAAGTGATATGAGAGAAACCCAACACGAACCTATGGTAGAAATTAAGAAGACCCAAAAATTTGCAGAGATCTGTCAGAGTGGTTGGGGTTGGGCAATCCCGAATGACTTGGATCTTGGCTAGATCCACATGCACCCCCCGTTCATCAATAATGTATCCCAGATACTAAACCTAGGTCATGCCAAAAGTTCATTTCTCCAATTTGGCACACAACTTGTGTTGCCACAGTGTTCGGAGAACCTGTCGGATGTGGTGGAGGTGCTCTTCCCAACTTTGGCTAAAGATCAAGATGCCATTCAAGTATACCACTATAAATGAGTTGGTGAATGACCACAAGATGTCATACATTAGCCTCATGAAGGTTGCAGGAGCATTCGTCAACCCGAAAGACATAACCAACCATTCAAAAAGGTCCTCCTTGGCTTTGAAGGAAATCTTCCACACATGGGAGCATTCGATTGGTACCTAGTGATATCCAGACTTCAAGTCGATTTTGCTGAAATATTTCACCCCCTTGAGTTGGTCCAAAAGGTCATCAATTCGTGGGATTGGGTACCTATTCTAGATAGTGATCTTGTTAAGTGTCTTATAGTCAATACAGAGTCTCCAAGTCCTATCCTTCTTTTGTACAAACATAATTGGGCTCCCACAGGGCGATGAACTCGGCCGGATGTGACCTTTCTATAATAGCTCCTGAATCTGCCTCTTTATTTCGTCATTCTCTAGAATAAAGTGCTAATAGATTGGTTCATTGGGCAACAATGCACCTGGGGTTAGATCGATGGAGTGCTTGACCTAATAGTGCAGAGGCACCCATGCAGGGGAGGTGAAGATGTCCTAGTAAGCCTCTACGACCTTGTCCATCTATTGTTTTCGTGCTTAGGGGCCCTGTCTAGAGGTCGTGGCTACCGTCTTCTTCTTTCCCTGAGGGTGTATCATCAATAAAATATATTTCCCAAATTTGGAAATGAGCTTACTACATTGTTTTGCAGTAACCAAAGAGATGGAGGTAGGCGGTGCTACCTGCAGTATCCTGTACAACTTATTTCCAAAGGTAACAATAACAACACGAGGCCTTGACTCATACAAAACATGTCGCTTCCACAAGTATGGTTGGCCTAATAATACATCACAAACATCAATAGGATCAACATCACATAATACCTCATCTGGAAAGGGCTTGATGTTGTATGGAAGGTAGTACTGCTGGCTAACACAGAGATCCTGTCCTTGGTGAAGCCACCTGATGGTGTACGGTTGTGGGTGTGTTGTGGTCGGCAAGCCTATCCACTTCACAACCTCTGCTGGAATGTGGTTCTTTTGGCTCCCATTGTCGACAATTAACAGTAGCGGGGAACCGTTTAACCACATCTTAGAGTGGAAGAGGTGCTCCTCCTCCTCTGGATCTTCGGTTTCCTCCTTTTGGATCTTCGTAGTGGTAATGGTGGCATTGGGCTTCACATTGATAATCTGATTCCCTTTGTCATTCCCTTTGTTGGGTTTTGACTCAGAGTCAGAACATGCATCTGATTCAGAAGCCTTCAGTTCGACCACCAGTGATTGCTTGGACCAACACTCACTTGTGTTGTGAGTGGAGCTCTTATGGAACTCACACCACTTTCCCATGTCCTTCTTCAGCTTCATGGTGTTGTTATTTTCTTGTGGGTGATCTCGGGCTGCCCCACCTTGGCTTTGTCCTTTGTTCTGCGGATTGGTGGAACCTTTCCCTTGCTTCAAATTCGTAGATCCAAAGTCTCACTTTTTCTATTTAAGCTTCTGCTCGATCTTGAAAGAGTATCGGTACATCGTGGTGAGCAAGGAGATGTCTAGGAAATCCATCTCATCCTAGATGTACGTGTGTAGGCAATTGCGGTACTTGAGTACCAAATGTTTCTCAAAATCCTTGATACCCAACTTCGTGCGAAGGGTATTAAAAACATTGGTAAACTCTTGCATGTCTTGGTCCCTTCCCTATTGCAGTGTGTTCCACTTTATGTATTTATCCTCATAACTCCCGACAAGGTATTACTGCTCCTTGATGGCATCCCGAAATGAATTCCAAGTGGGTGCAACTGAAGACAATGAGGGTCTAATTTCATCCTTCTACTCAGAGTAGGTTTCCCACCAGTCCTTAACGTGGGGGACGGCTTTGAGAAGAGAAAAAGTAATCCTTCCTGGCTAGAAAAATCATGAACATAAAATATCCTTCTAGCATATTTGACCATTTATCTAGGACAACTGCATTTATTTGGCCCTCAAATATGGAAATGTCAAATTTTACTTGTACCTTAAAAGGAGTGGCACCTTTAGAGTGGTTTCTGGATGTGAATGCACTACCTATTGGAAACCGTTGAAGGATCTGGGAAAATTTATCCATCATCGCGTTGCTTTGTTTCATGAGGGCCTCCTCCTGCAATATTTTGATAGGATCTCCTACTCCCTCATCTTTATTTTCTTCCCCCATGGGCGGTCATCAGGGTTTGCGAGGATGATCTTGCAGAGGTTCAACCAGATCGAGCCTAACTCCTTATACCCCGACCTCATTGGGGACATGCAAAGAAGGATAGAGAAAGAGCATATCACTCTGATACCACTGATTTGAATTTAAATAGGAATGCAAAAAATTACATATATAACCATACACACAGAGATGTAGTGGAAATAAAACTTCATTTCATTAATGTCAAAGAATTAGAATATGCTTACATGCAGAATGGAAATAAACTAGCTCAGGCAATGGTAGCTTATCTCTGAGAAGAGATGTGGCAGCTACATGCCTCTAAACTGTGTTTACAATGAGGCTTGAAAGCCTATTTATTATTGAGAAACAATGGAAAACCCTAAACATCCAAAAACCTAACCCTAGGAGATGAAACGCCAAACTATGGGCCCCATTGTGGTAAGTTGGTACATCAACTTCCTGGGGTCGTAACTTTGGCATACGATCTCCATTTGACGCACACAATATACCTTGTTAAAAAGATCTATCCGAGGGCTAAAACTATTGCCAACAAATATTGAGGTGAAAACTCATATTTGCCACTTGTGGTTTTCCCAAAACACATCGTTTAGATTCTCAATATAGCTCTGGAAGTTCAGGACCCGAAGAACTCCCAAAAATAGTAAATTGTGCTACAATTAAAGAAAATGAAAAACTGAAAGAAACAATGGTGGGGGTCCAAGTGGAATAGGTGGGTGGCCACTAATACCCACTTGGATCACATGCACACATCAATGGTCATTGCAACTCTTGTTCATGCTATCACAACTCACGACCCATGCAACCCCTCCAACAGTGACTTACTCAGTTGCAACTCAACCCATGTGGTCACTTTCCTACTCTCCAATTCATGTATCGCGTCCCCTTTGTTTTCCTCAAACTATGTGCTCTCTATTCATTGAATCTCATACCATGTGATTTTTTGTATTCCATGCAACGAATGAGTTCCCTCCTTTTGGTTTGCTCCACATTGGAATTTATATGTGACCTCTCCTCCATGAAGGGTCACATTCTTCCATATTAGAACAATTCAACCTCTCATCCATTTTCACATGGGATTGTTCTTCAATAAGATAACCCATGCTATCTTCAATCTATATACCCCACTAACTCATATGATGGGTGGCATCAATCTCCAAAGGTCATGTGAACATCGACAAAGCATCATTCCAACCTCTCACCCAATATTTCTCTTGTATAGGCATGTCACACCCATGCACTTGGTGTACATGATATGTCTTAGGCATGGATCCCTTGGAACATTTCCACACCCAAGGTGACAAAATTTTCCACTACATCATTGAAATAGCCTAGTGAGGGGACTAAGTGTGCCACATACTTGGTCGATTGGTTACTTCATCTCTATTTGTCACATGTTATGTGGGCACACACCCAAGCTTGGTATTGGTGGTCTTACAATTTGCTTCTCCCTTCTTCAAAACTAAAAGAGGTATTTGATGGGGACATCCACTCTCTTATTTTCTTAGTTTCCTAGTAGCAAAAGGGCTAAGTAGGTCTCTCCAAGATACATCAGTGAATAACTCTTTGAAATGTATCTTAACTGACAATTATTGTTATGTTTTGCATTTACTCTTTATAGATGACATCCTTATTTTATATGATGACTCAAAGAATATGGTGGACAAAATAAAAGAATTCATATATCTTCTTGGCATGGCCACAAGTATGATAATCAATTACACCAAGTCTCTAGTAAGTTTTTTAGGCCTCTCCGAGCCTAAGAATCTCTATATTAATTATATTTTTCCTTTCATGTTCTCCATTTTCAAGGTTAAGTTTAATTAAATGGAGTTCCACCTTAAGGAAAAAGTGTACCTCAAGGAGGACTAGAAATGGCACTTACCCAATATTGAAAAAAGGATTAAAACCTAGAACAATAGATGGCTTTCATGTAGTGGTCATTTAGTTCTAGTTACGCCATAAGGCATTCCCTCTAAGAAGAACTCCCCTCCAGTCTTAGTTGTACTCGTTATGCTCCATCTGATTTGATGTTACATGATTAAAATGTATTCCACCATTGGATGGGTCACCTCTCTAAACCGTTAGCCGACTCCATCATTGTTGCTTAACTAACTATCATCTCAACCGCCCGCGGCTGCACAAGCCCTATTATCTCAACTGCCTGCCATTGCCCTATTATCTCAACCTCTTGCCACTGCACAAGCCCAAGTTGGGATCATGTAGTAAGAAGAGTACCAAGCATAAAGTTGCACAATCCTTATAATCTCAACCACCCATTGCTACACAAGCCCTGGTTAGGATCCTGCAGTAAGAAGAGTATCAGGCAGTTAAGTCTAAGCTCTGCATGATAGTATTGGTTTCATTCTCTTCTCTTTGGTAGGAGTAGTTTGTATCAATCTCTTAGTCTGTGATTTGCTCTTTTCTTTCTATCGGTCTTAGTTGTCTTCTTGGTATGAGCTCTTATTGGCTTTCCTCGGTGAGTGTTGAATGACTGTCCCACCCCAATCGTGGTATGTTAGACATGGTTTTGGTGTGCTTGTTTAATAGAATTACTAATAACTGAGGCCCAAAGGTCTAAATTGCCCAACCTATTAATTGGATGAAGCCAGCCCAGCCAGGAACACGAAAGTTGCAGTCAGGTATGGCAGGCATAACCCCTTTTTGACCTACTCTTTACCTGCCAGAAATAGATCTTTAGAAACCCTAGATCATGAGGTGCTTTGGAGGGAGGGAATGCTAGAAGACCTTAGATTAGAAGCAAGTACCGGGTAGACGGGATGGATTGAGAAGGAATAACCTTCAAGGCAGGCTATCATTTAGCTACTTGCCTAATGACAAATTACCTTTACCAACCCAGTTGAGGTGAGGATTATGTCCACGACCCATGCCAACCACGGGTTTAATATAGATATAATCACATCTCAGAACGTTTCTTTGGATCGACCGGAACCGCTTCTTGGGCAACCGGAATCTTCAGAATTGACTTGAAAAACTACTTACCCACTGGAAGAACTAAACCTTAATTAAGGTTGCCTATATTGATTGTTCTTTTGAACTTAATCACTTGGATTTATTTAAGCTAATGGGAAATTCCAATTTCAAATGGCATCATACACTTTTGTGATGTGTTACTGGATCTGCAAACCAATTCTGTGTATGATTTTCCACAAAATCAAACCCTTCAAGTCTGGAAATGGTTCACAAGCCACTAGAACAGATCCTATGCCAGCTAGACCGTACACGCTAGAACCAATTTTAGTCATTTTTAATTTGTTTTTTTAAGGATGTTGACCACCTTTTTGAAATACTAAGTAGCATATTTAGATTTTTAGTTAGATTCCTTATTATTAACTTGTGAGTTGTTTAGATGTATAGTTTAAGTAATTAATTACCTATACCCTGTAGGTTGTGCAACATATGATAATGCTAGCAGGAAAATTCTGACACACTATGTAGATAATAATCTATACCATATACATGATTTTCATTTTCTTTGTGTACGAAGAATGTCTGCGTGACTACTCATATAATTAGATTAATCCATCTAATTCTAATGTAAAGAGTATTTAAAAGTCAAATATGTTGTTATTTTTATTTAATTAACCTATTGCATTCATTGAACAACAAGAAATGAATAATGTACATAAACCCATAATAGATCCATATTCAATATAGGGATGGATACACCTTATACATGGGTTTTCACTCTTATACATTTGGATCCTCCATTCTTAAGGCTGTATATGATCCTTGAGAGATTTCCTTGACCAAGTCCACAAGACCTTCCCTTTCAACACCCACATTCTACACACAGTTCTAAGACGAGAGTGCGGTGCTAGAATGTTGCCCAGGAACTACCATATGGACAGGGCTTCAGGAAATAGGGGACCAAATAGTCCAACATGGAGAAATCCTGCAATCTGAGAACATGACCATGTTCATGACCAAGTGTAATAGATAGTTAGATCTCAATTTTGATTCCCACTCCTATGCCCTTAACCACGAGGCAAGGAAAGATGAACTAAAAGTACTAACATGAGAGCTTTGGAACTACTAGAAACCCTGCCTCTAGATCAACAATGGGCACCCCACGCACTTCATCCACCTCTTTCACGGCCTCATCACAAATAATAGGACTGTTTTGTGAAGTTTTCACTGTTGTCAAAATGTAGCCATTTTCCTTAATTTGTAAATGTAGATTTTTCAACCAATAGTAAATGAAATGTCACTGGATACAATAGTGACTGAGTCTAGATAAATGTAAATAGGAGTAACCTAGTTTGCATAACTTTATATAATGGTGACCCAGTTCAGACAACTGTATATAGTGGTGACCCAATTGGTAAGACAGTTACTTTTGTGGAATCCAAGTTTGAAAGATCTAGTAGCCATGGATCCCCAAATGCCAAAGTTGAGAGATTTATATGGGAGCATGAGGATGAGAATTGGTTGAATAATCTGTCATTTTTGGAGGAAGACATGACATGGCATGTTTTTAGTCGATTTTTAGACATTGACACTTAAGGATGGCAGATTCAAATGACTCATCTATGCTAAGATTGAATTTTAAAGTGTCTGGCTGGATTGTTGCTACGAATGAGAAAAAACTACAGTCCAACTACATTAGCCTTAAAATTTGGCAAATTCATTATGTTAAATATTTATGAAGCCATGGATTAGTTGCACCCATTGTTTGCCTATGACCCTTTTTAACGAAAATCCTCAGTTGATATATTTTAATGACAGAGAATTCATAACTGACCAGTATGCACCTCCCTTCCCTTCCAAGCGAGGTTGAGAACATGGCTAGGTGCTTAACACATAGTTGAGAACATAGTTTCCATATTTGGAATTATCTTAAAGGTGGTTCCATACACAGAATTATGTTTTATCTTTACCAAAGTTTTTCAAGACCGATTTTTATTATTAACCGCATCCTTGTTTTTTGCTCTAAATGTTGTAGTTGACACTTTCACTATGAGTGCTACTCTTTCCTAGGGGACTACCTTACAACATTCCCTTTGCAACATTTGGTGTAACTGCTAGTCAAATTACTCATAGAGGTCATCCCAGTGTATTAAATGCCCCTTGATTGGATTTTGAAAAGAATATTTAACAAAATCTAATAATTATGCTATAATTTTATTTGGACATGAGACTGGAAGAAGAAGGGATTGACTTCATTCTCCTAGTGAAAAATAGTAACGAAAGGGCAAGGGAAACATGATCTCAAATATATGTTTCATTTTGTTGAAGCAATAGAAGCCAGCATGTATGGAGGTTCATCCAAGGCCAAGGCCTTTAGGAATAAACTTTAATATATAATATGCTGGTCCCATTTCTCTAGAAAAAGAAGACTTAGTAGGGGAAATAGAAACATAATAAAGATATATGCCCTTTAGATTCTACTCAAAGTTGTTGCTAATAAGTAGGTAAAAAAGCTCCAAATCCTTGGGGACTCCATATTGGTGATGTATTGAGCAAATGATAAAAACAAAACTCCAACATAATTTTGGAGGCCATTTTGGAAAGGATACTAGAGATTTAAGCTCTCTTTGAGGAGATTTTCTTTTTTCCATAGATACAAAGAATTCAATCACAAGGTTAACTGTCTCTCAAAGGAAGCCATCTCCCTAGAAGAGGGAATGTTGTCTTTTTAAGAAATTAGGGATCACATCCCCGTGAATGATGTTTGATGTTAATTTGTATCTTTTTTTAAGCCAGTTGTACTTGTTTTTAGATCTAAATTTACTTTATTTTGAATTTTAACTCATCTATCAATGTTTTAAAATTACATATATGTCAAGTGTGGAAGACTTTGTAAGTATGCTTTTTGCAACAAAGGAAAAAAAATACACAAATCATGATTATATTTGCCCTAAGTATAAAAAAAAATAACCTTAATTTTGCCTTTTAATAAAAACAAAAATAAAACATATCTAGTTAATGTATCTTTGAAATATCAATATAGATATTGTTTCTTTGGTGGAAAAATGAAAACTGAAATATAAAATTTCTTATTTCTCTGGCCCATGTTCAATGATTGTACCGATTTTAAAATAATTATCATTTAGATAATGTCTAAATTTAATTTTCAATAAAATTATCATACCATTGTGTTTACTAATATAATTAAGAGAATTTTTTTCTATTTCTTTTGTTTAATTTCCTTACGATGTAAGAATTTTTTTAAACAAATTAAATGTTAATTTCCTTACTATAAGATTTATTTTAAACAGATTTACTGCTACAACTATGATTATCAAGGAATAATAATTTTTATCTACTTCTTTTGTTTAATTTCCTTACAATGTAAAATACATTTTAAACAAATTTATTCCTTACAACTTGGCAGAGACTCCTGTTAGAATTTTGGACTGGGAAGATTAAACAAAGATATCACCTAAACAACTTGACTAAATCAAGGTTTAGTAGATTTGAAAGAGCTTATGAATATATCTTAATCTTTTTTATTCATTGAGTTGATAGAAAAAGGATATAGCTAGTTCTACACATGCAGGATTTCTGGACAAGATTCAAAGTCCACGCACCAAGTCTGATGCACTCTACAGAAAGTAGGGAGAAAAAAAGAAAAGAAGAAAACTCGTTTTTCTTATTTATTGTGTTCATGTTTCGTCTCTGTTCAAAGGATTCATCACATAGAAGCTGAGAAATTGAAATTGGAACATCTTGTTTTTGTCTTTAAGGAGAGCAGGTAAGGAGAGACCCCGAATGTTGACTTGGAAACATCAAATTGAACGAGAGTTTGCTGAAACTGGTAAGTCCCCATCACAATGGATGCCACTGGATCTTCACCTGCGTCAACAAAAGCTAGACAAAGCACCGTCCCGTTGATCCCCACCATGGAATTAGCTCCAAATATCCTCCAAGTAGTTGTAGCGGTGCCCTGCAACAGAATGTCGATCGTCGGCACGGTAGGCCCCACAGAAGTGCCCAACATGCCGCTTGGATTGAAACAGGCACCGAAGGGGGGCACCGAGGCAACGCGCGAGATATTCATTTGCCCAGCGGCCTTGGTGAACGCGCGCACCAGGGAGTTGTAGATGGGCGTTGCGAGTTGCGTGTAGCTCGCCACGGTGCTCAGCTTGGTGCCGCCGCTACCGCCGGCGCCGATTCTCAGTTTATCCGCATCGATTGCGACCTGGACACCGTTGACTTTGAGTCCCCGAACACCGATATAAAAGAGGTCGGGGAAGACGGAATTCTTGATAAACGGAGTGCGGATGAGGTGGCGGGAGAGGTCTGTGCCACCTTCTCCCATCAAAGGATGGAAAACTAGCGGCCCGTCACCAAAGAAGAGATAACCCTGTGAATTTTCACTTGTTAGACACATGGCAAACTTGAGACTAAACTCACCCACAGCAGCAAGCTGAGCTGGTAGTGCCAGTGTGGACGAGCTCATCCCGGCAACGCCAGCGGCTCCCTCAGGCAACTTGGAGAGATCTTCTTTAACGGCGCAGGCGAAGGCCACGCGGGGGAACCGAACGAGGGGTTCGGTACCCGAACCGTCGCTGATGACAAGCGCCACGTTGTCCTGCCCGACTTCGAAACGGGTTGTGCCTTGGCCGGGCACGGCGCAGGTGTGGTTGTTACAGCCGGGGCCGCGGGCAGCGTAACAGGCGCCACAGGCTGAATGCTGATACGACTTGCAGAGTTTCGTAATGCAGTCGACAGGGCGGTAAGTAGAGGATGTGTAGCTTTTGTTGTTGCATGGCAGCCACATGTAGTCATGCTCGATGTCTAGCATTAATTGCAGGACTCGCATAGGGGTTCCCTGCGCGATCAACGGTGTAATGCAGCGTCACGGGTTCTTTGGAGACCCGCGTGACAAGGACCGTCGAGCGCTTGCGGAATGCATGTGCAGGAAATTGGCAGAAGCACACGATGACAGCAGCTATCAGGACAAGATGGATCGAAGCCATGAGTAAAACTGGTGATATTGGGATGGATAGAATTTGGGGGATAAATAGGCAGGGTCGGCGAGGGTTCGATCCCAGGCTGGGCGTCGTCGTGTTAAAGCCGTCAACATTGACTTGGAACGTTGTTTTCGCTGCAGCGGGATCGAAACTCTTAAAACGTTGGCAGACATGGGCAGACATGTTGGCATATCGGCCATTTTTTCAAAGAGAGGATCTATCCACTTGCTCAATATCCTGTTTATGTCCAGCAGAAGCCTGCAAATGTTTCTTAATCATTCTGGCCATCTCCTTTGATTTTAATAGCAGACATTTTACTTATCATATACTTCCTTCAAACGTAAACTGCGCCCACAACCCCGTTTTAGAGTATCACAACGCCACTCGGAATACTAGACGGCATTCGAGCGACTCTCTCCCCGTTGGTGTTTTATATATATATATCTTCCCGTCGGTGTTATATATATATATATATATATATAAATAAAGTTGAAATCCATCGATTTAAGACATTTTCAAATGTATTCCAGTGTATGAAGTTTATTGGCAGATTTTGGAATCAGACCAAAGTCACAATTGAGTTTACCCTTATTTGTTAATTTCTAAAACATTCTTAAAATTCAAAAAGATGAAGTCTTTCACCATAGAAGAGAGCTTGAAAGTCCTTCAAAGCTTGCCATAACAACTTACCTTGGTTATGTGAATGAACAATCATTCCATACCCAAAAGCATGCTATATGATCTCAAAGGAACCACATTTAGAGTGTTGATGTAGGCATGCCATTAAGCTCAAATGCATAATATCTCATTCATTGATGAGCTCTTTTCTTGGTTCTTGTAGCTAATTTTATCAACCAACATTTTGCATGCACTTCTTTACTCAACTAGCACTAATCCACCAGGTCATGACTAATATAACTATAATTAGATCTAGGATCAATCAAAATATAAACAACTTGATCACAAAGCTTACTTTCCATCTCAATAATGGATGTTTGATGATCTATCTGCCTATTATCCATTGTTGCATAAATTTGAGGAATACTCTAACCAACATCCCCAACTCTCTGTGCCTCCTAAGCATTGTATATCTTAGGCCTACCACCCTGATGTGATGGACAATCCCTCTTGCAATGCTCTCCACCACAAGTACAACACCTCAAAGGTTTCAAACCATCGCCCTTATTCTACTCCTCCTCAAGCTGAGACCCTTGTCCTCTCTCAGTTGCATTGAACTTTTTATGAGGTTCCACATTTTCTATCATTTGCATCCTGAGATATTCCTCGCTTCTTAGGCCGTTTTCCTTTAGCATTCTCATTACTTTTTTAGTCACGTTTGAACTCAGGCTTGTGCTTAGACTACTCATAACAATGCTTCAACTTCACGATGACCTCCTCCAATGACCAAGACTCATCATACTCAATCTAATCTTTAAATGTTAAAGGAAATCCATTGATGAACCTTTGGACCTTTGTCTTATCATCCTTGAGATAGGGTACATACCTCAACAACTCCAGAAACTTGGTCGTCTACTTTTCATCTGTCCTGAGACCCATGTCAAGCTCATAGAATTCCTTGACCTTCCTATCATGGTATCTCTTAGACAAGTACTTCTTCATGAAGAGTCTTTTAAACACATGTCAACTTAGCTCCTCTTCCTTGATGCCTCTAACATGCTTAAAATATTCTCACAAAATATTTCTTTTTCCCTTAAGACTAAAGATAGAAAACTTGGCTTTCATTTTCTCTGAATAAGCATGCAATATGAAGAGCTTCTTCATCCCAACCAACCATGCTTCTATATCCTATGATTTCTTCACTTCCCCATCAAAAGTAGGAGGTTTGGATTTCGTGAACTTATCCAAAGATCTTCCACCTCTGACTGTATCATCTCAGTCCATAATGTATTTCTTTTGAGACTTACCGCCATCTACCTCATTTGTCTTGTCCTCCTGCCTATCTTCATGATTGTTCTCGGGTTGTTCCTACTTCTGCAAATATGAAAGGCTATGAAGAATCACTACATCAACCTTGACTTGCTTCTCTTGAGGTCTAGCAAGTCTTTTTTGTGCCTCAATCAATCTGTTATTATCTTCCTTACAACTTCGAATCACTGCCTTCATACTCCCCAGCGTATCTGTTAGATCAGGAGAATACTCTCCTCCTTGTTGCTCAACTAACCTTTCCCATTCCATTGATTTCACATCAGGATTGTAAGGGGAGTCATCTGAATTGTGGTCCACTACTGTGCTCTTCATATTTGATCTTCTATTTCTTGCAAGCATACCATGTTAGATAAACCAAATAGAAGAAAATCAAAATTTATTTTCTATTTTTCACCCTTAATATGTTTGAAGCAAGTTAGTGAGGTTACCATTCAAGCAGATATATCTTTCCTTTTAGCTAACAAGTCAAGAAAGGGTGCCATACCTTAGTGTATCTCAGGGGAGGCTATCACATCTGTAACTCAGTATAGATTAGCACGATATATATATATATATATATATATATATATATATATATATATATATATAGATATATATATATATATATATACAAATTGCAACAATAACTGCACACATGATAACCATAACCATCTACATGTACCCCAACGTCTAGTGTTGCAACCTCGCTTTGATACCAATATGTAACCACCCCATCCCACATTTCTTGCTTTTCAAGCTCTCAAGTGTAACCAAGAGATGACTACTATGATATGACTTGACCTCGAAGTTTCAGTTATGGAAGTGGGGCTTACAAACCGGAACACATACAACCATTCCTCAAAGACACTAGACCATTCAGTAACCCAAAAAAAACCCTATTATCAATCCCTGAGCTAGAACCCATTTCCACAATATTATATATATATATATATATATATATATATATATATATCAACATCGTGATGCATGCATGAAATAATACAAATTGCAACAATAACTGCACACATGATAACTATAACCATCTACATGTACCCCAACGTCTAGTGTTGCAACCTCGCTTTGATACCAATATGTAACCACCCCATCCCACATTTCTCGCTTTTACAAGCTCTCAAGTGTAACCATGAGATGAGAGCTACTATGATATGACTTGACCTCGAAGTTTCAGTTATGGAAGTGGGGCCTACAAACCAGAACACATACAACCATTCCTCAAAGACACTAGACCATTCAGTAACCTAACAAACACCCTTAGTTATCAATCCCTGAGCTAGAACCTATTTCCACAAGCTTTACACCCCAACCGTACCCATTAAACACTGTGCATGTAGTTGGGAGGCTACAACCGCACCTCATAAGCCTTCATGCATGCGTTTAGGACCGAAATCTTCAAGTTTTGTGCATGCGGTGGTAATATCTATGCCACGTTTTTTAGGGCTAGCCTACAGGGCACTACCCAAAATTTCCCATAACTTTCCAGAGTCAATTCTCAGGTGATAACAAGTCTAAACAACAAACACTCAAGCAAGATCTTGACCAAGACATGCCTAATACATGGTACACATTTTGTCAAATAGATAGTGTAATAGCCCTGGTTAAAATTCCATGTAATAAAAGTTAAAAACAATAACCACGGTCGATGGGACACTTATTCCAAACTGAATGTTGAGCAAGACATCCTAAGGGTGTTCATTTGGTTGTTTATGCCCAAGGAAATTGGCAAAGGTAATGATTAAGGCTTTGGAAAGACAAAATGGAATTTTTGGCACAATTATTTATGAAAATAATGGAAATTAGGAGAAAAATGAGGTGAAAGGTCACAGGTTGCATGTGAGGAGGAAAATGAAGGAAAATAGTGGAAAATGAAGAAAATAAAGGAAGCATTCCTAAAAAGGCTTCCAAGGATCGGTGGGTAACCTTTTGTCAGCTGAGTTTTGCAGCTCTCTCATTATTCTCTCTCTCTCTCTCTTACTCTTGGACACTTAGAGTTTCTTGGAGCAATTTGGCACTCAAGAAAGAAAGGCAAAAAAGGCAAGAAGAAGCAAAGATAGAGTAGGGAAAGGCAAGATCAAGCAGCTACAACATGGTTCATTGTAGGTATTGACTTGTATGTGTGATTTCCTTGCTAGATTTGGCATGAATGGGATTGCATGTGTTTCCTTTCTACCATGGCATGGGTTTTACCAGATGTGACAATATTTTCAACCTAGCCTTATCATTTCCTAATAGCCTTGATGAGATGAGTTCTCTCATTCGGTTTATGTGGGATGGTCGGATTGGATTCGAAGCTGAGTGGGGTAGATCTCCGAATTGACAAACACATGGTCTGAGTGGTCCCTAAACCAGACTGTGGATCACGAAGCCACTAGCCTAGTAACCCCTGAACCAGACTGTGGGTTGCGGTAAAGCTAGATTGTGTGCCTCAATGGGCCTAGGAATCCTTGCCAGTGAATGGTAGGATATATGGTAAATCCAAGAGTTTGATTTTATCTCTGTTGGGCCTAGTGGTCCCGGGATGGTATGCATGGTAAATCCCAGAGAGTATGTCTCGGTGTAGGGCCTAGTGATCCCTGGATCAAACTGTGGATGCACAATAAAGCCTGAGAGACTAGGAGGCACTCAAATTCCTCATGGTGTAGGCGGAGAACTCCAGTGGCATCCATGTTGATTGGTGTTTTTGGTGTGTTTTACAAGTCCCAAATTCATGCTTGGAATATGGCATGGGGTGATTGGCTAAAGAGAGAGTTGGCTCAGCCAATCTATGGTCAGGTGGAATGTGGTAGTCCCATCTTCGGTTGGTTAATTGCATTCATTAATGATAAATTCATCCCCTTTTTTCATGTGTAAATGTATTGATGTATATGTGGATTCTTATGGCTAATATGTTTATGGTATTTATGTTCCTATTATGCTGGTTATATGTATATTTTATGATAACAACTATGTATGGCTCTCAGCATGTTTTTTACTTGTATATGAATGGATAATGTGTTTAAGACCTAATAGCTGATAACACAACAAATGACATGAGGGAACAATGGTTCATAGCGATTCTCAATAAGTATGAAATCCCTACACTTAATTTATGTTGTTTACACCTGTAGGTTACATGTTGATGATATGTTTGATGAAATTTTTGTCATGGCTAGTAGGGGTCTGGTTATAGTCATGTTCGGTTTATTGCTTTTGTATCATTGTTTCTCTCTATTTTCACTGATTCTAAGCTATCACTCCATTCTGGGTAGTGGCCTGGGCTCTGGGCCTGAAAAAGTGGCTTAAATTCCGGGGTTGCTAGCACAAAACTAACAATTTTGGTCCCTCGTCGTTGGCAGACATTTGGGTTACTAGTTGCTCCCTTGCCCATAGCATGAGAGTGACTATGGCCTAAGAGATCCAGAACAATAGTGAGACCCAAGGACAGGATGTCTGAGTCACTGACTTGTCTCCTAAGGGTTATGTTGATGATGTTGGATGACTGTGTGTGATGTTCCATCAATTCCACTTCCTTAAGGTCACATAGGAGGTCGAATCTGATCATAGTAGCCTCTCGTCTCATGTTTACTCTGATTGGTATGGTTACTTGGGTGGATGTGGGAGGATGGTGTTACAGAGTGGTATCAAAGCATGTTTCAACTCTCAGATTACATGGGTGGTCTGTGTTGGTCATGCATGCATGTCAGTTGCATGTGTGTCTCTTACACTTGCATTTCATGTGCTTCTTACATTGGCTTGATGATTGATTTGTTGAAATATGGCAACAAGAATATTCCAATTTAATTTTTCCTTGAATTAAATTGTGAATTAAAATCGATTTTAGTCTTAACATCTACTTGGAAATAATTAATTAATTTATTTTAAATTAATTAGTTGGAGAAATTCAAGTTAGAAGTCTTTCTGAAGTCATGCAAGAGTTATCCCTTAAATTAAGGAGATAAGATTGAGTTATATTTGAGTTGTAATTTGTTAACTCATTTTACTGAGTTAAGTCCAGTTAAATTAGTTCCAAACTATTTGAGGAACTAATAGTGAGTTAACAGTCAGTTGATGCATTAATGCACTCAACTAGTGCTACTCCAATTAATTGAAGATTCCCTCATCAGAAACTCATGCATGTCTATTCTGAGAAAGACCTAGTTGAGATTAATGTTCAAGGATAGTGTACTATCAGTTGCATGTGTTTTCTCATGGAGAAAACTCATGCATGCAGTCAAGGATTTATCCTTAAGGATTGCGTAGTTTTGAAGGCTGGGTTTTTCCACTTGGTAATAGGAAAATCATCCACAAGGAACAATGCAAGGAAATAGGAGCTTGGAGGGTAGAGAGGAAGGCTGGAGAGAAGCCAAGATTTCTTGTGAGCATCTATGAGGATTGTACTGAGAGCTAGCTAGCTGTGAGAGCTAAGGTTTTGTATATTTCCTATGTATTTCTAACATGTATGATAATACAATAGTGTGGGGTTTTTATCTGAGACTTTCCCCAAAGTATTTTCATGTGTATTGTGCCATTGATTCTTCTTCTTCTGGTTATATTTTTCAGCTCGATCTTTAAGCTTTTCGCAAATTGATAGTAGAAGTAGGTTATAGTATTATGCTTTGATTTATATTGCATTATCTGGTTAACCTATCATAGATTTTCTACATGGTATCAGAGCTGTGAATATTATACTGAAAGAGAATTTGAAGTTTGAAGTTCAGGGTTGCAGGTGAAAATCAAATTCATAACATACTTCAAGGTTGGCCAATGGCATTCTAT